>JACBWV010000688.1:1874839-1952339 GCA_013435795.1 Chlamydomonas sp. ICE-L | reverse complement strand
AATCTTTCTCAATCGCAGCCTTTTGCTTTACGCGAATTGTCAGTTCAAGCGTTTTCCTTTCCATGCAGAGCGCTGGCGTCCCCAAGGTGCCTGTGCCTTTGAGTAAGTTGCACAAGCTAGCTTTGGAGGTCTTTTGTACTGCAAATTTTGCCGCTTTCTCGATTGCCAAATGCATGCCCACCACTGTCTCTTACTGCCGTTTCCCGTCTCCTCAGGTGCATCAGCCCTCCCTAGCGCCCCTCGCCCGAGGATCGTCGAGCCTATCCGCAAGCGTTCAGTGCTAGCTCGCTCTTATAACTCCCTTGATACGCCTGAGCAGAATGGATGGGATAGCTTGTCTGTTGAAGAGATCGAGGGTTGGGAAGTCAGTCAGGGTCCCCCAACGCCCCTGCTGGACACAGTTAATTTCCCCGTACACTTGAAGAATTTCAAGACCGAGCAGCTGCGCCAGTTTTGCAAGGAGCTGCGGTCAGATATTGTGCACAAGGTTTCGAAGACCGGAGGCCACTTGAGCTCCAGCTTGGGCGTGGTAGAGCTGACGGTCGCCCTCCACTATGTCTTCAACACCCCCGAGGACAAGATCATTTGGGATGTCGGACATCAGGCATACGGACATAAGATCTTGACTGGCCGTCGTGACAAGATGGACACCATCAGGACCACCGACGGCCTGTCAGGCAAGTTTGGCCGGGCTTGAGGCTGCATGGTGGCTGACAAGGTGTCCTTAGTGGATATGGAGTTGACAGGCCTTCAAGATCTGCTGGCACGCATGTTTGTTAGTCATTGGCAGCAGCATGCATGTTGACAAATCTGCAAGTCTGTCACTCAGAAACTGGGACATAGGCACTGATGCGTTCAAGGGTGCAGGAAGTGTTACATGGGAAGCTTGTCAAAGTCTGATTGCTGGATCGTCATCACATGCTCTCCAGCCTGAGTAGCTCTTTTTGTAGCTCAACAAGCACATCATGTTATCATGTCACATGTGATTATGCTTACATGCAAGAACCACGAGATCTTCTGTCTGGAGGACAAATACTTCTAAATTTACTAGGAATTTGGCAGAAAGAATGTTGACAACATTCGTTTTTGAATATGTCATGGTAGCAATGTAGGGCTGCAAGGATGGGTGCATGGGGATCATTAATGTGTTTGGATCAAGTGGCTTTGGATCATGTTGCATGGTTGTGTGTGGCTAGCACGTGCCTCGCATCGTCCCTATTGCAAGGCATTCTTTGAATTGTAGAGCTGGAATCAAGCTTGGCATAATGTGATGGTAATCTTGACCGGACTGGATGATGTCATTCCGTCCAGCAATATCTTTGGCTGATATGCTTATCCAATTTCACACACACAAGCACTGTGCAAGGCAAGGATTAAACACCATACTTGCTGTGCTTCAATACCCTTCTTGTTTCGCATATCCCTACCTCTACGTGTGAGATGCACTTTTGCAATGTTGGCAGAGTGTTGATTAAATCATAACCCATCTGTGACCCACAGGTTTCACCAAGCGTGAGGAATCTGTGTATGACCCCTTTGGTGCTGGACATAGCTCCACCTCCATCTCTGCTGGGCTTGGCATGGCTGTTGGTCGTGACATCAAGGGCAAGAAGAACTCCGTGATAGCTGTTATTGGAGATGGCGCCATTACTGGTGGCATGGCGTATGAGGCCATGAACCATGCTGGCTTCCTAGACAAGAACATGATTGTCATTCTTAACGACAACCAGCAGGTGCAGCACTGCTGTTGTTAATAATGGGGGCAGTGGTAGTTATCCTTGCTGCATTTTCATGACAGCAGCATCACAAATCAACATCGTGTGAAAGGCAGGCAGCAACAGGTGCAGAGATGGAGGAAGCAACTTCAGTGTTAAGTTTGTTGTGAGGTCGTGCATTCATGCCGGTGGCAATTCCTGCTAAGCATGCATTCATGCAATGTTAGCAAAGTGAACGTGTTAAATGAGGATGTAAAATTGCGAGCTTGTGGCATTCACACATTATTAAGCGTCTTACATCACCCAGGCGCCAGGCTAAGGCATGCTGTGGCATGGACAAGTGTGGTATGTGGGACAGGGCTGCAAGCATGGGTAGCCAGCAATCCTTCATATTCACTCACATTCAGTCATTTCACATCTATTCACACTCGCTAAAGTCGATGCGTCGCTCTAGTTGTCTCACCCACATATAATTACTCCTTGCCACAGGTGTCCCTCCCCACGCAGTACAACAACAAGAACCAGGACCCCGTTGGAGCGCTCTCCAGTGCTCTGGCTCGCCTGCAGGTGATTCAGACTTTTAACTTTTTATCTTCAAACTTGAACTTGGTTACATAGCTTCAGCCAGCAATGTGGCTCCTCGCTGTCTAAAGCAGTAGAAATAAGTTTACCAGGAAAATGTAAACGTCGTCATTTTTTTAGATTGGCGTCAGCTAGTTAATATATTTTGACCCCAGAATCTTTCTTTCTTTTCTTCTTCTTCCCCCCCCCCCACCCCCCCCACCCCCACCCCTCCATAACTTACAGGCCATGGCAGGAGGTGAAATTATAGCCTTTACAGGTTTTGAGGGCATAATAAAAAGACACATTTGTATTTGTATAGCAGGGGGTGTCAAGGCCTCCAAATTTTTCCCTCTTCTGATCAATTTTTTCTGATAGTGGGGCTGTAATGGCATGTATCATGGCGATATTATGAGACATTTTCAGGTCATTATGAGCACCTCATTTAGGGTGTGTGTGGGGTGGGTGGGGGGGCGGCCCTCCTCAGATTTTTTTCTAACTTTTTACTCAGACCTCCAAATGATATTTCTGAGACCACCCATGAGTAGGCCTTGGCAAGGGCAGGCTATTGGCACCTCTTTGGAACTCGTGCAATAAGTATCTACCCCCTCGTTGGGTGGGTGGGTGAATGGGGTGGGAGGCTGGGTGAATTAATGGGTGAGTGGGTGGGCAAATGGGTGAGCATGGGTGGTATGGCCCCTGCCCTGTGTGGGAATTCCGAGGATGCCATTATGTGCGCCATATTGTAACCCCCCAGAGTCCATATCTAAGTTTTTCAACAAGGGGTATTTCTATTTAAGGGGGGGGGGGGGGGGGGGGGGGGGGGGGTCAGCCCCCCTCAGGTTTTTTAGGGATAGGTGTCCCCTATTTTTTTTATACTCCCGTGTATAGCGATGATTTTGCCAAAACAAGGTCAACACTAGCAATCGTTAAATAAAGTGGAAAAAAACCTGATAAGTTTAATCTCAGACTTATTATGTTTTAACAGCAGACGAAAGGGGGCTGTAAAGCAGATTCTGCCTCACATCATGCTTAGGACCCTGGACAAAAATGCACTATTGCACATGTGTTGTAGTGTGAAGAGTGCCATGATATTATAAATCTTGAACTCACATCATTATATATGAAATATCACATCCTCCCCATGCACACACACCACTGAGCCTACACATCACAACACTCAACTCAGATGACAAATGTAAACAAACATGCAAAATGTGTGTGTGTCTTCATTGCTTCACAAAGCCAGACTTAATCCGCCCAACAAATACACGCATACATACACACACGCACCACCACAACCACGTTAACGTGCACTCCCCCCCCCCCCCCCCCCCAACAACAACAACAACAACAACAACACAAAACCCTATTCAGGCTAACCGCCCTCTCCGTGAGCTTCGTGAGGTGGCCAAGGGTGTGACCAAGCAGCTCCCTGAGTCTGTGCAGAAAGCTACTGCTAAGATTGATGAGTAAGTGGTCACATTTCTGTGGGCAGGGGTGGAGATTACTGGGAGTGTGTCAACCGAAGGCTAGTTGTTGTTGCTCGGGGAGCATGATAGCTCATAACAAGGTGGTGGTTGGGAGGATGAGGAGAGGGATACTTCTGAAGACCTAGTCGCACATGCAGGTGGGATGATTGGGTGCTCTAATGGAATGGGCCTTTGTTCCCTTTTTGGTGTGCTGTGTCCGTTGCAGCCAGAGCATACCTTGCCATGATCATTTGAGCTTCGGTGTGAATTAGACATATGAGCAATTGAGCATTAGGTATGTCCTTTACGTTACAGTTAGGTGTCATACACAGGAGTACTAAGTAAATCTATACACACACACACTCACATGACGTGCATGTGGACACCAAGCCTGGGTCGTGTCTGTTTGCTTGCAGGTATGCCCGTGGAATGATCAGTGGCACCGGCTCCACCTTGTTTGAGGAGTTGGGTCTCTACTACATTGGCCCCCTGGACGGCCACAACATCGAGGATCTAGTGGCTGTGTTGCAAGGTAGCTGCCATGGATGGGACTGGGACTCAAACTGATGCAATACATGTTGTTGATACCAAGCCATGCATAGTTCACTTTCACATCATAGTTGATCGAAAGGAACAGCTGACCTTATGCGCCTGCATGCGGGACTGGCTAGTGGCATCCCATTTCAGTTTGGTGTGAATCATCAGCCACTGCATGATGGGAAGATAGCTATGGTGGTGCTGGGCTTGTGTTGCTGTGTTGATGCCCGTGGGAGCTGATAGAAGCATGCACCTGGGGAGGGGCAGGTGTGGGTGTAAGTTGTAGTTACATGATGGCACAGTACTTCAATCTCCAGAACACCATTCAACCAAACCCACCCACCTTTGCTCGTCCCTACCCCCCCCACCCATCTCACCCGCCCCCATCCCCACCCCTCGTGTAGAGGTTCGTACTGCGGAGACTGCGGGTCCTGTGCTCATTCACCTGATCACCGAGAAGGGCCGAGGCTATCTGCCTGCTGAGACTGCACAAGACCGCATGCACGGTGTTGTAAAGTTTGACCCCAAGAGCGGACTGCAGTCCAAGGCCAAGGTCAAGAGTGAGTCCTACACCAACTTCTTCGCTGACGCCTTGACTGCCGAGGCTGAGAGGGACAAGAGGGTGATTGCCGTCCATGCGGCCATGGGTGGGGGAACTGGTCTCACCAGGTTCGAGAAGAAATTCCCCGACCGAGTTTTTGACGTGGGAATTGCTGAGCAGCACGCAGTCACTTTTGCTGCCGGTTTGGCGTGTGAGGGTCTCATCCCCTTTGCCACCATCTACTCAACCTTCCTGCAGCGCGGCTATGATCAGATCATGCATGACGTGGCCCTCCAGAAACTCCCTGTTCGCTTCGCTATGGATCGTGCTGGTTTGGTTGGTGCTGATGGCGCCACACACTGCGGTGCCTTTGACATCACCTACATGGCATCTCTGCCATACATGGTACGTCCTTTAGTGTAGATTCCTAGTAGATATGCATCGGAGTTGTAGGCAGAGTGTCATGGGAGGCTGACAAATCCCTCCTGTCCTGATTATCAGATGCTATCACCTGGTATGTAATCTACAGAACCTGATCTTGGACACGTGTTTTGAGTGGGATCTCATTAGGATGACGTATGATAAGGCAGCCGTATGCTTCCCATTGGAGTGACCTGTGGCCCATTTGGGCTGACTGAGTTGTGGACAGTCACATATTAGCTCATGGGGATGGGGGCTAGGTCCGGGAAATAGCAATGTGTGGTAGCAGCTTCAGTAGCAGATGTCCAGGGGAGAGGAAAGTAGAGGGCATCCCAGTGCTAACTTCGAATTCTCTCCTAGGCCCATTGATTATCTTCCCCAATACCAGACTGCTGCTTGGTTGCGGGAACTAGGGTCCCAATAATTGGTGTGGGTGCTGGTGACGTACGTTCTGGTGTGAGGTACTGAAGTTGCTATGTACTTGGGGTGGGGTACTGGGGTCGCAGTCCTTGGGATGGGGCACTGGGATTGCTCTACTTGATTGCTGCTTGGGTGAGGTACTCGGGTTGTGGATGAGAATGTGCAATTCCATGTGGCCTCCTCCTCCTCTAACAACACCTTGCACCGTTGTTGTCTGCCAGGTTACCATGGCCCCCTCCAATGAGGCTGAGTTGATCAACATGGTTGCCACAGCCGTCCAGATCGATGACCGACCCAGTTGCTTTAGGTACCCCCGAGGCTACGGCCTGGGCCTAGACTTAGCAGAGCATGGCATCACCAAGGATCTGAAGGGAACTCCCTTAGAGATTGGAAAGGGTATTGTACGCCGATCTGGACGTGACGTCTGCCTCCTGGCATATGGATCCTCTGTCAATGAGGCCCTAGCTGCTGCTGAGATATTGGAGAAAGATGGCGTGTCCGCGACTGTGATAGATGCACGCTTCTGCAAGCCCCTTGACACTGTCTTGATTAGGCAAGCTGCCAAGGAGCACGGCGTGATGATCAGCATAGAGGAGGGTGCCATTGGAGGATTCGCTTCACATGTCATGCAATTCTTGGCTTTGGATGGTGAGTAACAGTGTTATTTATTTCAGATTTCTGTAGGCCAGGTTGAGAAGCTACTTGGGCCACTCAAGCCTGATTCCAGGATTGTTGCGTAGCCATGGCATGGCAAAGCTCGGAGCCCAAGGGGTTTGGGGGGCAGCGCCAAACCCATGCGTTGCCATGCCATGATGGAATTGCAGCGCAGTGGCGACGCGTCGTCGAGAAAAAACAGTGGTTAGTACCAGGTTAGGAGATGATGCTTCTGCAGCTTCCATAAGTCATTAATTCAAGAACTAGTCATATCATCATATGACAGTTGACGCTGCTGCTGTTGATGCTGCTTGAACAGCTGTCCATATCTCTTGCCTTGCTCCTTACCATGCTCAATGTTTGGTGCTTTGCTTTGCTTCCTGTGTCTTGTACCATCAACCGCGGCTCTTCCATCTCCTGTACCGACAGGGGTCCCTGGGCATGGGGTCCATATTGTTGCGAACATCGACCATCATCCCACATATCGAGCGCTTGATTGTTTCGTCAAACATGTCTTCTTCCACGGTTGGTTGGTTGTAGCCTATCTCAGCATGCTATTTGGCGCCTAGTTGGTTGATACATCCACACACACAAAAATATACCACACAAGACAGACCATTGTTGACCCAAGACGACCACAAAACCGTCAAAGTCGTAATCACAATCATATCGTTGACCATGAACTGACCTACAGCCTAGTAGATGGCTTCATTATTTTGGCAAACTTATCCTCCCACATGGTCGGTTTGTAGCCTATGTTCGTGTTGTGTGACTCCAAGGTGATTCAAGCATCCTCTCTTCCAAATCCCCCCCCCCCCCCCCCCCCCCCCCCCACCACCACCACCACCACCACCACCACCACCACAAATCTTCACAGCTGGACTTGCCACCACCACTGTCAACCACAATCACCTCTACTGCCACAGCTACTTTGACTGCCCCTGTCATATTCACATCCCGATGTTGTGTACCTCGGCTGTACAAAAAAAGGTAACGCCTGGAGGGGCGTAGTGTAAGGGGGGCCCTCCCGTTCGCAGCAGCTGGGGAAAGTCACGATGGCACCTCGGCTGTATGTTCATAGCCCTCCGTGTGGCTCCTGCTGATCTCAACATCAGTATTGCTAACTTAACACTGGACACCCCTCGCCCTCCGTAGGTCTGCTGGACGGAAACTTGAAGTTCCGCCCCATGACCCTGCCTGACCGATGGATTGAGGGTGGAGACTACGCAGACCAGCTGGCTGAGGCTGGCCTCACCGCTGGCCACATTGCATCCACTGCCCTCACCACCATGGGCAAGAAGAGCGCCAATATTATGGTGGGCGCTGCTCTCAGCTAATCCAAGTACCTGACCTTCATCCGCTACAAAATATTCAAGGAATTGGAGCTTGATTATTTGCGAGGTCATTCCTGCACCTCTCCCGCGCCCCACTCCACCTCATTGCGACCCTGTTCACTCCTTCCCGTATGTCTTAGGGTCTTTTTTCCGAAGTGTATGATGCCCCATCATATTTATCGAGGATTTGCTGAATGACTCTTACATGATGTGCCCCTTGAGCTGTCTCTTGCACCCTTTCGTAGCATCATAAAGGTAGTGTTTGTTATATTTACGTGGCACCAGGATGTGCCTAGCAGGTGAGACGACTACATGATAATATGATAATATGATAACTCTTATTTTTTATTTTAGACATTCCTTGTGTAACACATATGGCTATGGGATATGGCTTCTCGGTTCAACACCCTTGCTGCTCTTTAACTTGAATACATGGCCTCAGCCTGCTTGCCATCTTCGACAGCACAACATAGAACTTAGTACTCTCTTAGCAAAAGACTGGCTCAATTCCATACGTTTGATAACTTGGTGACATAGCTCCAGCTAGCAATTTGGCTGCTCGCCGCCTTAAGAAGTAAATTTCATTATTAGTCAAAAAGTGTAAACGTAGACAAAAATCTCAAAAATATTTTCCAAATATACTTGATCCATTCATACATGCATGGATAAATAGAGGCAGCTTCGCAAGACCTTCAACTTCTGGATTGCTCATCAGATAATGTAGATGAATCGTTTTGCTCTCAGATTGGGAAATCGGGTCCTGAGGTCCAGAAACTTTATTTTCGAATTCAGGAAAGCTTCGTCTGAATATTTAAAAATACATGATGTTCTTCTTGAACTTGAACTTGAAATTTGATGTTCATCTTGAACGGTACCAGAGTCATATAGATGACTCACTCGATCCTTCCAAGGAGCTATGGGGCGTTTCCATCTATCAGTTTCCATCTTCTGGTAGTAAGAGGGAGTTCTGAATCTATATACATATTACGAACCACCTTGTGAGTACACTACAACTCTGCGAGTAGATTCTCGTGGCTCCGTACGGGTAAAGAGTTAAAGATTGGATTGGATTGATTAAATGATAACATGGTCTACTAGCCTTTAGGCTGCTCACCGTCTGCAGGCGGAGTAAACATAGATGTTGCAAGCACGACTACACCACACTCCCGAGGATATAATGCAATCACGAGTTCAAGTGTTCAACCACCGCCCCCTTTGTTTTAGAGAGTGTGATTAGGTTTGGTTTAATTACATGGTCTATCAGCCTTCAGGCTGCTCACCGCATGCGGGTGGAGTGCACATAGTTGGTATATACCGTTTCCGTTGTTTGTAACGTGTTTCTTACATAATATTGATTGCCCAAATATCAGTTTTTGTTTTGTTTCAGTAGGCTGAAACTGTCTTGCCTGGAGTCATATAAAAAACTAACACCACTTATATCCAGGCGTGCGGGTTCCTTTCTGCATCCCTAGCTCTCCCCGGACTTGAAAGAAAGGGTAAATTCCCATTTCACTACTAGTATTCTACCCAGGTGGATTGGGTTTAGAAGTTGAGAAGGTCACCCAAAATGGGAGATTTGACCTGCAACCTCCCAGTACCAAGGCCATTCCCAGCCCTTACAGGCTGGCATGCCGACCCGCAGCCGTCGAAACCCTAAAATTACTAGGATAGCTGCACTCGATAGCTGTCCATACGGGGGTGGAAACGATACCGACGCGTTCCATATCGACTCCATACGTCGGTAGCAACGCGTAGACACCAAAGGCACTGCCGTTCGTTGCGCTGATGCAGGCGCAGCATGGGTAAGAAACGCCCCAGCTCAGATGTTTCCACCCCTGATGAAACAAGGAGGAGGAAGCGCAAGGGAGCGACACCACCACCCAAGCGTGGGCATGACAAACTAAAAGCTGCTGTGACGGACGACGAGGTTCCCCCCTCCTCTACGAGACGGAAAGCCAGAGTCCCTAGTCCTCGGTGTGGTAGTAGAGAAGGTGGTGAGGGGTGTGAAGGACTCGAGGAGGCTCACCAATCCCCCAAGAGACTCACCAGTAGGACTAAGGCTTCCACCTCCACCAGCTTATCCAAGTACAGCAGTGATACAGAAGTGGCGTAAGTCCTCTTTCTATCTTCTCCTTCTTCTACACTCCGGTGCCTGACCTGGCTCTAAATGGGATTATTGGAGCTTCCCAAATGGGGCTAACTGATAGGAGAAGGCCTATCAGTCTGTCACACCAACCTATACAGGCATCAACGTCCCACATGTATGTGGCTATTCCTTCTGCTCTACCAACCACGCTTCTATACGACTTGCTCTTGTAGAGAGGCCCCAGCAAGATGATCTGAATGCGTGAACAGTGACATCTACTTCTAAACCCTGGTGCCATTGATGTCATGTTCACTCTCCTGTTGGCCTCCCATCACAGGATTTCAGAGACTGTCGATAGACAGAGGACAGATGTGGTCCATGGGAGGTTTTCGAAGACAGAGACGCAGATCCTGAGAGAAGCTACTGTGAAGTAAGTCCATGATCTATATCACGTTTCATGCTTTGAGAATCAACCTGTTGTTGTCTTCCCTGTTTTTCTTTTCGGCTGTGTATATCAGCTTTTGGAAAGCTCCCCTGGCCAGCTACTTAGCAAAACCTGCAGCGAACTAGTGCACCTGGAAGCTGACCTATGCAGTTTTCCAGAAATCATGAAATCTGTGGCCGTTGACCTGCGGCTGGTTTAGAGGACTACCTAGGAGCTGATGCACGTAGCAAAAAATAAACAAATGGGTCCCAAATCCTTGGGCAGCACTTCAGGCAAGCCTTGTAACATTGAATGGATCCATGAGAGGTTATATTTTCACCCCTGTGTCCCCCCGTTTGTGTATATAATTATATGTTATTCTTTATTCATGTGTCCTTACAAATTCTATGGCGGCTAGAATCTGTGTAGATCCTCCCAAATGATACATTTTAAAGCATGTCCAGCACGGCTTGACAGCCTGTAGTACTGCTTGGCAGGAGGCTAAGGTTTATATACAATTTTTTGAAAGTGATATAGAAATGTGGTGGTTGCGGTGAATGTAAACTTGGGCTACTTCCCCAAAGCTTCATGCTCAAGACATCATGACAGTTGACACTCACGCACTTCATTGATTTCCATGCACACTACCTTGATGGCCATGCACTACATTCAATGCAACAGGTATGCGCAAGATCATGGCCAATCAGACGTCCATTTTAATTGGATTGTATATGGGAGCACCTGGGCAGCCTGTGCTGTAATAGCAAAGGTGAGGACACTGTGGCATCTGCCTTCACGTTGTTGTTACATGGTATGCCACAAGGTCGTGGTTGCTGATGGTGCCTGTATATAGCTTCCTGTTGTGAGCATGGACCAAGCATGTGGACCAGAACAGGTGCAAGCAGAAGGTGGCTTTGTGCATTGGCTTGGCGTACATAGGCCATCCTTTGAATCTAACAAGCCATCCTGTGGTCAAGGGGTACAGCATTCCTTTCACTCGGTGTAGTGTTGTCTCATACTGTCTACTGTATGCATAACCACTTCTTATGTTGTCAGGTCCATTGTTGATCGCCTTCTGTCGTGCATGTCCACCGCCACTTCCTCTGCTGCTCTCTGCTGCTTTGTAACTTGCAATATGTGTGTGTATGTACGTACGTATGTATGTACTAGTACAGTAGCCCGTGTGGCCGGTGGCCACCCCTACCTGCCCCCCCACCCTTCCTCCTTCTTTCCCCCTCCCTCCCTGTGTCCTCCTTCCTACCCCCTTCCTCTTTTCTGCTTCCTATCCTCCTCTACTTCCTCTTCACCCTCCCTCCATCTCTCCCCATTCCCTGCTTTCTTACCCTTGACCCTACCTCCATGCCTCCACCTCCCTTCTGTCCCCCTCCCCCTTCCCTCTCCCCCCCCCCCCCCCCCCCCCCCCCCCCCCCGCCCCTCCCATTCTCTGAACCCACCATCCCTCTCCCATGCAGCACGATTAACTCACATACTCCCCTACCTCCCCCCCCCCCACCCACCCACCCCCACCCCACCCGAACGTTTTCGATACCAAACTCGCCGAGAAAACCGAACATGCCCAATCGCAAGGCTACATGCCCGAGGCTTGTTCTTGCAAGTTTACCCAGGCAGGATTTAAAGATGTGGGGTTGACCAGACAAATCCTGGTAGCATGGGCTTCACGCCTGGGCTGGATGCCTGCCGCGCTTTGGGACAGTAGCAACGGCTAATCGTCGATGCTGATTAGCATGGTTCCTTTCCTCGTCCTTCTAGCTAGAACTGTTGCACGATGCCCTGCAGTATTGAGACCCTCCTGCCATCTAAAAATGTTGCTGCTGCGGTATCATGGAGGTCTCAAGAAGCAAAGGTGCTTTTTCGTTATGCGGGTTCAGGATCTAGGGAACCTAGCGTGGCCTTACTATGCCGACTTCCCACCCAACTCACTGTGCCAACTTCCCACCCACCCGAATTTCAAAATGACAGAGCACATGCGTTAATTAGCATCGCGCGCACGCGATATCTGTATCTATATGTTTTCCACATTTGTTCTGAGCGCCATTTAAGACCAATCATGGAGCTCGATATCTGTATCTATCGTCTCCCGCATTCGTTCTGAGCGCCTCATCAGACCAACTATGGCGCTGAGACTCATCGTCTATAATCTTTTGCTTCTCGATGCCATGCCATGCCATACCATGAAAGCGAACAACCAGCCAAATTTAGGCAGGAGGGCGGCGAATACAGCCAGCTAGCGAGCTCTTCGCCAGACCAAAAGGCAAGCTCTTCAGACCGACGAGGAGAGGAGCGATGCAAATCAGCGTCGACGTTTAGCATATGCTGCCGGACATGCTGGACCTAATCGCCTTGCGTTGCGCATTGCATCGCATTTGTGATGCCTGGTAGTTAGTCGCAACAACTTCTAGCAATTCGAATTCTTCATCACTATCTCCATCGCTCGCGCCTGCAACGCTCATCTCATCACCGCACTCTCTTTTCATTGTATTGACGATCCTTAAGCACGGCGCGATTTTGGCTGCAGCAAGTTTGACCCGATGCATGTGTAACTCGAAGTTTTTGAAACTCAACCACTGCACAAAAAGAACCCGTGTTCTTGGCGTCATCGCAAATTCGGAACCTGAGAGTTCGCAAGCTGTTGTTCGCAGCCAAACTTTCTGCACGGTTACAGCCCGCAGCTGGAATGAAGTGTACAAAGTATGGACAAGAGAGGAAAGTGTGCGTGCGTTTCGGTGGTTGGGGAAAGGGACGGTGTGTGGGGGAGAAATAGTGTGTGTGGATGGGGTGGGGTGAGGGGCAGGGAGAGGTCTGTAAAAGTAGGGGATACTGTTGGTCTGGCTGGGGTTGGGTTGGAATGGTATGCGTGTGTGGTAGGGCTGTGGGGGCGCAGCTTAAGTGAAGGGGAAGAGGAAGGGAGAGAGGTGTACGTGTGTGTCTGTGGGTGCGGGGGAGAGGGAGGGGAGGGGAGTGCATGTGAAGGGGGAGAGGGGTGGGTGGGAGGGGGGAAACATACAAGGGCCTGACCCCTTCTGCAACCCTGAGCAGACCAAAGGACCTGGGTGGTTGGGGGGTGGCAACCGTCCACACAGGCAATGTACTAGTACATACATACATACATACATACATACATACATACATACATACATACATACATCTATGTATATGTAATCATGCATGGATTTCTATGAATAGTACGCGAATTTTTCATTCGTTCGTTCGTTCGTTGGTTTGTTGGTGTGTAGGGTGCCGGGTCCGGGGCGCGGGGACGGGGGACAGTGAGTGGGCGTGTTGTAGTACTGTACTACCAAGTTCAAACATTTCTCATCGCTGTGGACCGCAGATTTGTTTCCCCCCCAGCGATCCTACACTGGACGCTCGTCATATTCAGGAGCGCTTATTCATTCTGAGCGATGATGCAATTGATTCGCTGTCGTGGTCTGCTTTTGGTACCATGCCTAAAAAAAATCAATCCTTCGAGTTCGTTCGAGTTTCTGCTATCTGAAGCAAACATGGCGCTAAGGCTGATTGTTTATAACCTATTGCTTCTTAATGCCACCATGCTACACCACCATGACAGAAGAGCAGAAGCCACAGCCAGTCAGTCAGCTAACCAAACCAGGCGCGAAGCCTATGCTACCACAGGGGCTGCAATGCTTGCAGATGAACGCTAGGCAGCTAACCAAACCAGGCGCATTTGTGATGCTTGGCAGTTAGTCGCAACACCTTCGAGCAATTCGAATTCTTCATCACTATCTCCATCGCTCGCGCTTGCAACGCTCATCTCATCACCGCACTCTCTTTTCATTGTATTGACGATCCCTAAGCACGGCGCCGCGAATTTTGCTGCAGCAAGTTTGATCTGATGCGTGTGTAACTCGAACTTGTTCAAACTCAACCACTGCATGAGAGGAACCCGTGTTCTTGGCGTCATCGCAAATTCGGAACCTGAGACTTCGCAAGCCGTTGTTCGCAGCCAAACTTTCTGCACGGTTACAGCCCGCAGCTGGAGTGAAGTGTACGAAGTATGGACGAGACAGGCAAGTGTGCGTGCGTTTCGGTGGTTGGGGAAAGGGACGGTGGGGGGGGGGAGAAAGAGTGTGTGTGGATGGGGTGGGGTGAGGGGCAGGGAGAGGTCCGGAAAAGTAGATGATACTGTTGGTCTGGCTGGGGGTGGGTGGGTTGGAATGGTATGCGTGTGTGATAGGGCTGGGGGGCCACATCTTAAGTGAAGGCTCATCTTTGTGACCACATCTCTCCTTGCACCTCACCCCATCCCACACACTTTCTCTTTCTCCCCCCTCCCCTCACCCCAGTCATCCCCACCCAGGGTGGGTCACATGGTAAACCCCAGTCACCCTCGACCCTCCCCTCAGACCCTCTCTTTCCCCAACCACCGGCACGCACGCGTAATCCCCTTCTCCCTACCTCATCCCGACATACCTGGAGCTTCTTCTGTGCGAGTGACATAGTTGGGTCTGCAGCTGTTGTTTTTGCAAGGAAATTTCAGCCTGTCTACTATCGCAACATGCTAAGCAACCGATGTATCAATGCTTGATACAATGAAAACAGATTGGATGAGGGGTGCAAGGGCCATATCGTGTGGGGTAGGTAATGCCAGTGGAGGTCTCAGGAAATTCAAAAATATCTTGCAATAATTGCCTGCCATTCTGCCAACCAGACAATGCAATGGCATGACGTTGGTGCAGAGGATGACAACAAATCAATTGCGATTTGAGCGCGGCAGCCTGCCTGGCAGCATGAGGTTCACGTCTTGTCTGATCATTAATCTGGCGTTAATTTTCAGGACTGGTTGCATGAGCTTCCCGCCTGGCCTGGTTGTAAGTCGCGCGCTGCTGTGGGTTAGCAGCATCTGCTAAACGTCAACGCTGGTTTGCATCCCTCCTGTCCTCGTCGTTCTGAAGAGCTCGCCTTAAGGGCTGATGAAGAGCTCACCTTTCGCGCTGGCTGGCTGTGCGAAAAATCGAACGAACGCGACGAAGGATTGAGTTTTTGTTTCAAGCATGGTACGAAAAGCGGACCACGACAGCGAAGCAATTGCAATCTTAAGAATGGATAAGCGCTCAGAATATGTTGAGCGACCAGAGTAGATTGAGCGCCGAGATCGAATTTCCCCTGACAAACATTCGCTGGAATTTTTCGAAAAGGGCACTACATTACTAACATTGTCCATGGACACCCTCTGCCCCGCCTCTGCCCCCCGCCCCCCTGTGACACGAGGAACGAACGACAAAAGATAGCAAAATCTCTGTATGTTACCATATATATAGATGTATATATGCATGTATGTATGTACTAGTACGGTAGCCTGTGTGGCCGTTGGCCACCCCCCACCCACCCAGGTCTTGGGCCCTGGTCTGGGTTACAGAATGGGTAACGCCCTTGTATGCCCCCCCCCCCCCCCCCCCCCCCCCCCCCCCCCATCTCCCTTACAAAAATATGTGACAATGCCCGCTTCCTTTCCCTACTCTAAATATCCCCCCCCCCCCCCCCCCCCCCCACACACACACACACACGCCCCCCTCCACCCACATGACCTACACGATCCCCTACTTTTCCCTGAATCTTCCTGGCCCCCATCCCCTTGACACACACTCTGTTTCATCCCCTTACACACCACACCACCCAGCCATCTCCACCCTCCCTCAACTTTCTGTCCACACCCACCCACATTCACATGCTCCCCTCCAAGCGTTCCCCCCGCCATACCCCCCTGCCTCCCTTCCATCCTACCCCCCCCCCCCCCCCATCCCTCCCACACAGTCACTTCTCCCTCTGCAACCTCCCCCCTACACAGAAACACACACCGACTCCCCTGCTTCTCCCTTTCTATTCCGCGCCACTCAAGCTGTTGCATGTGCTCGTATCGAAAGACGAAAGTGACAAAGAACAGGTTGGGAATTCCCAGCCACAGTAAACTCGGAAACGTTTGCGATTGTGAATTTTCCTGCCCCCCTGAAAACATTAGACTCGCGCGCAGGGCCAGCCACTTTTCTGAAGGGATTGAACGGATCCTCGCGCACAGATACTCAGCTGGGCGTGCAAAGTCTTGCTTTGACCTGCGGAGCATATGTTTATTAAAAGGATCCGTCACTCTCTCACAATAAAATTGAGCTCGGAACCATGATAGCAATCGCTAGGCCACATTCCTACAGCTTATGCTTCGCGCATTGTTTCCCAGTTGGGTATGCAAGCCGTTGACTTCGCGCATTTTCCCAGTTGGTCGTGACATCTTTGGTGTTGACCACCCATTGAGTAAACTCTGCCCCGCATTTGCTGTTGCACGATTTCATGCATTGGGGAGAGGTTACAGACAACGGATGGGCGCGCTTGTGCAAGGGCGAGAACGCTCAGCAAGAAGGAATGGTCATGAATGACTCGAGAAATTCAGATTACTGGCAGTTACATTGCGAAAGCGATGCAATGGGTGGGAGAAATGGCGCATCCAGTGCGCATTGCGAGGCAAATGGTGGCAACGCTATTATTTCAGAAGGAGGGTTAATTCTGTTGTGTGTGTGTGTGTGTGGGGGGGGGGGGGGGGGGGGGGGGGGCATTACGTAATTTGTCCCCGTTGGTTGCCCCCGTGGTCTATTTTAAGCCAGGTAGGCGTGTGGTCCGCCGTGTGCGTGTGGTGACACGGCGACCGATATGGCTGGTCGGGGCCGGTCAATAGCGATATCCATGTATGTTAACATATATATAGATGTATGAATGTATGTATGTATGTGTGTGTGCATGCAGGCACTGCCCCACAGAAGAATTGTATCTGTGCAGAAACGTTTGGCTTCTATGTATCACCCGGGGAATGACAAGGTGAGGCACACACTCATTGCTGCACATATGAGTTTGGGACACCTGCATACATGGTTTGGATATATCTAGGGACCGGCTTATCATATGATATCGAAGGCGAGTTTGATATCATACGATATCATACAAATTGCATCACATGATATTGTATATAAATGGCCACTTTAGCCTAGTCAGACTGCCGGCATCATATGACATCGAATGATGACATGATATCATATGATATCATATTGCAGCTCCCTGGATATATCACACTCCTGTTCCTGCCCATAGTCACTAAGAAGTTGAATGGACATCTTCACACCTCAGTTAGACTTTCTTGGTTCGTTTGTCCAGTTCCGGTCCTAGCCCTCTGATGAGCAAGAGAAGCTTCTTCACCCCTCATTGCACCACCCTGAGCCAGTACTCCACAAGAAAGTTAAAGACCTAGCCTGAACAGGTTGATGAAATCATCTTACTGTGTCTTCAATCACTCCCCAGGGTAAATGGACGGTTGAGGAGAAAGAGAAGCTGCATGACTTGGTCCATCAGTACGGTGGGCGCAGAATAAGGTGGACCGTAATAGGAGAGCTGATAGGCAGGCCCCAAATTACGTGTAGGTTATTATGGATGGAAGCGCGGCTAGGTGACAAGAGGAAACATGGTAAGAGGTGACAAGAAGAGAAGGGTTGGGTGGTATCAACTCCGTCAATTTACTTCTGTGTGTTCTTGTGTGTAGTTAGCAAGCTACAATGTGGTGAGTGGTGAAAAAAGACGAAAAAATTATGGGTTTTATCAGAGTTTTTTTTCTCCCTTCTGCCCCCCTCCCTTCCCATCCCCTCCCTCCCCCCCTCCCACACCCCACCCCATGCATCGTCATGGTGTATGTTTGTTCATCACTCATGAAGTTTTAGATTTGCTTCATAAAAGACGTCATGCAAATGGACCTCGAGCACTAACATGAGTGCAGGGAAGCGTTCAAACATCGGAAACATGATTCTGCGCTTACCCATTATTTATCCTGCGACTGTTCTATTTTGGGCATCAGGCAAATGGAGTTCAGAGGAGGAGATCAGGCTGAAGCTTCTAGTAAGAGAGCAAATCGCAGCACGCAAAGAAAAGGAAGCGGCTGAAATGAAACGCAGACTGGAGCAGATGCCAATTACGGAAGGAGCAGCAGCGGTGTGCCTTACCCCCTCAGATGGCAAGCACTATAGAGATCGTGTAAACTTTGAGCACATATCAGACGCATTGGGATCCCGAGCGCCCTTGATGTGCCTCCATAAGTGGTGAGTTGTATTGGTTCTGTGGTTTGATTGTATGAAGGATTGATTGATTGTTCAGACGGGTGGGTGGGTGTTTATGTGGGTGTGCATATGCTACTCGTACAGTTATTGAGCTGTCGTGTACAATTGTGAGATGCTGTGACCATGTGCTGTGATGAGTACATGCAGTCGCTGATCAGATTCGGAAATGCAGCTGATTTGAAATATACTTCTTAGTGGCACCGTAATTTATTATCCCTTTTTCTTCTTCTTGTGACTTCTCATTTGTTAGCTTCTTACCTCCGCCACTGTAAGTGGTTGAGATCTGGGTCCTGCTCTAGGGGGTTTAATACCTACGCCACCAAAACGGTGGTTGGGAGTTTGGTTTGTTTGTCCTCGACACACCCCTGATGTAATGGGTTTTTTTGCTTTGTGGGTGCTTTTTCTTTTTGTTTAAAGCACAGAGTCTCATACACCCTCGCGATGTCAAATAGACTTTAACATGTAATGTAATGTAATGTAATGTAATGTAATGTAATGTGATGTAATGTAATGTAATACTTATCTTTAATATAAGTATATGACGGATATTGGTGCCATATGATGATGATGTTGAACAGTCATAGTCGATGCTAAACCTTGGAAGTGCTGGTGAAATGACTAAATGAGTGATCACTAGTTTCTTAGTGATCATATAAATATGCATATAATAGTCACCTCATGGTTTGTGCACATTAGCAAGTTCTTATTATATGGTATACAAATAAATAATGAGGAGGGCCCAATGTCCACCTTGATGCTCCAGGTACAACCAGATGTCACTCTCCATGTTCTCTTCGGGTGAGTGGGCTTTGGGGGATGACATAACCCTGGTCAGCGCCCTCCAGTCTGCCAGCTGCGAGTGGCCGTGGGAAGTTGAGTGGGATCACCTGGTCCCCAACAGAACTGCTGAGCAGGTAGGTTTTGGATGTACAGCGCTTGGAGCAGTGCTTCAGAGCATCATTTATTTGTTGTTCAAAATGTGCCGTATGACGATGTAGGACTGTTTATGCAGGTGCTGAAGTCAATGTTTCAGAACGTTGCATTTGTCCTGAACTAGATAGCCAGGCCTGTCCTTTATGGCCCTATGGGTCCAAGTAAAATTTGTGGTTGTACAATTTACTCTTTCCTTTTTACATTTTGTATACAAATCCAAATTCGTGTGAATTCCTCAACCATCGTTCCAAGCTTCTTGCCAGCCAAGTGGATACGATCACATACATCTACAACACCCACACCCTGAGAATGTGCTGCCTTCATGTCTGCTGCCCAGGCAAAGCGTCGCTGGAGGAGTATGCTGAAAGCGCTTCCAGACCACCTTGAGAAAAGCTTTGATGCTTGTGTTGAGGAGCTAGCTGAGAAGTTCTCATCCCACAGATGCCGCCAACTGCTTGAGAATTTCATTTGATCTGGTCAGATCATGAACAGGACCTATCATGCTCTAATCAATGATGTTGGGAGTGAAAGGGTTGATGTATAGTCTTGTAGTCTTGGGCAACTTGAAGCCACCCTTAACGGCTTAACTCCAAGCAGGGTAGGACAAACCAGTAGGTATTGTGGTATTGCCAATTTTAACTGTGTATACTGCACCCCCGGAATCTCACCGTCGGCCTGCCCACAACTTTCTGTTGAGTCCCTTGCGGTGTGCACAGACCAGTTCTGAGAGAGAGCTGTGGTTAGGCCGACAGGAATCCGTTCCGGTTCTGCGGAGTCTGACTTAGCTGAGTAGCTGAGTAGCTGTGTAGCTTACAGGGTGACTCAGATGGCCCAGCACCTTCCATTCAAGAGAGATGAACTTCATGTTGTTGTAATCGGCAGTGTACTACTTGGGCAACTGAATCAGATGTCCGAGTGGTACACTGCCGATGACAACATAACGGAATTGAGCAGTGGTTAGCGTGATGGGCCCATAACCTGTTATACAGGATTTTGTAACAACGCAAGCCTGAGGGCTCACTTAAATAGTGCCCAGTATAACCTGACCTAGTTAGACTGGAGGCTACCGGGTTAAGCCGGCAGCTAGCACTAGCTAGCACTAGTGGCTTGGCCTGGTAGTCGCCTGGGCCAGCCACGCGGCGCTCACGCGTGCTGAGTAAAACGTCATGCTACTGCCATATGCAGTAGCATAACACATCTCCCTTGACCTTCCCAAAATTTTCCCTTCAAGGGAGATAAATCATTTAATAAATAGTCTTCCTTATTACAAGGCGTGAGGTTGTGGGGGTAAGCCCGTTTGCTTGCACTGGGGCCAGCCACCAATTCAAGGGAGATGAAGTTCATCTTCTCCCTTTGTAATTTGAACTGAGCCTTTACCACCAATGAATTCGTAACTTAGGACATAAGCTGCTTAGGGCTTAATTAGGTGTGGAAATTCAAAATTATAGCCTGGATATTTAGTAGCCTATTCGATCATCTGCACGACTGCCCCCCCCCCCCCCCCCCCCCCCCCCCCCCCCCCTCCTAGACTGCCTCTTCGCGTTTGTTGAAGCGTCTGGTCCCCCCCCCCCCCCCCCCCCCCCCCCCCCCTCCCTCCTTTTTGCTCCTGTCCCTCCCCGCCTAAGTTGTAGAGATATGGGAAGTATTTGGTATATATAAACCTTAATCTTATATACGGTATGTTTTGTGGGCTACTAGCTTATTAGCTCTGATTATTAGGAGACTGTCAGATCTTCAGTATCCTTGATCAGCTGCAACTCGGATACCATGGAACGCAGTGTCGCACTCTCGCAATTGTTTTACAACTATCAACTCCATCTGACTATACCCAAGCGGATAAGATGTAGGTGACCCAGATGTTCAGCTATATTGGTAAGGGGCCGCTCAGCCGCTGTTCGGCGCATGGGTTATCCAGTTTAGTGAGTTTTAGATCAGTTCATCAAAGTTGAGTGCAATTTGTGGCCTACTGGCCCAATCCAAATGGGCAAGGCAAGTAGCGAACTACTCTACTATCCACAATCTGTTCACATGCAGGTGACCCAGGAGTCCAGCTATTTATGAATTGGGGCCGCTGTTAGGCACATGTGTTTTGCAGCTTAGTGAGATCTATCATAGAATGACATTGGATTGTAACAGGTTTTAAAGCCAACTCTGGGCTTCAAGTCCCTGGTACTGAAGCTCGAGAATAACATATCTTGCAATTCCATTAATGAATCTCTGGCCACCAATTTACAGAGAGGTGTGGGACCTTTAAAATTTCAATCAAGTAACTGGAACAAAGTGGGGGAGGTCTTGTTCTCCAACACACTTTCTTTTACCACAGCACCAAGTCATCAGATACAGACCCTAGAGATGAAACCTCTGGATTAGAAGGAAGGATGAATGCTGTTTACAATACTTGGATGTCCTTATCATGGGATGAGTGTGGTAACCCTGACATGCCTACTTATCTCATCAGAGACCTACCTCACAAAGTGGTTCGTAATAGGGCTAGATTCAGACTTTCCTCCCACTACTAGGTGGAAACTGATAGATGGAAGCGACCCACTGTCCCTTGGAATGATCTTCTGTGTCAACTGCATGATTCTGGAATCGTTTAAGATGAACATCACGTGGTTTTTGAATGTTAAGACGAAGCCTTCCTGAATACGAGAAGAAAGTATAAAAACCTGAATTCTCAAGCCGAGAGCAAAATGATTCCTCTACATTATCTGATGTGTGATCCAACGTGGAATGTCGTGCGAAGTTACTTGTGCTTGTGAATGCTTATGAACATAAGTAGAGATTGGATAAAGTCTATTTCAATAAGAATGCGTACATTTTGATTGTTCCGATAACAATGAGTTTTTCCTGGTAATTATTTCAAAGACGGCGAGCAGCCAAATTGCTGGCTGGAGCCACATGTAACCAAGTTCAAGTGCTCCCCGGCCTGTGAGACGTACTACCACGAAGTGCAGGAGTAAGGGAAAAGGGAAGAGGTGAAGTCGATACTCTGTCCAAGATCATGGTCTGAACCGAGGTCTGAACTACTGTTTCTTTTTTAGGCTAAACGTAGTAGCTTCTAGGTAGCTCTTTTCAGCCACCTTTGGGCTAAACCTGAAGCTAGCTAGTGTGTCTAAAAGCTTGCACGGCAGGAATTTCAATGCAGCGTTTATCTATGGGCTTGGCTCAGTCGCTGTCTAATGGAGCTGGGTAGAAGCTGCTGCATGTAGCCCCAAAAGATACAGTGGTCTTAACTTGGAGATGGCATGGGACCAGCTTTTACCGCTGCTCGCTGTCTTCGGCAGTAGCAACAACATTCAAAGCATTGTTCTTATCAACCAAGATCCAAGATCATGGCTCAGTCTACAAGATCAACCACATCATCCGATACCCTTCTTTGTAAGACTTGAATCCCAAAGGCGGGCGAGTCTGGTGAGCTGTCCACTCTCCTACGCAGAGCACCAGGTGACACAAAAACGATCGGAGATGGCGTGGGGCCAAAATATGAACATGGGTCTGCTGTGACTCTAGCCATTGAAGGGCACATGGTGGGAGTGGCCTCACCGCTGCCAAGCGCTGCAGCTCGTGGGTATGATGCTGATGGGTGGGGACTACGCAAGCGCTTCTTGTCGTAGCTAGCAAGCATGTCAGCTGAGGAGTTGTTGTTGGCTTGAGGGCGCTCATCCCTCACACATGGGCCTTCGAGCTGAGCACTCCCATATACAGACCGAGGACTATCACCCTCCTCTAGTAGACCATGGAGGTGAGTGCCCCCACTAGCACTCTCAGGGCGGCCACCCTCCATGAGTGAACCTTGAAGCTGAGGCACCCCACAAACACCCTCAGGGCAAGCCTCATGTGACATTCTACCTGAGGCTCTTGTAGACCTGGCCATCATTTGGCCATGAGATTGATGATGAGAGTTGGGGCCTCCTTGTTGCACTAAAGGTGATGGGCTACAAAGATCTATGGCCACATCATCACCTCCTCTACCAGTGGGTGTGAGAGGGCACTCACGACAGCTGGGGACAGCTGCGTCAGTCATATCTGCATGACCGCTACCTATGCAAGGCTTCTGATGATGGGCGCTCCGCTCTTCGACACCGGGATTAAGGACGACTTCACCCAAATGCTGTAGGGCACCGGGACTATCCATGACCACACCCAACTGAACTACAGTACTGGGGCTACCCAGGGCTTCACCCAACTGATCTACAGCACCTTGGCTATCTAGGACCTCACCCAACTGCACTACGGCACCGGGGCTATGGAGGACCACTCCCAACTCTGGGCAGCCTAGGTCCTGGAGGGTATCAGCCATACAGGCTGAACTAGTGCTCGCTTGCTGAGGAGGGCGCCCACTGGTGGATGTTGGAGGATAAAGGAGGGACGTTTGGGGTGGACTGTTTATAGTGGCGGGTGAAGGGTGGTCACTAGAGGTTTGTGGGGGACTGTCATTGCACACGTTGTGGGGATTCATGACAGAGGAGTTGGGAGGACTGTGACAAGAGTGGTGAAGGGGAGTATCCAAGAATTGAGGAGAGCTGCTAGGGTGGAAGGTGGGCTTAGGAGAGGCAGGCGACACATGAGAAGCTGGGCGGTAGGTGGAGGGGCCTGCCCCTACTTGAGAGACGTCCATTGCACTGTCTACAGGAGAGGATTCCTGGCCACATGGGGGGCTTAGGACAACACTTGGTGGAGTACTGGCACGACGGTTGTCTAGAATAGAGGCAGGCAGGGGACGGTAGCAGGAGGAGTGAGAGGGGCTGAGCAGGACATCATTTTGATAGGGGGTCCTCCATCCCGCAACATCTCCATCCTGCTCTGTCATGACTTTGCCAGTGCTGACACTACATGATCGACCTGCACTGTTTTGCTCGTTACAGAAGCCGAAGCGGGCTTTGTCGGCTGAGGATGGAACAGGTTCAGTTTCACAAGTTGCCCCGACCCCAGACACACCCAGCTCCAACTCTCCACATCCATCCTCGCTGCTTGAGTCTATCAGGACTTCTTCCGAGCCACTCCTATCGCCCAGCCTGAACAATGCTTCTGGCACCTTCCTATCACTGGACCTAAGCCCTGCAGTCTGTATTTGCTCATCATACCCACCAGGAGGTCGACAGGGCTTTGAGTTCTGGCTCCCCATTTGCATCACCTCCATGCCCCGGAGCAATGAAAAGGCCACTGATGGGCTGCCAGGCTGCAAGCAAGCTTCGCCATCACCATCAGCATTAGGATCATCGGCCTCCATTTGGGATGCACCCCCACTCAGGGTGATGAGCACAGGACTAGTAGCAAAGAATGGGGCATGGGCAGCGAACACATCATTCATGGATAATTGTGGACCAGAAGCATGGCTCACAACAGTAGCATCCTGGCGTGACACACGAACCCCGGCTTTGGAGGTGTTGACCTCATACGTGTTGTCCACCAATCGCAGGGCCTCTTGACACCCTGTCTTTGGTCTAGAGCCATCAGCCGGTGTGCCCAAGCCAACTGCACCTGCCTTTGGAGCTGTTGGTTTGCTCTCTTGGCGTGCTTTCAAACGCTCAAGTAGGGATAGTGCTGCAGGGGATGGCACCTGAGGTGGGCTGACTTGTGCTGGTGAAAGTAGCTGAATTGGGCTGCCTGGCTCAGCTACACAGATCTGGGCAACGCCAGAGGGATGGGATGGAGGCAAGCATGATTCAAGGGGGGGTGGCTTCAGGTTTCGGCGTGGCTTCCTCACTCCTTTTGGCTTGGACCTGGCTTGGACTTGTGGTGCCACCATCTCACCTTCACCATGTTGCCCCTGCCTACCCTCACCGCTACAGCCGGCATCACCACCACCACCACTACCACCAGCTCCCACGTCAGAAACAAGCAACACCCCACCGCAAAGGGAAAGGGAAGAACCTCCTTCCGGATCTGCAGTCCCCCGATTGTCCGCTGCCATCTGCTGTCCGCTGTTGGCTCTATCAATCCAATCAGTGTGATCAACACGCGGATCCCATGCTAAGCTGTGTGAGGGCTCATCAACAGCAGTGGCTACCACCTCATCCAACAGCTCGGCTGCACTTCTAGCGGGCACAGTTACTGCCTTCTTGCGGCTGGTGGCTTTCTTCTTTGGGGACGCCTTCTTCTTTGGCGAAGCTTTCTTCTTAGGTGAAGCTTTTTTCTTAGGTGAAGCTTTCTTCTTAATGGAAACTCTCTTCATGGGAGACGACCTGCTCTTGGTCTGACTAGCACTGCTACTGCTGCCCTTTCCCCTGCCGCGGCCTTTGCTAGCAACTGCACCTGTCTGTCTGGCGCTGCTGGTTTCAGCCTCCAAGGGGGTAGGTGCTGATGTCGCCGTGGCCGCTGTTTTGGTTTCCTTGCTCTTCCTAGAGAGGGAGTAGGGTTGTGGGTGAGTTGGGTTGGGTTGTGTTGGGTTGGAGTGGTGGTTTGGGTTTGAGTGCTGGGTTGGGTTTGAGTGCTGAGTTGGGTTGGAGTGCTGAGTTGGGTTTGAGTGTTGGGTTTGAGTGCTGGGTTTGAGTGTTGGGTTTGAGTGTTGGGTTTGAGTCTTGGGTTTGAGTGTTGGGTTGGAGTGGAGTGTTGGGTTGGGTTGGAGTGTTGGGTTGGAGTGTTGGGTTGGGTTTGGGTGACAGGAGGTGGGTGGGTGACACTCGTGAGCGTTGCATAGGGTGACACATATTCACAGTGCCTAGTGCCTCAGGTAGTATTCCTTGTTAGTAACTCAACAAAGGCCGAGCTCATGTTGGCAATCATTTCAAGGTATCGGACAAAACCAGATATGGTACATTCACCATGACTCACTTATTCTTCCCTTTGCTCTGTCGCCCTGTTTTGCCCTTCCATCCGTTTGAGCGCATGGATGAGAGAAGCCCCATCCACGAGTGTGACACCATGCAGGAGGGGCAGACACCGTGCTCGGGAACGTTGCCAAACCTTCCCTCTGTTTGCCCTGCATGCATACCAGTTGTGTTCTTTGGTCACAGTGCTGTGGTGGCTGCAAAATGAGGGAATCCTTCTGATCTGTGATGCAGGAAGAACATTTTCATCTGCTTACTCTAGGGTAGCAAAAATATGAGTAGACGACTGCTCTAAAGATTGCTTTGGACACTGCAGCGTATGGCTTCGGACGGTGCTATGCACCCAGCGCGTGCTATCAATCAGCTCTTGACACTTAGGGGTCCATAAAGACAACCACCAAAAATAAAACTTAGAACAAAAAGAGCCTGCTCAAGCACTACAAATGAGGTACCCATGAGATAAGACGCTCATGATTATATGGCACGTGACACAGACTTCTACAGGTTTACGGCCAATTGCCCCCACTAAGGTGGCCCTACCTGAAACTGTCTTCTGCAGTATGCTTGGGCCGCGCAGCGCAGCGTCCAGGTCCACATCTGGTAAATTGATGATCCAGTTCTCGGCCAAGCATTCTATGTGGAAGTAGCAGCCACAAGGGCAGCTCATGACGTGGTTTGTGAGCGTTCGAGCGTCACAGATAGAGCACAGAAGAGGTGCCTGGTGTATGGCAAGGCTTGTTGTGTGAGGCATGTGGTGTGGTACTAAGGCTGGTGTTAGTTTGTAAGGCTGATGATAGGTTGTGGGGCAGGTGTCAGTGTGTGAGGCAGGTGATAGGTTGTGGGGCAGGTGTTAGGGTGTGAGGCGGGTGATAGGCTGTGGGAGAGGTTTTAGGGTGTGGGGCAGGTGTTCCAGTTTGATGCATTTGGTGTGTTGTAAGGCTGGTGTGATTTTGTTATGCTGGTGTATTTTGGTGTGGGGCAGGTCTTAGGATGTGGGGTTGGTGATAGGGTGCTAATCAGGTGTAAGGGTGTGGATCAGGTCTTGGGGTGTGAGACTGATGCATGCATGCAAGGCAGCTCTTCTTATGTGAAATAAGTGTTTGCGTATGGCGCAGACGTGAGTGTGTAAGGCATGTGCTGCCATGCAATTAAGGTCCGGTAACATGTAAATAGCATACCCGCACCTTCTTTGCCTCAGAACCACCTTCCTGCACTCCAGCCTTGCAGCTCATCTCCCCTCCACTATCAGCTCCACCATTGGCAAGGCCACTACAAGCGCTGTCACTATCGCTCCCACTCACAAGGTTGCAACTCTCAGAGCCAGCCCCCTCTCCGAGGCTCAAATTGTCTCCCTCGCCCCGACACTCCAGATCTTCCTGCTCTGCTGTGTGACCATCATCCATGTTGGTGCGCAAGCCTTCAGTGTGGGTGTTGCCCTCCTCTGCCTCGTCCTCCACATCCTCCAGGTAGTGAGGCAGGTCAGCCATAACTGCCGTGAAGGTCTTGATGTGAGGCGGGGGCTTGGGCAGCGCTGCACCAGCCATGCATGATTGGCAGGGCATTAGACATCGAGCAAGCCGGCAAAATATGGTCACAATTTCAAAACTTAAATTTACAACTGGCCTAGCCTAGCCTTGAACCAGGCACACCTCTGAACCAACCCATCCCAATCTAGATATGCACAGACACCTCCAGCCCTATGATCTGGATCCACAGTGAAATGTCTTCTTTGGGATTCACATCAAGCTAGCTAGCAAGTTAGACATGCAACCAACCAGCCAGTCAGCCATAAAGCAGCGTCCACCGTGCCTGCTCTCCTCTAACCCTGCCAGATTAAACACCCAACTCCCCACCCCAAAAACTCACACACGGCTAAGCTGGAGTACTCCGTTGACAAGAATTGAAGTGTGAGGGGGAAGAAGCGCCATGGGCTGAGGTGCAGCATCCCCAACATCAGCCTTATCTGGTGGACAGGGACATGGGAGGCAGGGGGTGAGGGTGGGGTGGATGCCTCAAGAGGCCTCTGGGTGGATCCCTCAAGAGGCCCTGGAGGGATAGCAAGAGCTCACACACGCTAGATCTGATCAGAACAAGTGCACACAGTCGAAGGACCCACTTGGGTGGGAATTCCTCAATAATAAAATACATATTTTGTTGTGCTCAACACAAAGAATGTGGTGCAGTGATGTGGTATGTGAGGTGAGGGAGTGCAAAGAGGCGAATGAACACATCAAGGTTGAGCCGTCTCACCTTTCCTTTCAACCCAAACATCACCTTCTTTCCAATCTCTTTGGCAAGATCTCTGACAGCGCATGAGCGCTCTGGGTGCTGCCACGCCCACTCAAATTGAAGCGCATGGACCTGCAGAGTAAGGGGGGGGACAGGTTCCGCGATCCATGTTGCGGCCTTTTCTAGCTTTCTTGGCTGCAAAATTTCCTTCTTCTTAATTAAATAACGGTTGGAAGACCCTCCCAGAAGTTGAAAGGAGGGCTTGCCTTGGGTGTTGTTGGGTGTAAGTGTCAACACTGTCGGTATATGGATAGTTGTTAACGAGAAGGTTGGCCACCCTCTCCCTATAGAAACATACCTCCCACCACCCTGTCACATACACAGCAAACCACCAGCAGCAGGTCTGACCTACCAGACATGGAAAGCTCTCAACTTCTGGTGCCTCAACCCCGTACAGACAAATGCTTGAACGACCTTCTCATGAATGCGATACGTTGCACGGCACATAAGTTGGTATCCCAGGTCTCTAACTCACAAGGAAGCTGTACAGCAGTATGGCTGCTTGACTACTTACTTGGGTGGGAAAGCCATAGAGCACCAAAGTCATCTCCCATGGTCGCCACCTGTCATTCAGAAGGACATTTGCCATTAGGTATATTTCCTCACATCATGTGCAGTGAATCCAGTGATACATGAAACATGCAATCAAACGCAGTTTAAAATTTAATGAGTAGTCTCATTATGCGTACAACTTGCAGCGTGCACCTACCAACAGGTATATTTCCCTTTCAAACAACTTGAGGTGTGCACAAGCCAACACGTAAATCTCCCTTACAGACCATAAGCGTGTCAGGCTTGGTAGGAGAGCCTCTCTGTGGCCACTCTGCCTGTCACTTCTCTCCCACCCCCTGCGTCCCCTAAATGTTGGCTTTCTGCTTCTCTTGAGGCCCTTGTGTCTATTGTGTCCTTATGTTCTTGACAGGTAGCCATGACTTACTGCTTGGTGCGATGGGCGCCCTGTGTGATGAAACCATTGTGTTGCCTGATGCGCCGCCTGGGATTCACTGTGAACCTGCATCAGGGTGTTTAATTTGGAAAGATTTGGTTTGATTTGGTTTGGCATGCTTGGTTTGGTTGGTTGGGGTTGAATTTTGGTTTGGTTTGGGTTTGGGTTTGGGTCGGGTTACGTGTGTGTTTGTATGTGTGTGGGTGCATGAGTGTCTTTTCGTATCTGTATGTGGTGGGGTGGGGGAGGTGGGGGAGGGTGAGGGGGCTGGAAGGGAGGTGGGGGAGGTGTGTGTTAGTGTGTGTGTGTGTGGGGGGGGGGGGGGGCAACAAGAGCGGTGGACATGGTTAAGGCAAATACAAACACGAGCAAGACAGCCTCGGCCAGATGTGACATGCCTGGCGGTTCTTACCCAATATATGTCCGGTTTTTGCTTCCCGGGTGTTTGGAGTGTAGCAAGTAGCATCCGTAGAAGTCTCGCATGGCTTGCTAGCGCTCTGCCACGTTGACCAGCTGCTCCATGAAGGCGATACGAAGCTCTCAGAACGTCTGTTGTGAATAATTGAGTATCATACGGACGCCTTCACATCAGTTTTGAGTAGAAGTAGAGCACGAGTCGTTCATTCATTCAATGTTGGTGGTAGCTAGGTTGTGTCAAGCTAACGAATTCCGAGGGTGTGAGTAACAACGTTTGTCTTTCTATCGAAATAGGTAACAGCATCCCGAAAGTTAGATATTGCCAATCCAATACTCATTCACGAATTCGTCAACCTTGTCGGCCAAGCTTAGCAGAGGTCTCGAGATGGACCAAAATGCCGCTTTCATCGCGCTCGCTGCTCTGGCCTTGCTTGTCGCCACGGTCGGAATATTGTTCTTCAAAGTTATTGGATCTGAGCAGGCCAAGCAGGCAGTAGAGGAAAATGAGACAGGGGAAGCCGAGGTGATGCTCCTGCCATGCTTGCCCCACTCACCACACTACTCCTCCCATTCCCATACTAGCTGGGCCATTGCATTACATATTTTTTCTAGCGAGAACACCACAGCTGCCCAGAGTAATATACGAGCGATATCAGTTGAGAAGTGGTGTGTCACAAGCTACCCCCGGCCCCTAGCTTACCCCATGCATCTCTCTTCCACTTCCTCCCGGAGACTGAGCTGTCCATACATCGTTATCATTAGCGTAATTCGATGTTTATTGCGTAGGGCTCTGGAGTTGGCGGTGCCCGTCGTCGGGACCGAATGGGCGCAGGTCGACTGAGGCGACGTGCTGCAGCTGCTGCTGCTGCTCAAGCTGAGTCAGACGAAAGTGGAGGTAGCGAGGATGACAGTGATGATGAGGTAGGAGGGAAGCGGGCATCGGTTCTGGTGCTACCTTCTGATTTTGTGAGGTTGGGGTCAGCAAGATGGGGGGAAACTGTCAAATTGCCATGATGGTGGTATTTGTGTGTTGCAGTACATATACAGGCACACTCTGTGAATGTGGCAAGATGATTTCCTTGTTTTGCCACTGTGCATGTAGGTGGAAGATGTGTGTGTGTTGAATATCAAAGGATTTAACAGTGAGCCAACAATGCAAGTGCAACCTGTGCGTGTGTGTGTGTGGAGGGTGGGGGGGGGTGGGGGGGGGGCATTGATGCTCAGTAGTGCAATTCATGTGTACAGCTTGTGGATTCGTGGTAACTGTATACCGCTTCTAATTTGTCTGAATCTATGCTCAGTGCCCAACCTAACTACACACCAAAATCAGCACATGAAGTCACACTGTTGTTCTGTCCCCCCCCCCCCCCCCCCCCCCCCCTGCTTGGCTGCATCAGGGAGAAGGCAACATGAACCAGCGTGAGCGTGCTAAGAAGGCAAAGAAGGCGGCTCGTGAGGCTGAGAGAATTGCCAGGGAGCTGAAGGAGGGCAAGAAGAATGCATATGAGGAGAAGAGGAAGAAGAAGGATGACGAAAGGGAGGCTCAGGAGCTGGCCCAGGTAGGAGTATGCATTAGAGGGATTTCGGGATTGTGGGGGAATTGTGGGTCGCTCTACGTTGGAAAGAGGAGGAAGGAGGTGGAAGGAGGTTGAGGATAAGGAGGCGAGGTAAGAGTATGCATGGGGGGGGGAGGGGGAGGGGGAGGAAATGCCCATGGGAGAGGGAGGGGAGAGGTCCTGAAGGACATGAGAGGGAGGTGCGGATCAGATATCGAATGGGGCCCTGGACAGGAGGCATTGAGGAAACCTGGCAATAAGTGTATGGGGAAGCCCTAGTGCTAGGCTAAGGATTGTGCCTGGCCGTCTGTCTAAGTCTGACAGTATGTTGGTGGTTGGCTTGCAGGAGGAGGAGATAAAGCGAGCTCAGGAAGAGCGACAAGCAAAGGAAGATGCCGAGGCTTCCAAGTGGATGAGCATTATCAGCATGGACGAGGCAGGGACAGGTGCGTGCCCCGCGTCCTCTGATAACACATTTCCCTCTCAAGGCCTCTGATAATGCCCTCTTGAATCTAGTTGCCAAGAGAGCTGAAGCGCATTACTTCAGGGTCTGGGCTTGTCCCATATGTAGGGGATGGCATATCATACGATTTAGACCAAAGGCGAGTATTATATCATATGATATCATACAAACTGCATCATATGATATTGTATACAAATGGTAAATTTAGCCCAGTCAAACTGCCGGCATTAAATGATATCATATGATGGCATGATCTCATATGATATCACGCCGTTCCCTGCCTATTTGTCATCATCACACAAATTGTACTCTAGTCTGACTTGTGTCCTGTGTGTCAAGATCACATCAGTTGTACTTTTGTTTACCTGTTGTCATTGTTGTGTGCAGAACAAACGGAGGAGCAGCAAGATACGGGAGGCATGCTTGCCCAGTTTGTTGACTACATCAGGTGTGTACCGCCCAAAGTACAGTTTGCCAGTGTAAGCCTTATTGAGTTACAGCCCATGTATAGCATATGTGTGTTACAGTCCAGGGGTGGCAAGATATAACTGTATAGGCCCTGTTTTTTAGGCTGTGGGTGTTTATGTAGGCAGATATGCATGCAAACCTAGACTGTACAAGCACATTCAAATCCGATTGCTCTGGGGGATTCGTGCAATATCCACAGCTGCACGAAACTGAGCACCATCCATTCATGCTTCTGTTAGATGCATCGGCAATAGCACACTTAATAATATGAAACCTTTATCTGTTCACTCCTCCTCTTTAGGGGCCGCAAGACTGTACCCCTGGAGCAGCTTGCCATTGAGTTCAAGATTCGCACCACAGACGTCATTGATCGTATCCAAGGCCTTGAGGCGATGGGCAGGTTGACAGGCGTCATGGACGAGCGAGGGAAGGTAAGGGGTGAGAGGGTTAGGCAAAGCTGGTGAGAAGTGAGGGAACGACTCCGGGCAGCGCACATGAATGAATTGAGTGCACTTTCCCAAAGTGGCAGGTGCCAAGCTGCAGCAGACTGTTCCCTAAAGACTGTGAATGTGACTTGACGCAGACATAGAAAGCATGCCCGTTTGAGCTTATGAAGCCCAGTTCTCGATCGATGTTTACCCCCACCCCACCCCCACCCCACCCCCACACACAGAAACATGTATTCAGCTATTCAGCACTGTTAAGATGATTTATTTTTTTAATGCGTACTCGGCCCCTTTCGTATTTCATTGTGAAGCTCTCATAGCAATCTAGGCGCTCCCACAAAGCACTGAGCTAGTTCCCCACTCCTCACCTCCTCGCTGCAGTACATCTATATCAGTGAAGATGAGATGAAGTCTGTTGCTAATTACATCATAAACAAGGGCCGTGTTGGGATTCACGAGCTGGCTACACGAAGCAATGAGTTCATCGACTTGGAGGCAAAGGCAGAAGATGTTGGGGCATGTGCAGAGCGCCCAACAATAGACTTTGATTCTCTTATAGGAGATGAATAGTGAAGCCGGAATCCTGCTAGTCTGCCTTTGACTACTAGTTACTCAATATGTTTATCTTCCGTTACAGAACAGTGGTAGCCAAATAGATAAAGGGACTTTTCCACTTGATATGGGCAGCCGTCCACATTTGCATTGTTATAGCGCTGTAAAGAAGAAGAGTGGCGCCACCAGCACGTTGGTGTAGTAGTAGGGAACGGCAATATGGTATCATGTCATCATGTGTTATCGTATGATGCCGGCAGTCTAACAAGGCGAAATAAAAAATTATATACAATATCATGTGATACAATTTGTATGATATCATATGATATCATACTCGCCTTTTGTCAACGTCATATGATATGCAGGTCGCTATGTAGCAGTGTAAGACTTTAAAAAACTTGGGTGCCTGAGTGGCGGTGGCGCCAAAGCAAACCGGCTATTCTTTAGTGGGACAAGTAGGTACATCACATGACCAAATATGTGTGTGTGCATTCGGTAGTAAACTAGTGCGCATATTTTCATGCTACTAGATGTTTGATTACGTGGCCTATCAGCTGATAGGAGTGCTTTTGTGGAACAGTGCTACGTGTTGCCGTTGTTTTTGTTATTGACTGATTTATATATCCGTCTCTAAGTCGGCATAATGCACACCGGTACCTTTCCTCCCGGTACCGTGTTGCCTGCCGCCAGGCCTCAGGCTAGCTGTGGCCTGCACGTGACTGCAGTACCCTGCAGTACACATCTCTATTCTATATGATTGCGCCTGTTGCGCTTAATAGCATCTTCTCCTCTATCGAGCCTATGCCGTCGTAACAATCTTACATTAACAGGTAATGTGCGCCATCTTTAGACACTAACGAAGAACAGCCGCTGATTTCCGCGTTCGGATTCAGTTCCCCTCTGACTTGTCGAAAGAGTTTTAACTAAGCACCTGGACTCCCTGTGCGGATCCTACTTCCCGCTGCTCCGCCTGCCGATTCCTACCAAGAATCCTTGGATCTGCCACTGCGTCCTACGACTGGAGCAAGCAAGAGCGACCACAAGTCACCGAAATCTATGAAGTGAGTATAGAACGACGCCCTCACCGAGACCCACACAGTGCTGTATTGATCTCAGACGATCAATTTGTCTACGCCTCCAGCTTAACAGAAGCTTCTGTCATCGAACATTGCCGCTTGGCAACGTTCACCCCTCCGGTAATCCGCTGGATCCCTTTGGATCGCCGATTCCCACACACACTCCATCCCCTCTTCCCCTGCCCCGCCCTCGTAACTCCCCCTCTCCCACCACTCCGACTTACAACGCCAAGACTCCTACGCAGAAGACCTCACAATGCAACCGCCCAGAATATTCACTGGTAACAACCTCTACACCTGGCGCAGCGCCAGGCAGAATATCCTCCTTGCCCTCAAATCAGATAGGGATACCATTGCCATTGCTTTCGACTGCCAACAAGCGGTCGTCGCTGGCGAGCCTAATGACTCTGATGGTTACCCTGCTAATGATGTTACTTACCCTCCTGTTGCGGCTGCTGACCCGGCTGCTCCGGCTGCCCCTAGGATTGGTGTCCCCAACAGGATCTCGACCTGGAAGAATAACAAGGCCTTCAAGGTCATCATAGATCATGTATCAGATGGCATCCAGCAGGCCATTGATGCCAACACAGATATGGCCACTAGAGCCTTCAGGTTTCTAGATGCCCTGTACTCTGAGGATGGCAGCAGACTAGAGCATACCACCCTGACTGCCATAATGGGATTACGTATGACCTCTACTGAATCCCTGCAGACTTACCTCTCCAGGGCAGCTGATCTGTACTCCCAGATTCCCAAGATACAAGGCCTCCACATCGTCTCTACCAGCGCCTTCCTGAACCTCATTGTCAGGGGACTAAACTCCCGCTCTGAATATGATGGTTACATCAATCAGTTCAACCCTACTGCTATTACCACCTTTTCCATGCTCCAAAGTGCCCTCTTCAACTGGTATTTAGTGAAGCAAGTTGACTCTGCACCATCTCCCGAAGAGGCTGAGCTGGCAGCTGCAGCCTACAGGGCCAGGAAGCCTTTCAACAGCAAGCACCTCCCATTCAGAGACAGGACCATCAACAAGAAGATGACCTGCTGGAACTGTGGGGGAATAGGCCATAGCTCCAGAGAGTGCACCAGTGAGGACACTGATCTGGCTTTCAGGCCAGCAGACTCAGACGAAGCTGACCATGGATCTAAGTCACCTCCCAAGAACAGATTAGGAGATGACAAGGAGCCTGACGACAAGAAGACCCACAAGAAGACCAGTCCAGACAGGAGCCTTCCAAGAAGATACCCAAGCAGGGGACGCCATGCCCATGTTGCTGATGGTGATCAGTCCACCTCCAACTCTGACAGTGAGGGTGAAGAACACAACTTCCTGTCCCTCGCACTGGATGAGGACAACCTCCAGCCCATGAGATTTGCTACACCAACCAGAGGCAAGTCTGTTTCATTTGACTTGCCACCTGACCCCCTGGCTAATACAGCATTCTTTGGACAAATAAGTGCTGATGATGAATGCACTATAGAAGATGGAGAAGTTTTCCAGGCAGCACTGCAGACAGAATGGATCATAGATACTGCAGCACACTCTCATGCAACAAGTAACATCTCCTATCTGCATGACATTCAGGACCTTCAACAGCCTATTAAGCTGCAGCTGGCAGATCAAGACTCTCCACCTATCCTCTGCAAGCAGATAGGGAAGGCCAAGATCAAGGGTCATGGCAGGACTCTGATTATCCTGAACAATGTGCTTCTTGCTGACTGCAACATGCCCAACATCATTAGCATTCATGCAGCCACCAGCCTCTGCCCAGACCTCCAAGTAAACCTGTCCAAGACTCAAGCCACACTCTCCATCCCAAGACCATCTGGTACTAAACTGCTCCTCTCATGCCCCAAAAGGCATGGACTCTACCTCACCCAAACTTCACCAGTCCCTGCCAGAAACCCCTCTATCCCTGTGGACTCTACTATTGTCTACATCATGATGGTTACAAAGCCTCCATCAACTCACACTGACTCTGAGACAGGGCAGTACCCACCCACTCATGAGACCTCCCCCAGTAGAGCTGATCAAGACTGCCAGGATACCCCTCTACCTCTGCACCGTCTGCACCCCACACTAATTCTGAGATAGGGCAGTACCCACCCACTCATGTGGAGGCAGACCAGGACCTCCCCTCTACTTCTGCTCCATCTGCACCCCACACTGATTCTGAGATAGGGCAGTACCCACCCACTCATGTGGAGGCAGACCAGGACCTCCCCTCTACTTCTGCTCCCTCTGCACCCCACACTGATTCTGAGATAGGGCAGTACCCACCCACTCATGTGGAGGCAGACCAAGACCACCAGGACTTCCCATCTACTTCTGCTCCATCTGCATCCCACACTGCTTTTGAGATAGGGCAGTACCCACCCACTCATGTGGAGGCAGACCAAGACCTCCAGGACCATCCTCCCACTATCTGCCAGTCCCATTCCCCTTTCACTGCAGACAACCTGGCAGCCTCTGAGGATCCTGACAGTGATGACATGCCAGAACTCATCCATCCGGAAGTACACAAGCCCCAAGATGACCCTGGACTAGGAGTAGATGACCCTCCTGAAACCACTCCAGATCTCCAACAACAGCTGGACAACCTGGGCCTACAGAGAGCCAGAGCAGAGATGGAACTCCTCAGTGACTAGATCAGAACCAACTATGAGGAATATGATGGCCCCATAGATAGGGACGGGCCACTCAAGCCATCTGATCTTGACACAGCCACTACCTGGGACCAATGGATACTGGCCAACAGAAAACCAGACATTGGACTACCACTGGGAGAAGTTAACCAGAATGTCAACCACATCCACTTTTCCAACAACTCCAGCCTTAGCCTCACACGTTTTGGATGCACCCTCCACCACCTGAACAGCAGGCCTGCTTCACCAGCTTTCAACATCCAGCCCAGGCCTCCACTGTCCAAGCTCATCACAGCTTTCACCAGCAAGTTCCCTACCCTGCTGGCTTCTGAAAAAGAACAGTTCCCACACAGGTCAATGCACAAGGAGCCATCTGATGCCTGCAGTCCTATCATCAAGCACAACAGCAGACTCCAGCAGATGGAGCAAGCCTACCCCACTGTTTCTACCACAGCCAGACCCACTTTACAGTGGGCCATTTGTCTCCAAGCTGCCATGGTCAATGCACATGCTCACACCCTCTCATTCAGACCTAAGATGATCATGGACCCCAGGAGCTGTGCATATCCTGGAGGCAAAGTGCTATGTGTCAACCACCTCAGCATGGACTGGAGCCCCATGGACTTCACCTTTATCAACATTCTTACCCCCCCCAGCCTAGCTCCCAAGTCATTCGACCAATTCCTTGACCAAGTCTGCAAACAGCTTGCCCTTGATGGCTTTCCCAGCAAGCCAGGCACTTAATTCAGTTGCCTCTTCATCTTTTTGATAGACTTGAACACTCTAGAATTTATTAGATAACCTGCCTACTGTACTGCCCCATGTACTTCCACAGGCAGCACACCTTCTGAATTTAGAATTCTTCTAATCTCTCCCTGATGTCTTTGCTCTAATTTAGGGCCTACCTAATGTAGCTCACCCAAATTATGGGAAGACTAGTCCAGACATCATGTCTAAATGACAAATCCTCTAGTCTCGAATCATGGAACTTCTCGTAGCCAAGGATATCTTCACAAGCCTTCACCAAGCCTTATATCCTTGTATCCAGCTTCCCATAGCAGCCTATCTGCTCTAGCCTGCAGCCTACCTGCAGTTTCCTTACACCTTCTCAGCAGCCTTTCTGCTACCTAGCCTGCAGCTTACCTGCCAATTTCTTGCACCCTCTCAGCAGCCTTCCTGCTACCTAGCCTGCAGCCTACCTGTAGAGCCACTTACCCAGCCAGCTACCCCAGAAGACTAACATTTCTTTGAAAACCCCTGCTGCAGTGATTTCTCCCTTGCAGCTACTAGAAATTCCCAAAGTCTCCCTAGTTTTAATATTTTAATTTTCTTATGCCCCTCAGTTAATTCCAAGAATTCTTGAGCTCAAGAATACCTTGAATTGGGGGGGATGTTATTGACTGATTTATATATCAGTCTCTGAGTCGGCATAATGCACACCGGTACCTTTCCTCCCGGTACCGTGTTGCCTGCCGCCAGGCCTCAGGCTAGCTGTGGCCCGCACGTGACTGCAGTACCCTGCAGTACACATCTCTATTCTATATGATTGCGCCTGTTGCGCTTAATAGCATCTTCTCCTCTATCGAGCCTATGCCGTTGTAACAATCTTACATTAACAGTTTTGGGTAATCAGCTCAGCTGCGAATAGTTGGGAGTGTGGAGTTCTTGAACTTGAACTTGGATTGTGGAGTTCACCCCTGTTGTGCTATCTGCAGATTCATTTATGTCCCCCAAATAGTAGTTGATGACTCCGTGTGTTTATACATTGCTACAGATGTGACCTTTTTGTCTGAAAACGGTGGGCTGCCCTAATGCTGGAGATATTGTACACAAGTTGTAGATATTACGATAATTGACACCAGTGATGTATGAGGCACGCCGGGTGCAATACAGATTACGGTACTGCTGAGCATCATAAACTGCAGATTAGGATGAAATGGAAAAACAAGAATCACCCTGACGAATGTGTTGAAGCATTGTAAGTGAGAATATATATTAGTAGGATATGGACATCCTCGATTGCTCGAATCAGACGTTTTCATTTGTTTTTCCTTTTAAGTCTTAACTACTTTTACATCTACTTAAATAGAAACCTAGTTAAATTGAAACCTTAGATGTGAATCTGAAACTAATCAAACCCGTTATATATTAGTAGGATATGGACATCCTCGATTGCTCGAATCAGACGTTTTCAATTTTTTTTTCCTTTTAAGTCTTAACTACTTTTACATCTACTTAAATAGAAACCTAGTTAAATTGAAAACTTAGATGTGAATCTGAAACTAATCAAACCCGTTATATATTAGTAGGATATGGACATCCTCGATTGCTCGAATCAGACGTTTTCAATTTTTTTTTCCTTTTAAGTCTTAACTACTTTTACATCTACTTAAAAAGAAACCTAGTTAAATTGAAACCTTAGATGTGAATCTGAAACTAATCAAACCCGTTATATATTAGTAGGATATGGACATCCTCGATTGCTCGAATCCTCAAATCAGACGTTTTCAATTTTTTTTTCCTTTTAAGTCTTAACTACTTTTACATCTACTTAAATAGAAACCTAGTTAAATTGAAAACTTAGATGTGAATCTGAAACTAATCAAACCCGTTATATATTAGTAGGATATGGACATCCTCGATTGCTCGAATCCCTCTCTTCCTTATCCTACAAAAAATAATGGCTCCGGCCACCCCATTTTTCAAAAAAAAAAAAAACGTTTCTATGAATCAATGGTACTATATATGTTCGGATACTATGAAAATTCAGTCAACTATTGTTTTTCCGTGGGTATCGCAAGTATATCTGGAAATGGAATTTGGATATCTAGAAATCAAGGTGCAAAGATGTCGGAATTGGCTGATGAAACTAATGGAAGTCGCGGTTACAGTATCAATTCAATGTTGTTTTTCGTGGGTATCGCACAAAAATCTGAAGTTGAAATGCTGACCACAATTTCCAAGTTGCATTATTCATCTGAGAACGTTTGGTCTGTCAAATTGATTTAAATACTTGGATTTTCGTGGGTATCGCACGGATATCCGGTGTACCAAAAAGCTAGTTCAGTTTTCCAACATTGAATGGATTAATCTAGTTTTTACGTACAATCAGTAATCTGCTTGAGTCCTCATACACAGCAGGATTACTAAGTTTACTCAGGTTACGATTAAATTCCCGTGGGTATCGCAAAGGAATGCAGAGTACCTCTGGAATGGTGAAACAGTTTTTTAAGTCTTGATCCTAATAATCAGTCACCTGCCTACAGTGCAATAATCAATTTAGTAATATAATGTATGGTCATAAAGGAACAACTGAATACGTTGACGTAATTATTGGTTTTTGTGGGTATCGCACAAGTAACCTGAGTTAGAAGTATGTACTACAATACATGTGTCTCATGTTGTGCATTGCGCAACAGTAAATTGTGCACAATCTCAGTTAGGCAATTGGAGGTCGTAGACATCCAAGGGACAAGCAATTGGACATCCAAGTTAGTCTGTAAGGCATTCAGCACGTAACGCATCAAGTACAAGTGGTAGTGCATATGATTTGCAATGACACAGGCTTGATACATTCTGAATGCTTGTTGGAGGTTCTAAATAGGATGGGTAGTAACGCGGCCACGAGAAGCATCACTATTCATGTCTAACCTGAGTTCATCCGATGCTTTCTCTCTAGATGCTGTGACAGAAGGTGGAGTTGGTAGTGGCATGTCTGGGTCATCAAATATCATTTTTGCGGGTTGGAGTGCATGTTTGAGCCTTGAGAAGCGTTCAGCACGGAATTCAGTTGCGTGCACACCTAGACCAGGCGTGACAGGATTGTCGTCAACTGCCTCCTGGTTGAGGGTGCCCTCGGAGTCGATATCCAGGATGTTGGCACCGGCAGTGTTGTCATTACCCTCAGAGTCGTCTCGCTCCAGGTATTGGTAGCGTTGAATGTTGTCGTCGGCAGCATCTTGCAGTGCATCAGCATCGTGGAAGTAGCGTGCAGTGTTCATGAAAGCCTTGTGAGATGACTTGTAGGCAAAAGTCTTGTCATCATCGCTGTACATGATGGTGCGCAATATTTCTTCACTGCAGGACCTGCATGAATGAAGAGGCTGGATACATGTAAATAAATTACAATTTGTACATCCTGATTGACATTCCGAGAAATTTTCGCCACCAGCGAAGACAGCCCTGATAGTCAGTATCTCAAATCCAATAATGTATCGCAACAACGAAGGCTGGTCTCAGGCATTTATAAAAGAGGTCATGACTAAAATGATGAATCACGAATGAGTTGTTCAGGCTATACATGCTCTGAGTGTGTGATGACTCTCCAGATTGCACTGAATTGGGACTCGCTCATACCCCTGCCTTTGCCCGTGTTTGCCCATGCAGATGAGGGAAAGCTGCTGGTCATATGCATACAAATAGCACCCCCATGTGCATACCATCTTGACAAATTGATCCTTGAACCAAATAAAAACCCTAGATGCTCATCCCATCAACCAAACATTAGGTATGTCCCAATTCCAAACAATTCCAAAGGAATCCACGCAATTTCAACAACAGGCACAGGGTGAAGTATCCTGGTACCTCAGTCAAGATCGGAGTGGCCACATTCCTTGTGCCGGGTACAACTCCTGCGCGGTGGTTCGCTGGGATTGGCGGCGAATCTCCACTCCACAAATTGAAGTCCTGCCCCCTGGTGTCATGGACAGCGCCACACCTGCAGTGCCACGGATGATCGAGTTGGGGCTGGATTTCAAGAATCGGAACAGGAATTGACCGCATCGAGATGGCGATCAACCATCGGAGGATGCAACCAAGAGCACCGGCGAATCATCAAACATGTCCGGAGCAGGGATGTAAGTTGCATGAGTCACCCACCTCTTGCCTCGGTCTCGACAGTGACAGGCTGAAGACTGAGGCGACTGCTGGACATGCTGAAGGCGCTGCATTCTTGAGCAATTTAGGCCTCATCACCCCCCCCGGCATAGCCATTTTGTAGGTAGAAGCGGCGGATTGGAAGTTGTATCGCAAAGTTCTCCAGAATTCTCCAGAATTTCACCCATGGTGACCGCGTAGAAGGTCTCCGTGTTAGTCCAGACGAAGCCCGCGAGGAGAATGAAGGCGAAGAGCTTGCTCATGACAAGGGATCACGAATGGGTCAGGGGACCTACGGAGAGGATGCGAGGGAGTGGTGTCGACAAACGCGAAATGGCTGATACTTCACGGGTAGATCTGGGTAGATATGACAGTTATGGTGACAGCTTGAACACGAATGGCAGCGTATGTTTTTCTTCGACCCCACTTCGACTTCATGCCACCGACAGCTATGGCCGACACAGGCGATGAAGGGCGCAGCAGACCCAGCTATGGCCGACACAGGCTGAAGGGCCCAGCAGACCGAGCATGCTGGAGAGGGTACGCGTATAACCACAATATATAACCACGAGCATCGCCAGGCACGAGAACTCCAGCCTGGCTGGCTGGCACCATCAATCATTCAAACCAAAATTAGAGCATGGTAAATTTCGCCTCACAGCAATATAAATATAAAAATATAATTTGCTCGCAACCAGAACGAAATATTTACAAAATCGAGGAATCGAGGATTACCAAATGTTTGCGTCTGTTTTTAGTAGGATAGTGAGCTATCTAAGTGGGAACCATCTCGGCCCTATTTCTTGAACGGATTTGGCATACTGTTAGCACACTGGCTTGATGGCTAGCTGGTCCTTGCACTTGCAGTCATTTGAACTGCAATAATTCCAGAAGAAAAATATTAGTTGTGGTATAACTGAAACACAACATGATGGCAAGATTTCCCATTGTAGCCTGTCAAAAAGTGCGGTCACTCTCCGTAAGGCAGATTGTCATCAGTTCAGCGTTTATCATCGTGATGCCGAAATATACGTTTTTGCGCATGTTTGGATATTTACTCTATCGATTTATCGTTTGTTCAGGTCTGAGAGAAGTTACCAAGCAGCAGGATAAGCAGTTCCGTAGCGTCACGAACCAGGAGACGTCCAGATACCGGTATTATTGGTGAACCACACATCATGTCGCATCACACGCCAGCATGTGCGCTTGCATGGGTGGGTAGGGGCCCGGGTAGGGGGGCCAGGCAGGCAGGTCGATGGAAACCACCACAGGTTCATACCTTCGCTTTTGCCCGCATCATCACTTCCATGGTGCCTTCCCCACTCCCCACGACCTATTAATATACTTATTATTAATCCTCGCTTGACAACATGCTCCTGAAAGCGAGCTCCTTATCTTTGGGTCAGCATGGTGCGAGAAATAGAACTGCAAGGTGTAAGGCCGTTGCACCTCGCCCTGTGCTGCGTCTTAACCACCGCGACAGCGCGATTAGCCCCAATCACTCTGCGCGTCTAGTCCTCGCCCATGCCACAACCTCAGAGTCTAAGCCTAGCACCAAGCCAAATTCAGCCAAGGAAGCCGTTGAGGCTGGCCTGGTTGCTTTTAACGAGAATAAGAACTACCGCACTGCTGTCGGTTTGTTTAAGGATGCCATGGATCTTAGTCCCACTGATGACGAAGCCATGGCTGCACTGTACAACCTGGGCTGTGCCCATGCAAAGCTCAAGGAGTGGGGACCTGCTGCCGCAGCTATCGCATCAGCAGTGAATGACTACCGCTTGAAGATTGATGTCGCAATCAAGGACCCGGATCTGCGCGAGCTGCGTGAGAGGCGTGAGTGGGTAGATACCATGACCAAAGTGAAGGGTGGTCTTTCGGAGGAGTCCAAGGTCGCCTTGAGGGCTGAGGCTAAGTCTCCATTCCGCCTTGTCCGATTCATTCTCTTTGGAGCCTTTGGTGTTGGAGGCTCCGTCGGTTTCTTCTTCTCTCTTTCCACGCTCATCGGCGCCTTGAATTCTGGAGTAGAGATAAGCGAGCAGGGCGTGAACCTTCAGAACATCGGCGTCAACGCAGCTGTCGTCGCTGTCACTGCTTTTCTTGTCCAGCGCGATCTCAAGACCAGGGAGAGGCAGTTGTCCGTTGGAAAGAGGGAGGAGGGCCTCAGCAACCTCCAACTTCAGGTCGCTGGCAACCGACAGCTCCCCGTAGGGAGGTTCCGTGGTCAGATTCGTCCAGTCATCATCGCTGGCACCCAAAAGTACGTGGACAGAGCCTTGAGAGAGGCACGTCCCTTCCAGGAAGGGCTGAGGCTCAGAGGTGTGTCAGTCATTCCTATTGTGCTTGATGGCAAGGACGAAATCAAGCAGAGTGTGGATGACCCAGAGGACCGCATCAAAGCTCTGAAGAAAGAGTTCGCAAATGAAAAATCATTAGCTAAGGGGTTTGGAAGCCCAGCAGCCCCATCAGCAGTAGCAGTAGCCGATGGTGAGGCGGCTGCTGTCAAGGATTCCGCCAAGGATTTGTCGGAGGACGACAAGAAGTGGCAGCTACAGCCTTACAACCTTCCTGAATGGAAGGCCTGGATCAGGCTCCAACGGGAGGCTGTGAATGTGCCAGTAGACCTGAAGGATTGCTTCATCCAGGTACAGCTAGATGGAACTGTCCGATCTAGTGGTGTCTCCACCCCACCCTGGGCTCAATTGATGGACGACTTGCCAACTCTCGACTCCATCCGCACAACGTTAACTGATGGAATCGGGCCCAACATGGAATAGATGGATGGGAGATGAGTGGATTCATAGCTACCTAAAGAGACATAACAAAGACAAGTGCATAACATAGATTACCGTATACCTACTTTAAAAAATCCAAAATTGTAGAAGACGTGCATGCATGAGAACTTGATCCGCACCATGGCAAGGTTGATAAGATCTTCTTATCTCTTGCAAGTAGAGACAGACAAATAATAGCTAGTGGTTTATGGACAGATCCAGTGTGTGACTTGTATAATTCAGGAATAGAGGAACATCATGTGATTTTTAGTGTAGAGATGAAGTGCTTCTGAATGTGGGGCTAAGGTATCAGATGCTGATTGCTCCGTCTGAGAACTTGTCTTTCCCTCTCAACTACTATATTTCATGTGCAACGAAGAGAATAATATTGTGAGCACTTACCTTGGCTTACCAATCATTTTATGAAGAGATTGGGTCAAATCATTTTTGACGAGAAGAATGCTTCGGATGCTGTTGTTACGGCCAAAGACTGCTAGCTGCCGCAAAGGCTGGAGCCATGTAACCATGTTCAAATTGTTTGCTTGGACATGCCCATGTTTTTTACACGACACTTTCTACATTGAAGTACCAGGAGTATACTATTTGCTGCCTACTCATTCTTCCTTACCGAGCCTTGACATGAGGGAGATAGGGACATCCAGTAAAATGAGGCAAGATCTCAATGTATTTATTAGAAAGAAGCTGGCCAGATCCCTAAGCACTACTACCAGTTCAAATCGGTGGTTCAATTCTGGAACTTTATTGTGAATTATTGTGAGGGTGACCGTGGAATGGTGAAGAAAGTCGTTTACCCTGACCTCAATATGCCAAGACTGTTGGAGCAGTGCCTTTCTTTTCCGCTGCTTGCAGCAGCTTCTAGGCAGCTCCATGACTCATGCACTGTGCTATGCGCCGAGCTTTCATATATTTATATTTGGTTGAGTACTGATGATGTCAGCGTCCAGGTGCAGTAGACTGCGTTTGGTTGGGCGGGATTGGCATGCAGGGGAGCTGCATAGAAGCTGCTGTCGCGGCTGAAAAGCTGTGTGTTGAAGCAAGGAGGTGCCTGATGTCCTAAAGCTTTTAAACTCCCTGGACGATTTCCAAGGTGAATCTGTTGCTTTCGACCTCCATGGAGGTGTTGGAGCCTTGAAACCTAAACTAGTTGACTGGAATAAGATGGAGAAGGCCCAATTCTCGATTTTGTTTTTACTACAACACTCGTTCAAGAGCATCCGATCTTAGAGCTGAATTTTTTCTTAGTCCAGGTGGAAGGAAGAATGCTGTGGATGGCGATTGGTCCCCAGCTTGGACTGTGGAAGGTAAACCGTGCAAACCAGACTTAAAAGAGGCCTACCACACAAAGTGATCCGCAACATGGCTAGATTAAGAACCTCCTTACACTATTTAAAACGGACACAGATAGATTGAAGGACCCTACGGCCCTGTATAAATATTGAGTGTGTGACTTATGTGGTCTTGGTCAAGTTTAAGATGTTCATCCTGTGATTTTTGAATGTAGCGATGAAGTCTTTTTGAATGCGCGATGTAATTATAACCTGATTTCCCAAACTGAGAAATGTAGGAGTGGCAACACCATTCGAACTGAATCCTCGGCGCCGCTGGTTTTTGTAGGGATACCCACCTCCTGGGGTGAAATTCCTTTCATAAAAATGACCCCTCTACGTTACTTGATACTGCATGCAATCCAGATGTGGTAAGTCGTGAGAAGTCGCCTTTGTGTATCAAATCTGATATATACGATTTTATCAAATATATTTTGATAATAATGCTCTGATTTGAATGCATTAAGTTACTGCCAAAGACGGGGAGCGGCCTTTAAGGATTGAGCCATGTAACCAAGTTCAAGGTCAAGTATCGCACGGGGGGCCTTCGAATTATGGACTTATAGAATTGGGAGACGGTGAGTAGCCCTGAGATGGCTGAAACATCAGGTATCAATCCAATCCACTTATATCCTCCTAGTATGCTCGTTGGTTTACTGTGGGGACTTTAATTGAAAGGAACAATCAAATCAGATCGGATTACAAAGGGCACTGAGCAGCAGGGCAGTACCTTCTGTCATTTTAGGTTGCCTGATTCACGTAACTGTCATTTTTTCTACGTGCAGAACAGGGTACTTCAAATGGCCAAATTGGCCAGCGCTTTAGCGCACTTGAAAACAAAAAATCTGCGCTTTGTAGTGCAAAAAGCGCAAAAATTGCTAGAAGCGCCCACAAGGGGTTGCAAAAAACTGCGCTTAAAGCGCAGAGGGGGTCAAAAAGTCATTGCTCAAAAGCGCGCGCTTTAAGTTACCCTGGTGCAGAACTGCAGATCGTCAGTTCGTTACGAGTCGAAAAAGCGATGTGCTGAAAATCCCCTCAAAATGTGTTGCAATAAGTGTGATTCCATAGGGGGTGGAGTCTGGGTACTGCTGAGACTAGATGCTTATTCCGGTATATAATTATGTTACAACAGGTGGTGTGCACAAATTGCACAATTGGAGTTACATTAGTAGCACTGATGAGACTAAAGAAACTGGTCCAACGAATTGCAATCTAGAGGTGTAAGGTCGTGTAAAGTTACCACTGTTTATCAATGATTGTAGGAAAACATCGAACTTTGTATATTTTGAATTTAATGCCTTGATTTGAATTGACTGAGCTACTGCCGCAATCAGCGAGCAGCCTCCAAGTTCAATGTCAACCCTACAACTCGCAGGGGTTCTTGACTATGGATGAAAGTGTGCTCTAGCGACATACCATGCAGGGTATCCTCCTACCACCTTCCGCCCCACAAGTTACTGACTAACCCATATAATCCCGCTCGCTTCATTTGTGACCATCAATGCATCATAGCACGAGAACACACGCTGACGTTTGAGGTTCCCCCAGGTTCAAAAATCACAATAAAGCTTGCCAACATGCACACCATGGTAGAGTATAAAGTATACCATGCGGGAGTCCCTATTTGGTCACCCAGCAGTCCCAGACTGCGACACGTCCTATCACAATCTTACATAACAAGCATTCCCGATTCGGCAAATGGTTCAATGGTTGGTAATTTCATTAGACTGAAGAAGGTGCTGGGTTCATATCCCTACAGGTGCACTTTATTGTTCGCAGTCGCTGTCAACTGCCATGGTAACACTGTACAGGTAAAGTAGCAGCCCGTTCTCTACCGCCGTAAGACAGGGCTTCCTTAATACTACGCCCCATCATTACTTTAAATAACAAGCACTGAGATATCCAACAGAGCGTCAGGACTGGAGGGCTGCCAGTCACAGCAGCGATGCCACTTAATGAGGAAGGGTTGGATCTGCTTAGTGTGCTCCATGGTCTCTGTGGCCCCGTATGTATTGCAAGGGGTGGGGTGGGGGGTGGGGGGGATTTCGAAGTAGAAGGCGATGAGCGCCCCTGAGGTGGCTGCAAAAGCATACAGCAATTCTTCTTCTTCTTCGTGATGAGAAAGAGTGGAGTCGGTGATTCTAGCGTCCAATGGAAAGAAAAGAGGCCCATTGCCTAGAAGCACGCAGGCCTCTAGTATGGAATCTTGTTTTGGAGGTCCTGCACAAAAGATGGAATAATGAGAATAATGAGAATAATGGGCACACAAGTGCATATAGAGAGAATCCTGTCAGGGGGTGAGTTCAGCAAAACAAAACAAGTGAGACTTTAAGCGTTTAGAGTCTAGCACCTCCACTTGATGCTGAGCAGCACCGACACGGTGAATCAGATAGATAGATGGGCAGTTACATTTGGATGATCATATTGCAGGCAAGATAGGGCAAATGCAATGTGCATCGAACAAAGCAGGTATGCGCCTGAGGTGAGAGATGGAGATAGATGGGCAGACAACTATCGGGTAGAAATAAAGAGAGATGGAAAAATGTCAAACGTGGTGTGGGCAAGATTAGGGGTCTTACCTGAATGTAATCATAGAACTTGGTGGTCCACTTCTGGTAGGAGTCCTGAACACTGTCATACATGAACTGGGCGGCTTGCCTCTCGCTCATCTCCAAGTGGAAGCGCTTTCGAAGATTCTCAACGGGGGCACCACGGCCATAGCATGGTAGCCCACTTTCAGCCATCAGTGCCACGGTCGCTATGATTGGCTCGGCGACAGTTCGTGCCTGTCATGCAGTCACCGTCAAGATGTCAGTTTGAGTGCTGAGTGTGAATACTTGTGCTGGCTAAGTGTTGTTGCTATCTCAGTCATATGTTTTACAAAGCCTGTAGACTCTCCAAAAGACACCATGGCAATCTACCCTTTCCAATTGATTTGTTTATATACATGTATGTGTTTATATATATGTTTCATATATGAGCGGAAGGATTTGATTCCTTTACCCACTTCCCTAGACCTGGTTCTTACAAGTGGGGCTTATCTCTATAACCACCACGATCATTATATGACCTGCGGAAGTGGGACTTCATGGCGCAATGCATACGGGTCTTCATGGCGCAATGCAGGGTGACGGGCATAAAGTACAGTGATATTCATTAGAATGGACAAGCCAGAGCACCTACCGCCAAGTATCCTCGTATGCAGAGCTGCAGGAACATGTGGAAGTGTGTCGAGTTGCGTGTGTTGCCAGGATCCAGCAGCTGCGTCATCTCATGACTTAATTTGAAGGCGGCACTCTCGAAGCCCATGTTGCCTGGATGGAGAGGAGGGATAGGGTATACGTATACGTTTCCATGCATGCAAGCGTTTGCTCGTAACGGTTATGCCTCTGCGCTTGTATGAGCAAAGCCAGACACATGATGTCTATGTTGTCGACTTTGCATTTGCATGTGTGTGAGAGTATGTGCACATGTGTACAAGGGCTCGAACTGCAGACCTGTCTGGCTGAAGTATACTGAACCATACAACCAGAGCTCGATACCACACTGGGATTCTAGAAGTGAGAATATGTTCATTAACATTGGATTGAGATGTGGTTCAGACGATCATCTGTCATAGAGAAATATCCTGATCACCAGGAGTAGTGCATATGCCGCCCAGTGTTAGCTATATCTAGGGAACGGCAACATGATATCATGTAATCATATGATATCATATGATGCCGGCAGTCTGACTAGGCCAAAGTTTCCATTTAAATAAAATATCATATGATGCAATTTGTATGAAATCATATGATATCATACTCACCTTTGGCCAAAATCATATGATACGCCGATCCCTAGCTATATCACCATTAGGAGCGCTTCATTCATCCTGTGGTAGCCTACACACCGAAGACTGAAAGAGATGATGGCTGCATGTGGGTTGACAATGGAGCAGGAGGGGGAAGACTCACCGCCAGGAGAGATCTCGAGAATGAATCCGAAGTCGATGTGAACCAGGTTGCCCTCCGCATCAATCAAGATGTTGCCATTATGGCGATCCTTGGCCTGCAGCATGCAAAAGAAGGCTGTGGGAAACAAGTGTGTACTATTATGTGGTATGCAATGCAGTCTGGAGCAGTGTTTTTTATTTCAGATTTCTGTAGTCCAGGTTGAGTAGCTACTTGGGCTATTCAACCCTGATTTCAGGATAGTTACGTAGCCAAAACATGGCGGAGTGCGAAGCGCAGAGCCTGGGAGGGTCGGGGGGCAGCGCGTCCCGATATCGGGGGGTCCGGGGGGTGTAGCATTCTACGGAATGGCGACGCGTCGTCGAAAAATGAAACACTGGTCTGGAGGTACCCAGATAGGCTACAAGGGACTTGCACAACTGGAAACGGTCTAAACTAGGTGTGTGGCTGCTTTGATGTGCATTTCACTTATGCCGTGGACTTATGCCGTGGACTTATGCCTTTGAATGATGGTATGTAGTATGAGAGACTACACCAGACAATAGTTACAGAAACACGCAGAGCCCCCCCCCCCCCCCCACCTCCCCCCCACCTGCAGCAGGAAGCTAGCAATGGCGTAGCCTGCCTCACTGGCGATAAAGTTGCGCCTTGCGGACTCAAAGGCTGGTGTCCCGGGTGCTCCAAAGTCATTCTGGAAGATCTCGTACAGACCGCGGTCAGACAGCTCACCCAGAGCAGCCCTGCGTCAGAGGAGGCAGGCCATGATGAGTTGTCTTGACATGCTTGTAGGGGGCAATAGAAGGGCAGGATATGATGACTCGTCACGAAATGCTTGAAAGGAGGCCTAGAGGGACAGACGGAGTCTATAGCGTTGTCTCTAGAAGCACCCACTGCTGCTCAAACACGCAGGGCTGTCAGAGCTTGGAACAGAGACAAGACCAAGACAGTAGGTGCAACATGCGCACTGAGTGACAGCGACCAACAAACATGTCGAGTTCAAGGTAGGGCTGCGAAAACTGCCTTTTACTGTTACGCAACTCCTCTCTTCACTTTTATGGTCGCCAACATCATTTGAACGTAGATTAAGCAACCTTACTTTGCATTGCATGATTCTCTTTGCCATAAAATAAATAAATGCCACCATTGAGAATCTACACGTCTCCAGTCCTGGCTCAGTTGAATTGTCCCCTTGTTGTCAGACATCTCTCCCTGCATCTACCCACCTTTGCCTGACTAACCTTCACAACCACGCTTCCTTGCCTCTACACACCTTGACTTCGTGTTGGGCACCACCTCAATGACTCCACGCCCATAACCAGTGGGCAAGCAGCCATACGGAGCCAAGTACAGCCCAAGTCCTGCTTTCGTGAACGCATCCTTCAACAAGTGGATGACCTGCAGCGCTAACACATCCTGTCGACAGTCATCGCCCACCTTGAAGATGCAAGCAAGCTTGTGCGTGGGTGCGGAGAGGTGTACCTGATCCTCTGATACCTCATCTTGCTGGTCACCGATGGAGCCAGTGGGGATGGGCTGGTCCTGGACCTCGAAAGCGACCAAGATGGGCACCTGCAGGGGGGGCAGAAGGGCAAGCACAAGGGCATGGAATTGGTGAGGTAGGCCTGGGCGTTGTAGCAGTAGCAGTTGTTGTTGCAGGCATCAAAGACAAGTTGGTCGCCGTAGACTTGAGCTACCATATGCCTATCAACAAGTAAACCTTTACATCTAGGAAGAGGACTTGCGCATTGAACCCGCTACTTCTCGATAAGGTTGCACTATGCAAGCAATACGTGTGACATAGGCTTTCTACCACCCACCCACCCCTCAACATGGAAGACAGTATGCCTGGCCATGCAATGTTTCATTCATGGATTCATTCATTGGATCACAGTGCTGATCCCCCCCCCCCCCCCCCCCCCCCCCCCCCCCCCTCCCCACTCCTCTGTGTCCGCACCTTGGCAGCACTCTGCATGGGAGTTCCACTAGTAGGGATGTGCTTCACAACACGGCGATCAGGGTTGGTAGGGACGTACAAGTTAGCGCGAGAGGGCTCAAACCTGGAGGTGGGAGAAAGAGACTTCCAAGTCAGGTCGGGGAACAGAGAGAGAAACCATGGTAGGAAAACTTGAAATTACCCAATGAAAAATGATGGAAGCAGAGAATAGGAGGGAGGATTGAACATGGAGTGGTGGAATGTGATAGCGCATTACCGACAGATGAGTGTTGGAAGGCACAGGACACGAGGTGAGAGGCAAGAAAACGCATTACAGCACTCGCTTACGCAACCTAGAGCCTGGGAACACGCATGACAGCATGTGATGGCTTACTTTCGTAGCTCCTCAGCGATCCTGCTCTTACGCTCGTCCTTTTCATGCTTCTTCAAGATACCTGCACCAGCATTGCCCAAAAGCATAATTCATATATCCATTCACAGTGCAACAATGATGAAAAGTTAATGGTTTGACTGTTGGCGATAGATGGATGAGGTGTGTGTTGCAGATGAATGCAGGATGTGTGCTGCTGCTACATCAGCCTGCCGTTAGTAAACTATGCCAGAAGTGCATGGAGTCCACAGGTTCATACTAAAACGCCAAACACAGTTCTGATAAAAGTGATGGCTATGACACGACGCACCAAACTTCACATATTTCACGTGTATGGGGTGTTCCCTTTTCCTAACACCTACTTTGCACATCAATATGTCAAGGCATACTTCGAATCATGTTGTACTGAACATGTTAGCCTACCGGTATTCAAATACCACATCTGATAATATTGAAATTCAGGGAAGTAGGCATTGGATCCGATGTTAGTGTTTATGTGCACCATGAGTTAACAACCACGCAGATGGATTCATTGTACTAGAAACAAGAAGATGGATGAAGCGTACCAGAAATGGAAGTAATTTTGTTGAAGTAGTCGTTTTCATCATTCCAGTACTCGCGGCTAGCAGGCGTGAGGACAGCTAGGGCTTGCTCTTGTAGCCTTTCAGCGATGTCCCACAGTCCGAAGTCCTTGGGGGCCTCCCAGCCAGATCTCTTCACTTCAGGGTTGAACTCTTCTTCCGGAGGCTTCTCCTCTGTCTTGAGCGCCCAGATCAGTTGGTGAGCAAAGAGGTCGCTCTTACTGGCCATGTCCAGAAGAGAAGACTACAGGGACAGCAACGGGGTGGAGTGTGTTAGGTGAGATGAGGGCATCTGTGTAGGGTCCGGCACCCGGGCTATTCCTTCTGGGTGGAAGTGCGCTTCACATACTTTGATACCAGTACTTGAATCAGAAGCCTTAGGAGCATGTGATGCAAGGGCATGTGTGTGGAGTTCGGCATAGGCTATTACTCCTGGGAGGAGTATACGCTACAGTCGATGGCTGCCCCCAGTGGAAGCAGATGGGCTGGCCCCCTCAACCTCACGCCTGGTAATCAGGCGTACTATTTATTTATTTATACGTCACATATTTTGATACCAGTACTTGAATCAGACGTCTGAGGAGCATGAGAGGTGAGGGCATATGGTCAGGGCCTGGCACAGGGAGGAATACTTTGGGTCATGGGGGAACGACCTGACAGGGTTTGTTTATCCTGCTTGGGTCATGCTACTTGGGTGGACACAGCCAAATTGCAGTCGATACGGTAAGTTGGTTCAGGTTTGACCTGCCAAGTGTATATGTCCCATACTTCAATCATAAGTCTCATATCATCGGCAATATTATCAGAACCTCCCCTAACGGCGAGCTGCCAGCCCAATCAAAGTACTGGATCTGATTAAGAACATATCCTCCATGTGCAAGGTATGTACATACATGTATGTAGGCAATGCGAATACATGTGCAAGGTATGTACAGACATGTATGTAGGCAATGCGAATACATGTGCAAGGTATGCACATACATGTATGTAGGCAATGTGAATACATGCGCAAGGTATGTACAGACATGTATGTAGGCAATGCGAATACATGTGCAAGGTATGTGGAGACATGTATGAGGTATGGAGTACAGAGTTTAGAGACATGTATGTAGACAATGCGAATACATCTGCTCACCTGGATGGCTTTATCTTCGTCATGTCGCAAGATCTGAACAAGTTGTGGAAGAAAGAAGGCCACCTAGAAAGGAAAGCGGAAAATTGAGGCTTCGTCAGTGATGATGATGATGACAACGATATTCTCCTGCTGCACTCTTGGGCTCCAAATGTGCCTGCAGCTTGAACAAGCCAAGAAGCACTAAAATGGAGGTTATCATACGGGGAACTCAAAAGTCCAATGTGCCAGCCACACCAAGAGTAAATAACACAAACGCCTATAAGACCACATTGGTGCAAGAGTTGTGTCAATGGGGCCAACTCATGAGTTCATTGGCATGTCAGTCAACTGATCAGCCAGTGAACTCAACAGCCAGCACTGTGTGTCAAAACGGGTCTCTCCATGGGCGAGCAACCTCATCAGCAGGGTTATATTTGCATTATTATTTGAAGGTGCGAATAGTGCTTAATTACGAAACTTTATGTTCTGGGGGTGCTACGTTAGAGCTTTACGGGGTTGCTTTTGGAGGCTAAAGAAGCTACTAGTAGCACCTCAAAGGCTACTAGGAGCACCATAGTGCTACATAAAGACACTGGGCCCATCCCTTAAATGTAAGCCTGCCCTGCAGTAGTGAGCACACCTGTTCAGGGGGGGTTTTACCCAAGCAGCGCACAGCGTATGCCTTCACTGTCGTGTTGCGTCCTGCTTGACTGCTCAGCAGCTCAAGGCCATCTACAGCCTGGGCTGGCGCCCACACAGTGAGGGCGGCAAGTTGAGGAGCGTTGGAGGGGGCGGCCTGTGATGGTTGGAAAGGGTTGCCGCAGTGTGTGGCTTGTGTGGGTTGTGGTTGTGAGAGGCGGAGAGCAGGAGGTAGAGTTGTGATTTAGCCGGTGGTGGGGTGTGAGAGCTGGTGAAAGGCAGAGAATGAGGGGGAGGGGGAAATGTACAGCTTGCCATGACTCGTAAGTAGGGACAGCCCGTTTCAGTGATATAGGTTGGTCTATTGGTAGACCAAATCACTTTGACGATGCAGGGTTGGGGGTTCGATTCCCCTTACGGACGCCCTGAGCGTTGCAGGTCGTTGTCTACCACCATGGTAGCTTTTCCAGTTGAGGTGGTAGACCGTTCTCTGCCCGCGTACGACGGGTTCCCTTAATTCCACGCATCACCAGACGTTATCATTATTATTACTAAGTAGGGTTCGGCAATATGTGATATGATATGATGACGGCAGTCTAACTAGGCTAAAGTTACCATTTATATACAATATCAGACGATGCAATTTGTATGATATCATAATCGCCTTTGGTCAAAATCATATGATATGCCCAACACAGGAGGGGGAGCAGGGCCCAACACAAAAGAGGGCACATGTCCAAACACATAAGGGGGCAAAGGGGCGACTTCTACCATATCAAGATGGTTTGAGTGTTGACATCAAGATGGGTTAGATTTTGTGCTTTGAATGTCAACGTGATAGCCGAAGACTGCAAGCACCTTTAATGGCTGGAGCCATGTAAACAAGGTCAAGCTGTATCTAGAACATGATGAGTGGATTACTTGCATGGACAGGCTTGCCATGAGGCGCTGCGGACAAGCGCCAGCTAGGGCTTACCTTAGCGAGCATGATGGCAGCCTCGGGAATGGCCTGGACCACAGGTTCGTGTGCATGGCCAATTAGAAGCTTCTCCACTGACACCTTGGCATCCCTTGCGAATGGGAAGCGCTCTACCAATGCTACAGCGAGCTTTGGATGCACCTGTCGTCAAAGAGACAAGCAGGCTGAGTATCGCACGCACGTATGAAGACACAATGTGGGGAGGGGGCATATATTTTGTGCCAGGAGATAGTGAGTGAATATTACAAGCAAGTATATATGAGTGCTCCAATTGCCTGTGGTACAGGCAGTCCTGCTGTTACCCGCTTGTGGCTGCTTAGACCAACTATTGTGGTTGTGGTCGTATAGGGTGTGGGTGACTCATCTAGCTATTTTGCTTGTATTGTTAGCGGCATGAAGGGAATGCATGAAAGAAATAAGAGCTGAAATGATAGGTCCCAAGGTAACCCTTGAATCAAATTCGGAGCTCGCGTTGCATCCCACATGAGTACCAACTATTGGACCTATCCACATGTCATGATTCAGTTTGACTTTGCTCTACTCTACTGCAAAAGACAGTGCGACAGTACAGCACAGTGCAGCTGTATCTGCATAGCACTTAACACTAGCCTGAAACATATTGAACTGACTGCTGAGCAGGGCATCTAACATGTAAGCCACCCACCTTCCAAGCTGTTGCAATGCCCTTGTCCCATGACATAGCGGGGGGTTTAGGAGCAGGTGCTTTGCTGGCTCCTGAGCCAGAGACGAAGTCAAGCGGCTTGGCCCACACCTTCAAACGCTCAATGTCGGTGCTGCAGGGATGTGATGGGACGTGAGCACACATGATGTCAAGCTATGGGTATGTCAATACATGCGTGTGTCAAAACCTGGGAATGCCAGCTCATCAGTATGTCTAGATGTGGGTATGTCAGTCATGGGTGATGGTCGGCAAATCATATGATACTGACTAAAGGCCAACATGATATCATACAAATTACATCCTATGCTATCCTATATAAATGCTATTGTATATAAATGCGATTGTATATAAATGCTATTGTATATGACTTAGGCCTAGACAGACTGACGGCATCATCTGATATCATAATGCTGTTCCCTAGTCATGGGTATGTCGATGCACTTGAATGTAGAGCAGCAGGAACTGCCAGTCTGGGAACTGGAACTGGCTGGGAGCTGCAATCCCTAGCCCCCAGAGAAATAGTGCTTCCTGTGATTTTTGGTTGTAGCACTGCTGCGAGAGCCTATCTCCTACACCACGCTCCACCCATCATGGCCCGTTACCCAATCAAGCTCACCTCAACAAGAAGTCCAGCAGCTTGACCACCTCAGGTGTTGAGACTGCCGACAGGCCACTGAATGGCTTACCCCACACCGGGTCACTAACACTATCAGCATCAGGGGCAATGCGAGCTGTGGTGAGGGCCAGCAGGGTTGGGTTGTGTGCACGGCTGGTGTCAGATGATGCTTGAGACAGGGAGGGCACGGAGGTTGATGCAGAAGGCCACTCTGTCACCTTGCCCAGGAGTTGCTTGAAGGCAGAGAGGGAGTTGACAAATTCATCAGCTTGTGACTGAGTGACATGAGCGCTGAACGAAGGTGGATTCGCGAAACTGCAGAAGGTGGAGGGGAGGGATATGGTTTAAGAAAAATGTTTGTCTAACGCAGGCACGTCCCATCCAGCCTACAACTACCACAGGGCTGCATAAACGGAAAATACAGTCGCTATCCCCCTCAGCACCACGACTACTACCATCACCACTACCGCCACCACCAACCCTTCCACGTACTAGTAAGCAGCAGCCTTGACAGTCCGTTGCATGAGCAGGGCAATGGTGTTGCTTGGGCCGTCCTTCAGGCGTGAGATGCAATAGCGCAAAGACAGGTGCAACAGCCTGAAGCGAGCAGCCACAGCGGCGGGATGTGAGCACAGGGCGTCCAGGTCCTCTAGGGAATGGTGCAGCAGGCGATGAAGAGTCTGCATAGGGAGGGAGGGAGGGTGGCACGATCGAGAGTGGCTAAAGCGAGCAGCCACAGTGAATGGGTGTGAGCACAGGCGTCTAAGTCTTCAAGTAAGTGATGCAGCAGACGATGAAGAGTCTGCACAGGGAGGGAGGGAGGGTGGCATGATCGTGAGTGGCTGCACCCTGAAGCGAGCAGCCACAGCGGATGAGTGGGGGCACAGAGCGTCCAGGTCCTCTAGGGAGAGGTCCAGCAGGCGATGGAGGGTCTGCATAGGGAGGGAGGGAGGGAGAGAATAAGGGAGAGAAGGAGGGTGGGAGGGGGATGTTCACTTATGGTGTTTATGCTTACTGTGCGGCTGGGCTGCAAGTTATATGCCACACCGTTCACCCGAGGGTGGGGGGTGGGGGTAGCATGGTAGTTAGTGGCTGTACCCTACATCATGCACCCTACATCAAGCAGCACCAGGAATGATCAACTGTTGGTGACTGCATCCCTACATCATGCACAAACAACAGCAACAACAACAGAGGAAGACAGATTCTGAACAATTACATCCGGCATTTAGATAAGACAATCCAACACGCACCTGAGACAAGGCAGCCTGTTCCCCGTTGCTCTTGTCGGCCACAGCATCCCACATCTCTGAGATGACACTGAGGACCTCGCGGTGACAGTGCAGCCCTTGCAGCAGCCTTGCTTCATTACCAGCGCAGAAACCTACACAGCGTTGTCCAGTGCAAATGAGAAACTGAACTAGTGCTGGTGAAGAAACTGAACAAGTGCAGCTGAACAACCAACCAACCAAGCAAGGCACTGACCAAACAATCAACTCAGCCACTGACCAACCAACTAACCAACCAGGAGGTAGATCTCAAGGAAATAACTGATGCATAAGCTGACAACAGTTGAGTTCCCTAATAGCATTAGATTGAAGGATTCACATCCAGGCTTGTGCACCATGCGGGAAATACTCAGGTGCACCAGAAATGTGCTCTCAACTCAGGCAAAAGTTAGGAGGCTCAGAAATGAATAAAGGCGTGAAGCACACGTGACGGGTGAGACGTACCAGTAGGGAACGGCAACTAATATTAGTGTTTGACAAATTCTATGCAGCGTTGCATGTGACGCTAAAAAATGGCGGAGAGTGATCGCGACGGAGCGACAGGTGGCGAGTCAGTTACGATACCGTTGGCTGATGTGTCAGGCTTCATCGCGGTCAGACAGATGGTCGGTGGGTCGGTCGGTCGCACAGACGGACAAATGGGTAACCCTGGGGGTTCCCGCCCCCTTGAATAGGGGGCTCCGTCAGAAAACTAATATTAACTAATATTATTATAGTGTCACAAAAATATTAGTTTTTCAACAAAAATCGAATTTCTGGTGAGACAGCTCGTCCGACTAATATTATATAATATTATTTATTCACTAATATTATATAACATAGCCGACCTCTACATACCATTGGGGTCTGTCCAGTCTCCACTAAACAGTCCTCTCCTTTGATCGACTGTGCTGCACCAGGCACTGCCAAGCTTGGTGGCCAGGGGGACCAGCCACGCACTGGAGGCCGTGCCGACCCATGTGAGAGCAAACGATGCCAGGTGCATCATCTCTACTGTCAGCCTGCGGCCCAGTTGGAAGACAGGGGGCAGGAGATGAGGAGTTCAGATGCATTCATGAATTCAAGACGGGCAAGGCCTGCTTGTGTGGGCGTGCTGAGGTAGGAGAGCAAACAATGCCAGCAGTATCTCTACTGCCGTCTTGTGGACCAGGTGGAAGTCAGGGTGCAGGATGAGGAGCATTTCAACGGATTCACAACTTTAAGATGGACAAGGGGTAAGAGTGGAGGCATGAGATGAGATGATTCATGGTGAACTAGGTGAAAGGCAGATTGCAAAAGATGAGGAGAAAACTAAAGATGAACAAGGTGCACATGTGGGGGCGTGAGGGAAGGGGGCGTGGTGTGGGATTGGTGGCAAACTTTGTAGTCTTAACTTTCAAGGCTAATTATTGGGGTTCCTAGCCCACTGCTAAAGGAGTTTCTCCCACTTCAGGAGCCCACTGCTTTTCATTCACTTCGAGAGGAGCCCACCTTTGGAGGGGAACGTCACAGAGGCTGCACATGAGCGAGTAGCACGCAGCATTGTTGGGGTGCACGGAACCCAATGCAAGAAGGGCCGCGGCTGCCAGGTAGCTGTGCTCCAAGACAGACATGGGCGCACCGTCAGAGATCTGAAGCCATCAAACAGGGGTTCGGGTTAGCCAATTCAGCATGTGGGTTTAATTGATGATATGTTGCAAGGTTACATGGAGTTATATGTTGCAGAGTTGGATGGATGACATGATCAGTGGGCATGTCTGTTGCAAGGCTATATGGATTTGTGTTTTGTAAGGTTGAGCGGATGACAGTTAAGACAGGTATGCATGGTTCAAAGTTACATGCGTTCCAGCATTTGTGTGTTGCAAGGTTGAATGGATGACAGATCAACTGGATAGGTTTGTTGCAAGGCTACATTCATTCGCGTGTTCCAAGGTTGAATGAATAGCAGGTCAAATGGGCATACCAGTTACTAGGCTGCATGCGTTCCGGCATTAGTGTGTTCCAAGGTTGAATGGATGACAGGTCAACTGGATAAGTCTGTTGCAAGGCTACATTTATCCACATGTTCCAAGGTTGAACGAATAACAGGTCGAATGGGCATACCAGTTGCAAGGTTGCATACGTTCCAGCATTACTGTGTTCCAAGGTTGAATGGATAGCAGGTTAAATGGGCACGAACACCACAAGCAACTTCCAGCTCTAATTCAGCCAGCTTTTCGCTGATCCAAGTCGAGCAAAATAGCAAGAGACTCTTGGACCAGGTCCCAAGATAGTAACTCACCGCAATATTCAAAGCCTCCTCAATCCCTCGGGCAACTGCATCCATGTCGACGTCTCCAAGGCCTGACAGCCCCCTACTCTGGGCCAACTGGAGACCCACAACAACACCTGTAGCAGGTAAAGGGCAGGTTGTTGACTTCCATATGAAAATAGGGTGCGAGTTGGTGTTCTGTTGAGATTGAGTGGGCAAGTCCATGCAGTTAGCTAGACCTGGTGTCCACATGGAGATAGGGAGCAGGTGTTGGTGCTTTGTTGCGCTTAGTGGGGGTGTCATAGTAGGAAGTTACCGCCTCTCCATGGGTAGCGGCTTCAGTAAATCAGGCCTGCTGCCGGGCGAGCAAAACGGGTGGGCAAAACAGATGCGCTGCAGGCCCTAAGGGTTCAGCCTGCAAAAGTGCCTGCGCCCTACGCCAACTGACTATTTCATCACGTCACGTCACCTCACACGTCACATGTTTAGTCAGTCACGTCATGTCACCTCACCTCACGTCACAACACACGCGTGTGCACACATCACGTCACAATCATAGGCAGTCACGTCACGTCAAAATCCAAACAGGCGGTCACATCCTGGTAAGTCCTTTTGGGCTACCACAGGATAAGAAACAAACACTCCTCCACTGGCAAACAGTGGGCAGCTCAGAGTTGGCTGTAAAATCATGTAACAATCAGATTCAAAACACTGATCCTCAAACTGCTTTTCCTTCAACTACACTTGGTGCATGCCTGCTAGCGGCAGCTGTGAAAGACACCCACCTGTGAAGTACTGCTTTCGGCACAGCTCATTTGTACCGCCAATGTAGTTCCGCCTCATCTGGCCTGGAGCTGTCACCAGATTTTGTCTGACAGGGTCAGGAAGTGGCAAGAGCACTGGGTTAAAGATTTTACAGGTCATACAGCATGGGGTGGGTGGACTGTTTGTTTATCAGATGTGCAAGCACGACAGTATGGAATAGCAGGAATGGCCTTGGGTTGTGCTTGTGCAGACTAGGATAGATATACAGCAAGAAAAGGGCATTTTTTGTCGAGATCTGGCTGGGACGGTTTGTTGGTGATCTGTTACTACAAGGCTGTTATATGACGATTCAGACTTTCTATAACGTACGAAGCGTCATGAGCCCCCAGCCGTTCTGTTTGAGAGAGAGGGTCGGAGCAGATGTTTCCTTCACCCAGTTATGAGCAGGAGAGCGCCAAGATGTTGAGCATGAACAACCTCAGGGGGCCAAACACTTACTTCCTGGCATCTACACAAATGTTGAGCAGATCTGAAGAACGCCTGAAAGCGGCATTGACTGCCTGGTCAGATCCGAATGGGGAGGAGGCCGCACCATCAATGCGATGGGATCCAGCATCCTGACCCAGGAACTGATGAAGCAGGGCCTCTGGAAACGGGATGGTGATATTGATTCATAGTGTGTGGTGCAAGAAAGGGCGGTGATGGGCATTAATTGATCGTGTGCGCCAGGAGGGACAACGGATGGTGGTGGTGGTATGTGTGGTGGTGGTGGTGGGTGGGGGGGGAGTGATGGGGGGTGACAAGTGTTGATGGGGAGAGTGCATGTGGGGAAGAGGTTGACAATGGGTGTTCCAAGCGACGTAGGGTAGTGGGAAGTGGTAGATAGAGTGATGAACAAAGGTGGATCTGATTCCACATGCATGTAAGTGTAATTCTTACTGCTCCTTGATGGAGCCAATGATTCCAATTGTGTGTAAGTGCATTTCTGACTGCTCCTTGTTTGAGCCAACAATTCCACACCATGAGGAGCACGTCAAAGTGGCTACCCCTGGACTGCAAAATACATTTAGCTGGGAGGTTGCAATCAAGATAAGGCAGTGCAACTAGCAGAATGAACAAAGCAGGTAGGCGTCCAAGTATCAGTAAGGCCTGGTTGTATTGTCTGCAGGCATAGGGTAACTGCAACATACAAACATGCATGCCTACTGTTTTTCTGACTGCTATATGATGAAGCCAAGAACTCACCTGTTCTACCAGGAGCTCGTTCAGAAACAGCACTCACCCTAGTACCCCCCTGCCCCCCCCCCCCCCCCCCCCCCCCCCCCCCCCCCCACACACACACCCCTGTACGATGCATCTACAAGAACCATGCCCTCAACACGATGCTCAGCACAAGGCCACTTTTGTAGAAAGCATTGATTTCTCTCCTATCCCATGTCCCTGTAATAACAGTCTTTGATTAGGAAACAGCACCACCCCTAGGGTTGGTTTGGCTTGTCTTGGGGAGTTAGATGAGTGCGGGTTGCCAAGTCCTATGCTAGCAGGGCCTTCATGGGTCAGGGGGGGTGATGAAGCTAAGCACCCACCTGTTCTACCAGGAGCTCGTGAGGCTGCAGTGTACACCCAACTCCTGAGAACCTTCCACACGGCTGTGGACGCTCCAGCAGTAGCAGTGCTGGTTCGAAGCTGACCCAGGGGAACCTCACCCTCCTCTGCCTCAAGCATCTCTGGTCAGTTAGAAACAATAAAGTGGGTGAGAAATCTCCGGTCAGTTTGGAACAATTAAGTGGTTCAGAAATCTCAAATTTTGAAACAATTAAGTGGGTAAGAAATCTTTGAACTGTTTGAAACAATAAAGTGGGTAAGAAATCTCTGGTCAGTTTGGAACAATTAAGTGGTTCAAAAATCTCCGGTCAGTTCGAAACAATAAAATGGGTAAGAAATCTCTGAACTGTTTGAAACAGTAAAGTGGGTAAGAAATCTCTGGTCGGTTTGAAACAATAAGTGTGTAAGAAATCTCTGGTCGGTTGAAATAATAAAGCGGGTAAGAAATATCTGATCAGGTTGAAACGATTACCCATGACTCAAAGCAAACACGTCTGGGTGTATGCCTGTTGCGGTAAATGGCTTGGTATAACAGGTCTACAGATCATGTTCCATGGTCAAGTGTTTAAGATGGGTCAAGGTAGGTGGAGAATCTACTAAGTTCAAACTTTTATTAGCGGCTGCGGTGATCGTACCTAGCAGGACAGAGAGGCAGTTGCTGTTGTAGTGCAGTCCTGGGTACTTTCCAAGAAGTAGCTTCAGGAGGCCGTCAGCCACTTGAACGACCTGTGAGGGGACAGAAAGCAACTGAGTGAAGGGGAGTAGGAGAGAGGCTGATCCTGCAAATTAGTTGATGTCATGTTCTCACATACAGCCAGGGTACAGGTGGGATGGAGTGGTGGAGGGGGGGCGCTGTGTGTGTGGTAGTGTGTGTGTGGTAGGGGAGGTGGGGGAAAAGGGGGGAGGGTTGTGCGGCCCTGTGGCTGAATAGCGGTAGTAAAAATGTTAACCATCCACAAAACCTAGGGCACTTCTAACTACCTCACCCCATCACTGTGTGGGCCTGACACATGAGATTGTCTGAGTGTTTCAAACTATTGGGATATCCTTTCGAGGAGCCTGCAGCCAAATGTATTATATTCACTCATGGAGGACCAGTATTTTTCTTTTCGGCTAGTAGCAGCAGCTTCTAGGCAGCTCCCTGAGCTGGCCACAGGGCTGAACCCACAGTCTCCATTCGTTCTGGCAAGCTGATCATCTTATCTTCCAGGCGCACGAGGTTGCTTATGCTTTGGCTGAAGAGCCGGCCAAGGGAGCTTTGGGAGAGAAGCGCTGAGGACATTCCATCACAAGCTGCCTAGAAGCAGGAGCTTATGTCTGAACAGAAAAGCTATGAGGAGGACCCCCAAAGGGCAGCAGGTGTACCTGAGGTGCCACTCCCTCTTCTTGGCCTGTAGTGTTTGACAGATGGCGAACCAAAGTCACACACAGGTCCTCCAAGCAAGCGTCTGGGTCTGCTGTCAATATCAACTTGGCAGCTTCCTGCACTGCTGCAGGCACAGGAGTCTCAAGGAAGGGTGTGTCCTTTCCCGCATCAAAAGCACTAGTGCCTGTGTTGATGAGTGGCTTAGACCCTGCCTTGGATACTGGGGTCCTGCCAACAAAGCTGTAGCCAACACTTCGCACGGCATCCTCCTTGGTCTCATGAACCTGCAGGGTTTGGATCAAGCAGAAGCTCAATAGAAGTCATATTCAGGCTCGCATCGTGTGCTTTGGACAAACATGGGATTCAGTCACATTTGCACGTTTGGCTCCACTTTCTAGCACACACTCAATATGAGACGTGTTCATGGTTGCACTGTGTTATTTGTATAAGCATGGGTATTGGTCACTGTTAAATGTTGTGCCCCACTTCCATGTGGTGTGCTCTTCGATAGGGGCGACACGAGGCAACATCCCTATTATATCCAAACCAACCCTACCCAAACCAAAAATCCTATCCAAACCAAACCCTTACCAAACCTATCCAAACTAAAGTAAAATCCTATACAAACCAAACCTACTGGTGTTGGCCGTGTTACAAGCCTGCACCATTCCCAAACCTATGGACAAACCCCCAACTCGCAGTCATCTCATTTGAATGTTTGGCTCCACTTCCTTGTCGACTATTTATTGTTACCAGGCTACAAGAGGCATTACCCAGCATTGGTGCAAGGCTAGACCCATGGACGACAAGCCCAAAGCCATGGATGAACCCCCGACTCACAGTAGCATTGAGCTTGATCTCCTCAACAGCCTCAGCTTTGGCGCGCAACCTGGATCGCTCTGCCTCTATCTGCTCTATGTACTTGGAGAATGCCTTTTCAGCCAGGACACTGAACCACACAGCGTCCTCTGACAGGGGCTCAGCGACTTGCAGGTAGCCAAGGGAGACAGCTACAGGGCTAGGGGCACCTGGCATCGGCAGAGGTGCCAAGCCTGAGCGACTGAGCTCAGCTGCAAAGAGCATTTTCAGGTACGCGTTCTTCTCCGCCTGTAGGGAGAGATTGGACCACGTATACTTCGATCAGAAAATGCTTTGATTTGAATTGTGACTGCCGAAGACGGCGGGCAGCCAAATTGCTGGCTGGAGCCCTGTTACCGAGTCCAAGTTCATGTTCTCGGCCTGTAGACACAGCAACAGACACAGTATGAACCAACAATCAGATATGAGAGGATGTAAGATTAAATCTAACTTCCAAGGTTTATGATCTAACTCAGCCCGTTTCAGTGATACGATTGGGCTAGTGGTACACCAAATCGCTTAAACAAAGCTGGTTTGGGGGTTTGATTCCCCCCACAGCGTTGCAGGTCGCTGTCAACCGCGATGGTAGCTTGTCCAGTCGAGGTCGTAGACTGTTCTCTGCCCGCGTTCGACAGGTTCCCTTAATACCACGCCCCACGAGGCGTTATCATTACTGATCTAACCCAGAGAGACTGAAAACAAATAAAAATAAAACACGACCCTGAGAGCCAAGTTTGAGTTTGGTGACTCTCGGCAGGAAACACTTTTATCAACTAAGGGACCACCTTCAATAAATATGGTAGCAACTAACCAGACCATCTTATTCAAGATATCAGAATCAAGAAGAGCCCATTTTTGTGTGGTGGTCAGAATCAAAGAGTTCCCTTTCCATGGGGTGGTCACAATCAAGAAGTTTCCATTTATATGTGCTTTCAGAGCTCACCTCCAAGGGCATGGGCGGTAAAGCCCCGCCTGCAGCCAATGACGCTAGGCTGGTGCGAAGAGTGTTAGGATCGGCAGCACTCCCAGCATGCGCCAGACGTGTTCCGAGCTCCATCTGGCGAAGGCATGAAGTGGAGAGTGTTGAATGGCAACTGAGGCATGATAAGCACAGATCAGTTTTTTTTAATGGAAAGGAACCATTGTCTCTACGTAGAACCATGTTGCTCCTAGCAGCCTTTGGGGTACGACTACCAGCCTTTTTTACCCCAAAAGCAACCCCAAAAGCCTCTAACAAAGCACCCCTTAACGGCAAAATACCAAGGTAGATCACATAGCGCACGTGCTACATGCAGCACCTAACAGAAAACCCTGACATACATTGCTGAATGTTCACTTTGGCATGGAAGAGCGATAAGTGGTCACCCAGACTGGCCTGGTTGAAAGCATGCTATAAATGAGAGTTGAACGGTCAACTGCACATTGACTCCGTACCACTATTTCGTTTTGGGGATATACTTCCATCCAGCTTCCATCCAGCTCCATTAGTCAGCCACTGGGTTAAGACCAAAGCTTTCGGCGTCATCGGAATGCCGGTCATGTCAGCTTTCAAGGAGCTGCTACGCGTAGCCCAAACAAGGAACAGAGAGCAGTGGTGACAATTTACACTGTGCACAGAGCGACCATCGTGTGCAAGCACTTCCCTACCTTGAGCATCTCTGATTGGCCCCCTGCAGCCTCCGTGGTGGATGTGATGAGCAGCATGGGGGTGGCAGCAGCGACCAGGCCGAGGGCAGCCTCCTTCTCTTTGGGCACTTTCATCAATGAGGCGTGCAGCCAGAAGTTGCGCAGAAGCTGCAGGACGAAGGGTGCAGGGGGTTTAGTATATTGGGTTTTAGGGGGCAGGGGGGGGTGTAGTGTTAAGGCGACAGAAGGGCAGCATTGCGTTCTCACTGATGGGACTGACCAAGCAAACAAGCACAGCCTACTCTTCCCTTGTCCAGTCCCAAGCAAACAGGAGGTTGTGCTGGAGGGAAGGGAACATGGCCTCACCTTGACCAGTCCTGCGCTCTGCTTGTAAGCGTTGGTGAGATCCAGGGAGACCAGTCTGCCATTGCCAATGCAGGAGTTGGAGTGGGGAGAAAGACCGCCGTCAAAGGCTTCGCCAAGGGCAGGAAGGAGAGCTACCATGTCCTGCATGCACGCAACACAAAAGATGGGCACAGGAATGTAGCTGAGCTAAGTGGGAAGAGTATGGACGGCAGTTGACCGCTGATTGACACTTTCCTTTTAGCGTATTGTGAATACATTCTGTTCTCGGTAATGTGGTATATAAGTGTGTATACTACCGATTCTGCCTCCACCAGCAGACGGTAAGCAGCCTGAATACTGATATAGCATATAACCAAAGCAACCCTTTAAGCAGAACTGGCTCAACCTGCACCGCATGATTAAGTGCCGCCTTGCTAATGTTCACACACATCTGGCCCACCCTGCACTACATGATAGACTTCACCTTGCCCAGTCTACTGCAGGGCGCAAAACTCACACACGCAAACACACTATTGGATGGTACGTTGATTGCCAAAGGGTTTAACAGTGAGCATAGTGAGAAAGCAGTGCTAGTGCAACCTAGCAAGAAGACAGAGTGAACCTGAGGTGCTCGTGTTGGTAAGTTGTGATGGCATGAGGCAACTACCTTTTCCACTTCACGCGAGGAGCCCATCTTCATTCCAAGCTCACTAAACAGCGTCAACAGACGAATCTGGATCTCGTGGCGACTGGACTCTGGGGCTTGCTTCATGCCGCGAGTAAGCTGAGTGATGTTGTCTGCAAGGGGAGCCTTGGACGCAGTCGGCGCTGAAGGCAAGGGAGGATGAAGAGTAAGGCCTAGGGGCATTGGGCACTGCTTGGCAGGCTTGGGTCATACGCTTTTGCGTATGTGTATGCGTACACTTTTGTACAGTGTTTTGGAGGTCGTACGGTTTTGCTGTATCTTAGCAACCATTCAGTTTTTGTATAAGATTGCAATGACAAAGTTGTTCCCCACTGACAATAGACACAAATTATGCAATAATCAAAATCTGCTTATATGTGGGGTGTGGGAGTGATAGGGAGCCTGGGGAGGGGGGGGGGGGGGGGGGGGGGGGGGGGGGGGGGCACACACAACCCTGCTGCTTGGGGATGTGCCGAAGGATATCACAGTAAAAATAGCACAGCTCAGAAGAATGGAACGGACTAGAACAGAACGGAATGCAACACAATAAATAAGTGTAGCTTGAGACAATTGAGAAGACATACACAACGTCACACAGCACACGACCTCTGCAATCCAACCTCATGCAATGGTCACAAAGCCTGTGGGTGAGACGCACCTTCTGAGTCCCTGAACAATCGAATCATCAGGTCTGCCACCTGGGTGAATGCCCAGTCATCAGCCGAGTGCGTGCTAGCAGCAGCAGCAGCGTTCTTTGCGTAGGACCTGCTGATGCAGGCCAGCACCTCTGGAGACAGATCATGTCGACCTGATGACACAGCATCAATTCCCACTGGCATGGTCATGCTGGCGTACTCAGCATCACAGCCAAGGAGCATGTAAACGCGGGAGGATGTGAGAACAATCGCCTGCACAGGAGGCACATCAAAATCAGAGAGAATATAGGCAAGGGTGAAGGCAAGGGGGGGGGTGAGGATAAAGTTGAGGCTAAGATTGAGGTTGAGGCTGAGGTTGAGATTAAGGCAGGAGCTAAGGTTGAGGTTGACGGCAAGCGTGCGGGTGCGGGCAAGAATATGAGCGAACAGTCCGTTGACTGGAACACGCACCTGTTGCTCCCGTGACTCACGGCTGAGGACCATGATGGCTTGAGACAAGACGTATGAGTGCTGCCCAGCGTTCCAGCTAGCAGCCAAGGCTGAGGATAGAACCTCTGATACGGAGCAGCAGAAGTGCTGGGCTCCCCAACCAGGAACCTGCAGCAGGGCAAGGTGGGCCAAGCATTGAATTGAAGGTGAAGTAGTCCAAGGATCAACTTCTGGTGATTGCTTGATTGGGATGTGGGAGCAAAGGTGGTTGGGACAACTTGTAGATAAGGAGATCGAAGTACAATCTTGGTGGTGTGCATGTGCGACAGGAGCGTGTGTACACGAGCCAACTGGTACGTGACATGCTTTCTGTATCTACCTCACATGTTTTTTAAATGATAACGATGTGTTTATGGACAGTGGAGATGAGCTTTTTCAACAGGAGTCGAGGGTCAGCAGAGAAAAGTCTTGGATACAGGGAGTGGAGGACTGGCAGAGAGTAATGGCATGGTAAAGAGCAGTGTCAGCATCGTACTCACTCTGGATGCTGTTGCGGACATGGTAAGTGGTTGGGTCACCTCCCAATCCCACATGTCTGGAGCAGGGGCAGAGTTCCCATTGGAAGTGGCAGCAGATGCAGCAGCGGTATGAGGGACCATGTTGGCGGCACCTAGCAGCAGGCTCCTAAGCCGGCTGTTTGTTCCAGCGGACTGGTGAGCTTCCAGGGTTTCAGGGGTACCAACGAGCTTGGCACAGTCTTGAATGAGACCAGCTGCTGCGAACAGGACCTAGGGTGGAAAGTGACATGGCCTTGAGTCAGGATATCATTGGACATTTTCTTGGACATGTGGCATAGCAGTGCTTAGTGTACGAGCTAGAGCATGTTATCAAATGGGGCACAGGATCACGGGCAACGCCATTCGAACAGAATCCTCTGGGTCGCTGGTTTGTGTCGGGAGACCCATCTCCTGGGGTGAAAGTCCTTTCACAACGTAAAATAAAATGGGGTGAGCATGTGCTTGTCTGTCTCAAGGCATGGACACAACATGGCGTGCATCAGGCATCCAGTTGCTTGCACTTTCCTCCTAGCTACTCCCTCAAGCCATGGGACACATTGTGAGAGGTCCAACTTTTGAGACATTCATTGGGTATTCACCTTGTCGCGGTTTGGATCTCCTGCTGCCATACCAGTAGCTGCCAAGATGACAACTTCACACATCTCAAGTATGGTGTCCATCACGCTCTCCACCTTCTCTATGGCCTGTCACAGACAGCAAGGAAGGACGTGGTTGACATGAAAGGGAGCGCGAGCTTGGTGTAGTTTAGAGTGGGTTAGGTTTGCTCGACAGATGGGGTTGTGATTGATTTCAAACATCAAAGTCTTAAGGGAAAGATGGAAAATGTTACCGTTGGGCTACTACAAGGCAGCTCACTAACTCAAAAGGGGGCTCAGAAGAGCCAAACCCACACGCATACCCACGCAAACACCCATCCTCATAACCACTCCCATTACCACACAACCACGCCCAAAACCACACCAGGACATGTACCTGTTGGCCGCCAGCACTCAATAGACCAGCTGACGCCAACAGTGCCAGCTTGGCGGTTGCACGTGTCGCTGAGCCAGTAGGCAACGCCTGCGTCTTCCTTTCCTCAGTAGCCTCACTGCCTGACTGCCTCATCCGGACAAGCGCAGCCCGGACGCTAGCTATCGCCCAGTCCACAATACTGCTCAACACCGCAGTTTGTTTACCCGAAGACGGCTTGCTCCCGCCTCCTTCCTCTGCCTCAGAAGACGATCCTGGCTCCGCTCCTGCTGCCTCCCCACTACCAGGGCCGGCCAATGCAGTGCGCACCAGAGCACATAGGATGAGGATGGCTTTGCCATCAAGGTATACAGGGGCCACAGCTGTGCCTTTGGGCTCCTGCTCCATCAGCTGCATTACATGCTCTTCCAGGATGTCGAGGGCTCCATCAGCGTTCACGCTTGAGGGGGCTTGGGCTTGGGTGGTCGCAGTGGGGTCCGGGGAGTGTGACAGTGCCCAGGCAAGACAGTGTGCTGTAGAGAAAGACTGCACCTTGGTACCTGCGCGGCATCCCATGCAGGACATGGAAATGACAAACAAACGAAACAAACAAATGGCCCAGGGTGGAGGGGGGGGGGGGGGGGGGGGGGGGGGGGGGGGGCAGGAAGACAAATTTTGGACCGCATCATTAAAACATTCTCCAATTCAGATGGGAGTTGTAATTGTGGAAGTTTCAGACAAATGGAAGGGGAAATAAAGTTTTTAAAAAGTGTTTACCCAACCCTATCTCCCTCTAAAATGGAGGGTTATTCAAAAGTTATTTTCATGCCATATCCAGTAATGCTCTTACATCTTTCAAGGGGTTATTCAAACGTGATTTATATCCATATTTAAGATTTTGTCAATATTGGGGGACATGTAAGTTTGGGGACCAGTAAGTTCCTGTCCAACTTCATTTTGGGTAAAACAAAGTGTCATCGGATCCTTAGGATATCCTCTCTCGGAAGCGTTGATGAGGTATGAGAGCTTATTTCCTGCCCCCCCCCCCCCCCCCCCCCCCCCCCCCCCCCACACACACACACCACACACACACACACACACACACACACAGACAGACACACACCCGCAACTGGTTATTGGAATTTTGGAAAAGATGGACAAAAAAAGCTGTTATGGCTTTCTCTATCCTCATCAGTATCATCACCACGCACACCATTGTGATCATGATCACCCCCATCACTAATCACCATCAGCATTACCTTGCTGGCAGTAAAGTGGAAGCAAGTGAGATATGAGCTGCTGCATGGCATCACTCAGCTCCTGCTGCAGGCCTGTACCCGCGCTAGGGCACCACAAGAAACTGCAACATGCAAGCGAAAACAGGTGGTTGGTAAAGGAATCATGGATGGTTGGATGCATGGCTGGGTGGGTGGACGTGTGGGTAAGCTGATGGAGGAGACGACTGATGCCGTCCTCATGCCCTAAGCAGTCCCAAGCTCATAATTTCCATTTTTGAACCATATCCATTCTACTCCATCCAACTATACTTCAATCAATTCTGTTCTTTCTGTCAATCCTCCCCCACGAACTCACAAAGATACTCTCCACCCACTTCAGACGTACGGAGCCAGCACAGCTTTAAACGATTGTTTGAAACACTTATTGTCAGCTCATTGGCTCTCCTAGGAACACCTTCACAGTCGTAGAAGTGTAGAGCTAGCACGTGCTTCACTTGCAAACATATTCTACAGCTTTAGATAATAGTGCTGGCATGTACTAATGTGCGCTACAGCTGTAGGTATGTAGAGGTGCTTTGCCACTCGCCCGCACCTGCTTACTCCAGACAACATGTTCATGAGGAGCTCCCCTGTGTCCATATGTCCTGACTCTGCTGACAGCCAGTTGGTCTCGAGGACCCGCAGGCGTGACAGAACATGGGGCAACACACGATCTGCCCTCTAAACCGTGTACGCAGCACATGCGGAGCAGAGCAAAGCAAGGGGGCGTGTTAGAGCGATCTGAGACACTAGACAAGTTCGTTAAATTTGCGTAGCTTCCATGGGCTTGAGAGACTGACCTGTCCGTTGGAATACTTCAGAAAACTGAGCAGAGAGACTAGTTGCTCCAGAGCGTCCGCTGCATCGCCTGCGTGGGAATGTTTTTCGTTTGCTAAGCTAAGATAGTTGTCATCACTTCACTGCTCGTTACATCTTTGCAACGACCGCATCGCAGTGGCCCAGTTGATATAAAAGCAAAGAAGTAGCACGTACTAGGAGTTGCAGCAGCATCGCATAAATGTAGCAGTGGGTCAAGTTTCTCATCGGTCACCGGAACTAGCCCGCCCAACGAGCGGGACCAGTCAGACTTCAGATTCCACGCCATCGCGACGCAAAATTGCGCAAACGCGTGGTCCAAACGGAGGATATTCGGTGGGAAGCTGTTGGTCAATATTCGGTGGGAAGCTGTTGTATCGTAGAAATGTGTTTTTTCTGCGGGCCCATTGGGCGGAACTGTGCCAGCGGTGCCAGACCATCTTACCAGCTGACTACAACACAGCTTTGCTCCCCCTACATAAAAGCCGCCCAGTTGACGACGCGACACGCACATACAGTTCACAAACACTTGCATCCTTCGTGCTTTACATAAATCCTTTGGTAACCTAACGTTCTGGTCTGCCGTTTCATTGCTCCGAATAAAGTATCTCCCTAAACGAAACGTTCCCAGCTGGGCCAATAAACGTCGAGAGTTCAACTGCCTCTCTAACTCATCTTCCAGATAGCACCTCCCTCTCAGCACACTCTCTGCGAACATGTCCACCTGAAACTCACATCAGCAAGCAGCCAGCCCAATGGGAGTGGGTGCGTTGGGCCACACCCATGTCCAAGCATGCATGCAATAAGCGTGCACACCAGACGTTCCAATCAAGCGACATGCTTTTAGAAAGGCAGTGTGAGATGTTATTTAGCCCTGTATGCATATCATGGCCATTGAAGATGACCCTAAACCCACTCAGCCTCCCATGGATGGCATGACCCTAGGAGGTACAACACAAATAGAGTAAACAAACACCGGCGCAGCCTTGCATGGATGGCATGGTATGCAGGAGAGGCGGCACATGGGATCATCTCAGAGGCCAGCCTCACCGCACCCCTAGCAGAGGCCATGCACCCCCAAGGGTTGGAATCCAGGCTGGCACGTTCCAGGTTGGCAGGCCCCGGGCTGCCAAGCTCCAGGCTGGCAGGCTCCAGACGGGGGGGTTAACACAGACACGTGGGCTCAAATCAGCCCCCGTGCCAGCTCAGCATGCAAGGCAGCGTGGAAACTGGCATGAGCGCAAGCTGCAACTGCTGGCGACTACGAGCGTCATCAACCTCAACCGTGTTGTGTCAGTTATGTCTCAGCAAGGCATGGAGTGCGCATCCATCAAGTATGTGACAACCTGTCTTATGCTCTCTGCTAATGTTGGTGTTGCCATTGCCATAGCTTCTGTTGAGATGATGGCGGTGACATAATAATAATACATCATGGATGGATGGATGGGAAGGTGGGTAGATGGGTTGGTAGGTAGGTTGGTTGGCTGGCTGGCTGAGTGGTAACTTGATTGTTGTCTTTACTTAATTTGTGTATTGCCCCTTACAATGGTCGGGTAGACGGCCTGGTGCATGGGATAAGGAAGCTTGTGGGTAGGTGGATGGGTGTTTTGTGTGTTGGATGTGTGGGTATGGATGTGGTGTGGGTGGGTGGGGGGGGGGGGGGGGGGGGGGAAGGGGGGGGGGGGGGGGCTATAACCCTGCGCAAGGTGGGAACTCCAACCTCGGGGAGGGCATGGCTGACCTCTGGAACTAATCTGTGCCCTGTCGATCTCTCGCAGGTCTGCACTGCAACATTTGATCCACCTGCTGGGCAAAGCCCCCCCTTCCTCAGGCATCGAGCGCCAGCTTGTCATCAATACAGCCCAGACCCTGACCGCCTGTATACCCCCAATAGTGAGCAGCCTCAGCGCACAAGACGTTGCTGCTATCACATGCTCCCTGGCCAAGCTAAGGCATGTTGACTGGGACGTGCTGCAGCTCCTAATGGACGCATCATATGAGCTGATGCCCGACATGACACTCAACTCAGCATCAAGCATGATGTGGGCCTTCCAAAGGTGAACTAGGCCCCATGGGGATGAAATACTGTCTTGTTACATTGCATGTGCACCCACCGTCTTGGATTCCTGTAGTTCACCCTTAACACTTTTCTGTCATTTTGTGCTTGTTGTTTCTTACAGGTTTGTTTGGGCTTTGGTTTCAGCCTTTTTGTCTTGGTTTTATTTTTGCTCCTCTTTTCGGTTTTGAATCAGTTAGAGCAGCCAATTATCTCAAAATGGCAGCCAGCCAACCAAGTAGTACCTACCTTACAGGAGAGGCCGGTCTTTGTTCCTCAATCGCCAACCCCCACTGTTGTTTTTTCTTCACACACACCAACCCAAGTACATGGCCCGACCACAAATGCCCCACCAAGCCAGCCAACCAAGTAGTACCTACCTTACTGGTGAGGTAGGCCCTTGCTTGCAACCAACCACAAACCACCACCACAAACCCAGCTATGCCATCCTTACAAGCACGAGTATGCTCAATTGCTGTTGTCGTCATACACACGTTGATATATGCCAATATGCATCTCAGCATGTAGCAAAACAACATCATCATAACTCTGTGCCAATGCCATGTGTATGTGAGCAGCCAAGTTTAAGTCGGTAGCAGACCAGAGATGCCCCGGCAACAATGTGTTGTTACAAAGGCAATGTGCTCAACACCCTGTGACCCCCTTGTGAGTTAAAATGTCACACGCTTGACCACCACCAATATTGTGTTTGCTTGACAGGTCCTATGTATCAACATGCGACAGGTTCAACTTTGAATTCAAATTCCCTTTGCCCTCTGAGTGGATCGCAGCTCTGGCAGATGTGTTGTTGAAAGACCTTGAGCAGTGTAGTCCAACAGATCTATCCATGACATTGACAACTATGTCACACATGTCACATCGCCAGCCTGTCACCTGGTGGAGCCAGGTGTGTGACTTGGTTTACCGCAAAGCTGAGCAATTCACTGGTGCTGAGTTGTCACGTGTGGTCCATGCCCTAGCTGTCATGCAAGTGCGGCCATCAGAAGAGTGGCTGAGCACTGTGTTGGGTCGCATAGAAAGGAACATGCACAGCTTGAACAGCAGTACACCCGTGCACTGCTTGCTGAGGGCGTTGCTCTGGATGCAGTACAGGCCAGAAGCGTCATGGATGGAAAAGCTAATGTTGCAGGTAGGATGCAGCATGTGCCTAATGTGTTGCAGATACAAATGAATGTATGTAACTTTCTTCTGCCTGCCTGCCTGCCTGTTTGTACTACTGTCTCTTTGTTTTGTCACCATCAACCCGCATCACCAACCCACTCTGTCCCACCCCATCTCCCCTGTCCTCTCCTCTTCCCCTCGTCCTACTCAACCTACCCGCTTACCACAGGTCCAAAAGCGAATGTCTACCTTTGATCTGAAATCCATGTCACAGCTGTTGTTGGCTCTTTCAAGAATGCAGTACCAGCCAAGTAGCAGGTGGTCAAATGACTTTCAGAAGTATACCATGCGTTCTTTGAGCAAGGCTGAATCCTCAAGCCAAACCGCAAGAGCCCACGCAACCATCCTGTGTGCGTTTTCAAAGCTCAGGGTAAGCATGTGCAAGCTACATATCTGATGTCGGTCACAAAGCACGTAGGTGCCCCTTCAGGGTGTTGTGCATATTCCCCCTTGACCTCGTCAAGTTGCATATCCGGTTCTAGTAGGGCAGCAGGATAGTGTAAGCGTGAACATAAGACACCACATAAAAGTCGTCCCATCACTCACCAGTGCATTCAACCCAAAATCAGATCATCATATCTCTATGTACGCGTGGAATGCAGATCAAAATGCAGATCCCTAGGCATGTTGGCTACATGGCCTCCTCAGCAAAAACAATTCACATATGTGTGTGGGCATTGTATTTGCCATTGGGCCAGTGGCCATTGTCTTGCCTTCAGCCTGTCTACCTCATTGATGTAGGTTAAAGTCCAGGGGTAAAAAAAGGAAAATTGACTCGCCCAACCTCCAGCAGTCAAGGTTGACTCTAGATTGCCTGGAGGGTCTAATCGAAACTAAAACTTGATGCAGTGGTCCTCAACTAATGGTAAACATGTAAAAAATATACCTTCAGCCTAATTGGCTACCCCTGTAATGTAATATGCATACAGGCTAGTCTCTTCCTCCCCAAAAATGAGTTTGACCACCCAGTCTCGATGCAGATCCATTCATCTTGAAGCATAACTTACTACCTATCTACTGTGTGCAGCTACAGCCAACAACAGATTGGTTGCGGAACATGGCACATCTGGCATCTAGCTTCATGCCGTTGTACACAACTAAGGAGCTTGTGATGGTGCGGCTTGGGGGAGGGGGATGTGTGTGTGGTGGTGGTGGGGGGGGGGGGGGGGGGGGTACAAAAATATTTTCACATTAGGTGGTGGTAACCCTTGCACAAATAAGCGACCCAGAGGGGGCACTCACAAGGTTGACATGCACTCATCAAGTTGGTATTATGAAAGTTGATATCATGCTTCCTCAATGCTATTGCACAATTATTTATAATTCCATGGCTTGTTTATTTCTTGTTGTGACAGATGAAGTTATTATATTTCAATATTTGCATATGATTGCAAGCTTGTTGTAATCCACACAGCTTTCACCCAACACAGCCAACAATCAACTTCACCACCCTTCTCAGCGCAATCCTGTCATCCTAAGTACACAATCCAGTTCAGTCTAGACCAAATCAATCCAAGGCTAAATCAAACAAAACAAAACCAGCCTGACCTAGCTGACCTAGCCTACACTTTACTATACTTAACTAAAACCTGATCAAATAAGACAAAATTAAACCAATCCAATATAATGTAATCCAACCCACAGGTCATTTGGTCTCAACAGCGCTTGGGTCATGATCCTGATGATGACGCAATGAGCGAGGTACAGCGTCAAGTGAGTGCGCGGAAGAATTCTTTGACCAACCAACAGGCAATGACGGTCTTGGTGGCCCTCTCACGGTTCACTCAGAAGTGGAAGGCGAGAAAGAAGAACAAGGTAAATGGGAGTCAACGGGGAATGGGTGAACAGGGCTTCAGTCGTTCCTAGTTGCCAATTGTTTCATTCATTCACTACCTCTCTCCTCCCTCTCCCTCTCCCTCTCCGATCTCTCTCGGAGTATGGAGCTGGAGGGAGTGGAGGAGAAGAATGAGGGAAAGAGAGTGCATGAGAAGAAGAGTCGTCAGAGAGAGTAAGACCAAGACGAGGCTCCCCCCCATCACCGAGGAGAGACA
>JACBWV010000688.1:1537113-1867068 GCA_013435795.1 Chlamydomonas sp. ICE-L | reverse complement strand
AGGGTCCCTCCGCAATCAAGGAAGTAACCCCCCACGATCAATCCTCCAACTTTAACGGTCCTTCTCTCAATGTTCTACGCTTCCTCCGATGTTGAGGATTCTGATGAAGCTGTGTTGTGTACAGACACAATCATCCGTGTGCATCACGACCCGCAGCCTCTTGCTCCCCTTCAATTATGATGAAGACTACTCTACTACTACTGATGATGAGGAGGACTTTGAAGAGTGCTACGAGTGGCTGACTTCGGTGCGTGACACCCATCTGCTGCTTCCCTCGTGTCTTTGAGACATCCGCTGTTTCAACAATTCATTCACCGGGTGTATGAGCCTGCTGATCAGCAAGATGCCTAATCGAAGAGCTTTCCGCCTGTTTATCAGCCATCATCCTTCGTCGGCTCCTCCCGTTGAGCCGGTTCCCCCGGCTTACCCGGAGGTGCTAAGCCCACTTTCTTGAAGGCCTTGCTTTCTTTTTCCTCTGGCATCTGCCCCCTGGAGCGTGGCCTCCCTGGCTACCACCACCTCGCAGTCTTCGTCCTCGCGAGCCTGCTGTTTCCTCTGCCAAAAACGCACCTCTGCTGGGGGCTGGTGCCTTTCCCTGGGAACCCCCTCCCCTCCGCCGGTGGAGCTGCCTCCGGCCCCTGGCCCTCCCCTATTGCTTATATACGCGGTATGCGAATCTTGGGATTTCATCTGCTCACTGGTGGATCTCCTCCGCTTTGAACTTGCGGGACTACCGTCCTGATCAACCAGGATCGGACGGGATGGTGATCCCCTTGAACCGCTCTTTGTACGGTGCGATGGATATGCCGGCTACATGGCACTGTTAGTGTGAGCTGAGCATCGTCGTAGTTATTGCTTTCTCTGAAGCTTGGTACCAGGTGTCGTTCTTTTCTTGGTCTCAGTCACTTCTGGGATTCGTATCCCCCAGTCATGGGTGGTTTTCCTTGGTGTACGATGCGTAGTGGGATCACGAGAAGCTTGGTTATCAGTTGGTGCTAGGGGCCTGTCCTCTGCTTTCCTGTTACCCAGATTTCGAGCTGCTTATGAGTGTTTGCGAGGCATTCCTGTGATTAGGAACATAGACGACCAGCGCGCTCTTGACGCTGGTCTTTGCTGGCTGAGTATTTCCTGGACATTCGTAGGTCCTTGCTCCGTCCCTTCTGCGATTGGAGCTGGTCTAATACCCTCATTCATGTGATCTCGGTTTTGATCCTGCACTGTTGGTGTCAGTGCACTGCCTCTCGAACGTCGGAGTTCATTGTTTTACTATGACTCGCGAACTGGAGGACGATAATTTCAAGGTATACCAGGACTTTGCCACCCTCGGGATATCCCTTTTTGGATATCCGGAAGAACGCGCTGATGCCCCTTGCCTCTTAGAGTCCCTCTCATGCGTATCGAACTTCATAATGCGGCACATGGGCCCTTCTGACCCGGTTCGATGAATTTTCTTTTCTTTTCTTTCTTTCGCATGGTTCGGCAGTCTGTGCACTGACCCTTCCGCATCTGGACATTCCGCATCTCAGGCGGCCAGTCGTTACTGCTCCGGCTCCCTCCCGTTACGATCGCCGCCTTCCCCTCTTTTGCATAGCCTTCTTTCACGTTATTTCATTCTCCTTCTGTTTCCTCCACTTTTGTTCTACCCCTCTAACTTGCTTCTTCTCCTGTGCAACCGTCCTTTCTTGACTTTTTTCTGCCCCCCCCCCCCCTCTGCACTCCCGCCCTCACAGCAGACGGAAACCCCCCTGCCCACCCCCCCGGAACCACACTTCAACAAAAAACACAACCCAGAGCGCAGTTCCCTAATATAGATTACTGGTTCTATCTGGAGGCACATATCGTCTCTCTCTTTCGACATGTTGAACATGCCTCCCCAGTCTCCGCGTCCACGGCACTCCTGGTTGGTCCCGGTACCTCCCCAGGTTCCTGCAATTCGCGTTTCCTCGTGCGCTAGGTGCGAATCTCCCGCGCTCTTTTCAGGTGTTGGTCTCTGGTAAGGGGTTTGGGGGGGGGGGGGGGGGGTGGTGTTGGGGGGGGGGGGGGGGGGTGTGGGGGTGTGTGGGGGGGGGGGGGGGTGCGTTGTTTGTTTTTTTTGTTTTTTTTTTTTGTTTTTTTTTTTTTTTTTTTTTTTGCTTTTTAATTTGTCTTTTTGTTTTTTTTTTTCGTTGCTTTGTTTTTTTCTTTTGTGTTTTTTTTTTTGTTTTTTTTTGGTGTTTTTTTCTTTTTTTTTTTGTGTTTTCGTTTTTTTTTTATTTTTGTTTGTTTGCTTTTTTTTCTCTCTTTTTGTTTGAGTTGTTTTGGTTTTATGTGTTTTTTCTTTTATTTTTTTATTGGTTTTTTTTTTTTTTTTTATTTTGTTTTTTTTTTTTTTTGTTTTTTTTTTGTTTTTCTGTTTTTTTTGTTTCTTTTTTCTTTTTTGTTTGTTTTTTTTTTTTTTGTGTTGGATCTTTTTACTTTGGTCTTTTTTGTTTTTTTTTTATTTGTTTTTATTGTTTCTTCTCTTTTATTTTTTTTTTTTATTTTGATTTTTTTTTTATTTTTTCGTTTCTTCACTTTTTTGGCGCTTTCTTTTTTTTCTTTGTGTGTGTTTTGTTTGTTTTTCATTTTTGGTTTTTTAACGTTGACTTTTTTTTTGGGCCCCCCCCGCACCCCCCCCCCCCCCCCCCCCCCCCACGCACCCCCCCCCCCCCCCCCCACCCACAACCAACTGTGGAAGACCCCCCCCCCTACACCCCCCCACCCCCCCCGACCCCCCCCACCACACCCCCCCCCCCACCCACCCCCCCCCCCCACCCCCCCCCCCCACCCCCCCCCCCCCCACCCCCCCCCGCCCACCCCCAGATCTCCACCCCCCCTCCCGCCGTCCCCCCCCAAGCCTTTCTATTTATCCGCTATCACCACCTTCCCCCCCCCACCCACATCCCCCCCATACACCGCGCCCCCCCCCTCCCCCACCCCTTCCCCCCCCACGGAACCCCACCCCCCCCCTACACAGACCCCCCCCCAGTAGCCCCCCCCCCCCCCCCCCCCCCACCCCCCCCCCACCCTCCCGCCCCCCCCCCCCCCCCCCCCCCCCCCCCCCCCCCCCCCACACCCCCCACCCCCCCATCCAAGCCACCCCCCCCCCCACGCCACCCCCCCCCCCCCCACCCCCCACCCCCCCCCACCCGCCACCGCCCCCCCAACCCCCACCCCCCCCCCCACCCCACCCCCCCCCACCCCACGCCCGCGCGTCCACCACCCGCCCCTCCCCCACCGACCCCACCACCCCCCCCCCCCCCACCCCCCCCCCCCCCCCCCCCCACCCCCCCCCCCCCCCCCCCCCCCCCCCCCCCCCCCCCACCCCACCACCCCCCCCCCCCAGCCCCCCCATCCGCCCCCCCCCCCCCCAACCCTCCCCCCCCCCCCCCCCCCCCCCCCCCCCCCCTATCCCCCCCCCCCCCATCCCCCCCGCCCCGCTTCGTTTTTTCCGATCCCTCATAATTTTTTTTGTCTTTTTTATTTTTTTTTTCTCTGCTGATATTTTTCCCGCCTCTCTCCTATCTTCGATTGCACATTGGGGGTGTCAGCTCTTATCTCTGACCTCAGCAATACGACCCCTCGGAGGATCGCTGTTTCATCACGAAGCATCCGCCCTGCGTAGACCAAGCCTGGTAGCACCGGTTACAACTTCCGTGCCCATGGCTTGCCCGTCCAGGTGTGCTTACTCCGCGCAGCTTGCGTCCTTGCAGCGCGAGGGATGGTAGCTTTGGACAAGAATAGGAGGTACGCTCTGTCCTTTTCTCTGCACTGCGAAATTTTCAAATGTCTGCAGGCCCGAGCCTGTCGAGGGTGGTGTGTGGCATGTTGATCTGGAGCTGGTATGTCAATCACAGTGTATGTCTTTGTTCCCTGTGTTTCAGCTTCTCAACTTGGGCCAGCACTTTAAATTTTGGTGATGGTGTGTTCAAACTCGTTCTCTTTGTATGTCGGTTGGTTCAGGGTTCTATTGTGTTATGTCCTCCAAGTCTGATTGGGTCTATCACCGCCCAACACCAATCAGCTTTTAACCACTGTTCTCTACATCCCACAGCTGTTCCGGTGAACCTCATGTCCAGTACGCTCGCTCTGTGCCATACCTTCCCTCACAGACTGCCCAAGTATTTCTGTTTGCATAGCTTTTTAGTTTGTTCTGCGTGCCTACACATGGCCTCTTCTGTTCTGTGGTCCTTTTCCCTTCCTCCGTGATCCCGGGTTGCGCTGTAGCGAATTTTCTTGCATGTAGGCCTTGTCACACCCCTCTGTGGGCCGTTTGTATTGGTTTTGCTGATTTAGAACATTATCCAGCTTCTTTCCTGCTGTGCTCTTCGATTCGCGTTGATGATGATGGTGGAGTTTTGTGATTCCCTACCACTCCTGAATGGTTGTGGCAGTAGGCGGCTGGTCACCCTGCTATGATGCCATGCACAAACCTGGGGGATGTGAAGCGACATACGTGGCAGCACTTGTAAGGAAGGTTTTGGTTCAGAACGGACTCCTCCGCTATCACTCTCCAACAGGTGCAAAGACTGTCTAAGATCCCATGTGATGCTTGTCAAACCAGGCAAGGGAAAACATCGCAAAGGGAAACGTATCCCTTTTCCTAAAGAAAGCAAACTAGGATCCGTGCCCCATTACAACGCCTTCACTTGGACATCAATGGGGCCATTTAATATTAGGGGCTTGCGTGGGGAGTTTATGTTCTGTGTCTCACTGACCAATACTCTGGCTATGCTGAGGTCTTGTGCTTGAGAAACAGGGATGAAGCTCCCTTAGCAGTTCAAACTACCATCCTCAGATGGATGACTCAGCTGCATGGATTGTTTTCAAGTGTCTTAGGTCTGACAGGGCTAAGGAATTTATAGTGAAGTGGTTCGAGGATTGGTTTAGAATCGGTTGGTGCTGTGCATGAATTGTCCATGGCTTACACATGCTCAGCAGAATGCGACTGTGGAACGGTACAATGGGGTCCCTTCAGAACGTAGCTAGGAGCATTCACTTGGAGTCTAAGCTCACTAAGTCCTTCTGGCCCTATGCCTTCCTCGCCGCGTGTTACCTACGCAATTGGCTGCCTAATCAGGGTGACAAGACTCCTTATGAGTTGTTCTTTGGGGTTCTACTTGATGTATCGTTATTGCGCGTGTTCGGGTGCCCATGCTATGTTACCTTAGTGAATGGGAAGAAGCGCAATAAGCTTGACGAAAGGGCGTTATCTGGTAGACTGGTTGGGTATTCTCTGGTGAGTAAGGGTTATTTTGTTTGGGTTCCGAAGTTGCGCCAGGTGGTAGAGAGTCGTGATGTGCTCTTCTATGAACAGTTTAGCTATAACTGTATCCCTGGGCTCCTTCCCTATGATGGATCTCAGTATTTTTCTCGCACCCCTGCCGCTATCATCGGTAAAGGGCTTGATACTACTGACAATGTCCTGGGCCCTTTACCAACCCCGATTGTTGACCGCTCTACTGGTCATGGGATGACGATGCGTCCCAGGCCAGGTAATGATGGTGCTGTATCGCGTGCGGCGGCATTGGGCCAGGGGGAGTCTGATGTTCCTTCAAGCTCTAATTTATTCGAATCTCAGGGGGTCGCCGGGCCTTCCTCTGCGCCACGTTTCGTCGGTGAAGTCGTAGGATTAGGACAGCCTCGGGTCATAGTGGAACCTAGTACAGGTCCACTGCCCACTAGTCGCCACCCCCCGTCCACCTATTCGGATAGCTCGCGGGAGTTGTTGATCACTTCACCCCCTGCTATACCTGGTGGTTTATACCGGACCAGGCATTGCGACGATGTGGCCGTCACAGATGATGTGAGTGATGACCTCGAACACTGGTCCGGGTCAGATACTGCGTATGGCTGGGGTGTTCCAGTGTACCCAGGCATCAACAATTTAGAGGCAAAGGAGGCCGGCCTTGTTCAACCACGCATGAGTGCTGCGCTGGGGGCTTTATTACCGGTTACTGCTGATACTGCTGATATCCCCGCTGCCCATGTACAAGTACACTGCTTGTACGTGGGGGCTTTTATTTCTACCTCTACTGAACTCTCTTATAAAGCTGCAATGTTACCTACCAACCCTGACAGAGATCTCTGGCTGCAGGCTATGAAGGATGAGATGGCCTCCCTCCATGCTCATGGCACTTGGGTCCTCACTCCACAGCCTCCTAGGCAGAGGATTCTATCTGGCAGATGGTTATTGTCAAGAAACATGGGGCTGATGGTTCTTTGCGTTTAAAGCTCGTTTTGTAGTTCGTGGTTTTCTGCAACGTCCTGGGCTGGACTACCATGATGTATATGCCCCCGTCTCCTCTAAAGCAGGTCTTCGTGTGCTCCTTGCTGCCATCACTCATAGGAAGATGTTTGTGAGGCAGCTGGACATCAAGACTGCATTCTTGAATGCCAAGCTGGAACCTGGTCTGGACCTGTTCTGTTACCAGCCTGAGGGCTTTCATGAACTTGGTCCTGACAATGTTCCCCTTGTGTGCAAGCTGATTAAATCTCTTTATGGTTTGAAGCAGGCACCCAGGGCTTGGAGCAAAGATGTAAAGCAGGTTTTGGTTGCCCACGGTTTTACCATGTGCAAAGCTGAACCTGCTCTGTATTTCAGGAGGGATTCTACTGGTGGGTGGAGCTATGTCCTGACCTATGTGGATGACTTCATCTGTGCTTTTAGTGAGCTGCATAGGTATGCCTTGCTGATCGAGGCTATGGAAGCAGCTGGGTGGGAAGTCAAGGAAATGGGTGTACCTGTCCAGTTCCTTTCATTGGACATGACTTGTACACTTGATTCTGACGGCAGGTGTGTTAAGAATCAACCTCTCCCAGCACTCCTACATTGTTGAGCTGGTGGAGCAGTTTGGTCTCACTGCTGCTACAAACCCAAGTTTTCAGTTCCCATGGCCAAGTGCACTGTCACTGATCCTCCTGGAGAACCTCTGGCCTCTAATAGCCAGTACCTCTCTCTTGTGGGGGCCTTTGCTGTACCTGGCTACCTGCACAAGGCCTGATATTTCTTTTGCTGTGAGCTACCTGTCCAGGTTTTCTGCTCAACCCACTGCCCCCCTGTGGGCTGCAGCCAAGCGCTTGCTTTGTATTTGAGAGAACATTCCCATCTGGGCCTCACTTACACTCACAGCCCTGGTTTCTCTTTTACTGTCCTTTAGTGACTCATCCTTTGCTGATGATGGGTCTGACAGGAGATCTCAGACTGGCTATGCTGTGCTTGCTGGAGGCTGCCTTGTGAACTGGATGAGCAAAAGGCAACCCACTGTTGCTGTTAGCTCCAGTGAGGCTGAGTATCAGGCCCTGTCTCAGACTGCCAGGGAGGTGCAATGGTTGAAAAAGTTGAGAATTGATCTAGGGCTGCCTTGTGACCTGGTCACTATTCAGGGTGACAACTTGGGGTCCTTGAGCTGGGCCAATGACTGTCAGCTGCTCCCTCGCAACAAGCACATTGATGTCATCCATCAATATATCCAGGAGCTGGTGGAGGATGGCCAGGTGGATGTTGCCTATGTTAACACTAAGGACAACTGTGCTGACCCCTTCACCAAGCCCCTTGATCCTATGGTGTTCTGGCGTTTCATTCGCATGTTTGGAATGACTGCTTCTCCTTAAACCAAGAATTTTGGTTACATGTATTCTGGAATTTTTGGTTACATTTTAAGGTTTCTTTGGTTACATTTAGAGTTTCTTTAAGTTATCATTGATTGGCATTAGGTTCCTATTCCCGGATCGGGTTTTCTATACCGTTGTTACCCGACTTTGATATTTAGTTGTCCTCTTATATCCACTTGGCAAATTTTGGTTCTTTGCCTTGATTCATACCTTCCCTTACACCCTTCGGGTTTCATTTGAAGTTTCTCTCGATTTTTTTTTTCGGAGTTCTTTGATTTTTTTTTTTAATTTGTTACATATAGTTCTATGTCACCAGTGCCATAGGTGGAGTAGTACTATTGTATGTCACCTGTGTCATAGGTGGAGTATCAGCATGTATAGCGGTGCTCTCACGCGTTTTATGACTTGGTGACTACTTATGTACTCCCTTAGAACTATCGGCTCTCCTGAGCCAGCTTCCCGTGGGACTGAGTCATCTTGAGATGACTCAGTGGCAGCTTCCTGTCACCTACGTCTCCGGTCTGATCTGTACCCTGTTAGGTTCCTGTCTACCGCCTCCTTTCACCACAGGTGCCCCTTTATGGGTCTCCTGTGTCTGTAACGTTATCCTTGTCTCCGTGTATAGATTGGTGCGTCTGTTCCGCTGCTTTAATCTACTGTCCACTCTGCCGGAGTGATTTCAAGCTGATAGTAACCGGTGCACCAGGCTTGGTCTTACGCAGGTGCGGATGCTTCGTGAAACAGCGATCCTCCGAGTGGGTCGTCTTGCTGAGGCATGGGCCCCAAGTGCAATCCAGACGCCGCTTGTTGGAACCGGAACCCTGAGAACCAGATCCCTGCCCACGCTGAAACGCAGCATTGGCAGGAACCTGGGGAGCGTCCCGGGACCAACCAGGATGCCTGGAGTCGGACCTGGGGAGAGCAATGTTCAAAATGTCGAGAGACCGATATGCCTCCAGACAAGACCAGTAATCTACAGTCTGTCTGTTAGCCAACATCATACCGTACTGGATCCGCAGCGATTCAAATCGGATCAAACGGATCCCATTCACAATGGTTTCCATGGCGTGGCGCTGAGTGACAGGATGTCCAGCACTGCGGAGGTCAGTGCACAGACTGCGAACCATGCGAAAGAAATCATCGACACGGTCAGAAGGGCCCATGTGCGCATTATGAAGTTCGATACGCATGAGAGGGACTCTAGAGGCAAGGGCATCAGACTGCGTCTTCCGGATATCCAAAAGGATATCCCGAGGGGTGGCAAAGTCCTGGTATACCTTGACCATATCGTCCTCCATGTTCGCGAGCATCATAGTTAAACACATGAACTCCTGACGTTCGAGAGGCAGTGCACTGAACCCCAACAGTGCAGGATCAAACCGAGACTCACCATGAATGAGGGTATTAGACCCAGCTCCAATCGCAGAAGGGACAGGAGCCAAGGACCTACGAACGTCCATGAAATACTCCGCAGCAAGACCAGCGCGCTCTTGACGCGCTGGTCGTCTATGTTCCTAATCACAGGAATGGACCTCGCAAAACTCATAAGCAGCTCGAAATCTGGGCTAACAGGACACAGAGGGACAGGCACTCGCACAAACTGATAACCAAGCTTCTCGTGATCACTACGCCTCGTACCACCAAAGGAAACACCATGATCTGGGGGATACAGAATCCCAGAAGTGACTGGACCAAGAAAAGAACGACACCTGGTACCAAGCTCAGAGAAAGCCATCACTCGGCGATGCCTCAGCTTCACACTAACATTTGCCATTGTAGCCTGCATATCCATCCGACCGTACAAAGAGCGGTTCAAGGACTCACCATCCCGTCGATCCATGTTGATCAGGCGGTAGTCCCGAAGGTTCAAAGTCGGAGGAGATCCGCCAGTGAGCAGATGCTCCCAAGATTCGCATGACCGCGTATATAGCATAGGAGGAGGGCCAGGGGCAGGAGGCAGCTCCACCGGCGGAGGCGGAGGGGGTTCCAGGGAGGCACCAGCAGCAGAGGTGCGTGCAGAGGAAACAGCAGCCTCGCGAGAGCGAGTGTGGTAGCCAGGGAGGCCACGCTCCATGGGGGCAGATGCAGAGGAAAAAGAAGCAAAGCCCTTCAAGAAAGTGGGCTTAGCCACCTCCGGGTAAGCCGGGGGAACAGGCTCAAAGGGAGGCGCCGACGAAGGATGAGGCTGATACACAGGCGAAAGCTCTCGATTAGGCATCTGCTGATCAGGAGGCTCATACACCGGCGAAACAGCGGAAGTCTCAAAGACACGAGTGGCAGCAGCAGATGGAGTCACGCCACCGAAGTCAGCACTCGTAGCACTCTTCAAGTCCTCATCATCATCAGTAGTAGTAGAGTAGTCTTCATCATAATTGAAGGGGACACAATGAGGCTGCGGGTCTGATGCACAACGGATGATCTGTGTCTGTACACAACACAGCTTCATCAGGACATCCTCAACATCAGAGGACAGGCGTCGAACATTGAGAGAAGGAACCGTAAAGTTGGAGGATTGATCGGGGGGGGTTACTTCCTTGATGGCGGAAGGACCCTCCTCTCCGGCAGCAGAGGCCGCTGGCGCGCAGTCGTCTAGCCAATCCGGAGGAACCTTCACCCCCGTTGGGAGGATTCGGTCGCATCCATTGCTCACAATGACACTGCGGATCCCACGAGCCCATGAAACACCATTAAGTTTGGTAAGTTTCACAAAGCCGGCAGGAGGCCCTCGCGGAAGTTGCATTATCAAAGCAGTGGTAGTGATGAGGAGCCCAATTACCTATCAGCTTGAAATCACTCCGGTAGAGTGGACAGTAGATTAAAGCAGCGGAACAGACGCACCAATATATACAAGGAGACAAGGATAACGTTACAGACACAGGAGACCCATAAAGGGGCACCTGTGGTGAAAGGAGGCGGTAGACAGGAACCTAACAGGGTACAGATCAGACCGGAGACGTAGGTGACAGGAAGCTGCCACTGAGTCATCTCAAGATGACTCAGTCCCACGGGAAGCTGGCTCAGGAGAGCCGATAGTTCTAAGGGAGTACATAAGTAGTCACCAAGTCATAAAACGCGTGAGAGCACCGCTATACATGCTGATAGTCCATTGACTAATAGTCGCCAACCTCCGACCACCTCGGATGGCTCGCGGGTGTCGTTCATTCAGACGCCTCCTGTCGTCCCTGGTGGATTACTCGGGTCAAGCCCATGTGATGATGTAGCCGTTGCCGATAGTGCAAGTGATGATCTGGAACACTGGTCGGGTTCCGATACTGCGTATGGCTGGGGTGTTCCGGTTGACCCAGGCTTCGTTGATATAGAGGCAAATAAGGCCGGCCCTGTTCAACCAGGCAGTAGTTCTGCACTGGGGGCTATACTACCGGTTACTGCTGATACTGCTGATATCCCCGCTGCTCATGTACAAGTACACTGCTTGTACGTGGGACATACATTTCCACTTCCACTGAACTGACCTTCAAAGCTGCCATGCTTCCCACCAACCCTGACAGGGATCAATGGCTCCTTGCTATGAAGGATGAGATGGCGTCCCTACATGCCCATGGCACTTGGGCGCTCACTCCACTGCCTCCTAAACAGAGGGTCCTGTCTGGCAGGTGGTTATTTGTGAAGAAGGTTGGGGTTGATGGTTCTATTCGCTTCAAGGCACGTTTTGTGGTTCGTGGTTTTCTGCAGCGTCCTGGGTTGGATTTTCATGATGTATATGCCCCCGTTTCTTCTAAAGCAGGTCTGAGGGTGCTCCTGGCTGCCATCACTCATAGGAAGATGTTTGTTCGGCAGCTGGACATCAAGACTGCATTTCTGAATGCTCCCCTTGAACCTGGTCTGGACCTGTACTGCCATCAGCCTGAGGGCTTTAAGGTACTTGGTCCTAACGGTGTTCCCCTTGTGTGCAAGCTGATCAAGTCCCTTTATGGTTTGAAACAGGCGCCCAGGGCTTGGAGTATGGATGTCAAGCGGGTTTTGGTTGCACATGGTTTTATTATGTGCAAGGCGGAACCTGCTCTGTGTTTTAGGAGGGATTCTAATGGTGGGTGGAGCTATGTCCTCACCTATGTTGATGATTTTATCTGTGCTTTTAGTGAGCTGGATAGGTATGTTTTGCTGATCAAGGCTATGGAGAAAGCTGGCTGGGAGGTCAAAGAGATGGGTGTGCCGGTTCAGTTCCTCTCCTTGGACATGGCTTGTACACTTACTCTGACGGCAGGTGTGTTCAGATCAACCTCTCCCAGCACTCCTACATTGTTGATCTGGTGGAGCAGTTTGGTCTGACTGCTGCTGCCAAGCCCAATTTTGGTGCCCCCATGGACAAGTCCACCGTCACTGACCCACCTGGAGAACCCCTGTCCTCTAATAGCCAGTACCTCTCTCTTGTTGGTGCTTTGCTATACCTGGCTACTTGCACCAGGCCTGATATTGCCTTTGCTGTGAGCTACCTGTCCAGGTTTTCTGCTCACCCTACCGTCCCCCTGTGGGGGGGCAGCCAAGCGTTTGCTTTTGTATTTGAGGTCACATTCCCACCTGGGACTCACTTACACACACAGCCCTGAGTTCTCTTTTACTGTCTTTAGTGACTCATCCTTTGCTGATGATGGGTCTGACAGGAGATCTCAGACTGGCTTTGCTGTCCTGGCTGGAGGGTGCATAGTGAACTGGATGAGCAAGAGGCAGCCTACAGTTGCCATTAGCTCTTGTGAGGCTGAGTATCAGGCCCTGTCTCAGGCTGCCAGGGAGGTGCAATGGTTGAAGAAGTTGAGGGTGGATCTGGGTCTGCCTTGTGATTTAGTTACCATTCAGGGTGACAACATAGGGTCTCTGAGATGGGCCAATGACTGGCAGCTCCTCCCTCGCAGCAAGCACATTGATGTTATTCATCACTACATCAAGGAGCTGGTGGAGGACGGTTCACTAGATGTTGCCTATGTTAACACCAAGGACAACTGTGCTGACCCCTTCACCAAGCCCCTTGATCCTGCTGTGTTCTGGAGGTTTATGCGGATGCTTGGGATGACCGCTTCTTCTTAGGGTATTTTTTTTTTGTTACATCGGTTTCTTTGGTTATCATTGTATGGCATTAGGTTCCTATTCCCGGATCGGTTTTTCTATACCGTTGTTACCCATCTTTGATATTCGGTTTTCATCCTTTTCTAACTTGGCAAATTTTGGTTTTTGCCGTGTTTCATTCCTTCCTATAAACCTTTGGGTTTCCATTTGAAGTTCTCTCGATTTTTCGGAGTTCTTTGATTTTTTTTCTCAATCTGTTCCATATAGTTCTATGTCACCAGTGCCATAGGTGGAGAAGTAGTATTGTATGTCACCTGTGTCATAGGTGGAGTGTCAGCATGAATTGCGGTGCTCTCACGCGTTTTATGACTTGGTGACTACTTATGTACTTCCTTAGAACTATCGGTCCTGACAGTACTATGTCAGCTTCCTGTTGACTGCGTCATCGGTTCTTCTGACACGCGCTGTCTAACCTGTACCCTGATCAGGTTCCAGGCTACCGCCCCCCCTTTCCTCCGCTGGTGTCCCTTTATGGTTCCACTGTCTTTTGTAATATTATTTCTCGTCTCCGCATTTATAGATTGGCGTGCTGCACACACTAAGTCCACTCTCCGGAGTGTTATCCAAGCTGATACTTAGTAACTTCCTTATTGGTGTGGAAGAATTCCCACCTCAGGAGTGAAGACTGAAGGTGGCTAGTCCACCTGCACAAACCAAGTTCCAATCGACTTGCGTGGTCCATACCCGAAATAACAACGAAAACAGAACGAAGTGAGGTGTTTATGCTTTCAGGGATTGTAATGATGTAGCCTAGGAAAAAAAGGAAGTGCTTCGGTTCCAATTTGTCTAAAATAATGTTCTCTAAATCGGTTGTAAACCTATTTTTTTATTGCAGATTCGGATTGCTTGTAAGATTCCAATATGCAGTTGTCGCTCTGTTATTCTATTTGGATAAAATATAAGCATAGCAAATTGCGGTTCTAAGTATAACATGACCTGGACAAAAATAACTGATTTTCAACAAACGTTGTTTTAAACAGAATTGAGTACAAATTCGGATTCCTTGGAAATTTTAATAACAATATACACTACTTAGATGTTGTTTGGCCAACATATACGCATAGTAAATTGCAATACTAAGTACGAAAAGACGTAGGGGAAAAACGATTTTATAAAAACGTCGTTTTATGACAATTTGATTGTAAATTCGGGTTCCTTTTTGAATTATATTACACGGAGCACTACACTTGAGTTGTCCGAGCAAGATATAAGCATACCAATTCAGGTAAGTAGGTAACGGTGTAATTACAGCACCAAATCGGCAATTTGTAATATTTGAAAAGCGACGGTTTCAAGGCGGAAACGAACGAGAAACAGGTAATTCCTGGAAAAGTTTAACCCTAAACCCCTAAACCCTAAAACCATAACGAACGGCCACCTACCATGGCGCCTGTAGAGTTGCAACTTTTGATTACGATTCAGTACCAGCAGAAAGAAGTAGGGAAGGAAGGAAAGAAGGAAGGGAACGCACTGCGGCGTGGGGATGGAGACGGAGAATGCTTAGAACAAACGAAAGACGGCATGATCCAGTAGCAAGATGACCTGTGGAAACAAAAAAAGGGCGTCAACATGGCCTGCCTTGTCGTGGCAGGCAGCGTCGGGGAGCGTCGGGGCGTCGGGCAGCGTGGCCGAGCGCGAGCGCGAGCGTGGCACCAGAATGGCCCGGGGCCAGGGGGGAATGCCCAGCTGTTCACCCCAGAGATTCCGGGGAATCCACGTAGATGAAAATTCGCTGCCAGGTAGATCCCCGAACTGGGGATCTACCGGGCCGGGGAAGGCCCAAACTCATGAACAGAAACACGCCCCAACATGTGTACTCTTGGACTCGCTACCAGATTCGCACAGGCTTCCAGTGGGGTCACTCTCTCCCACACTCAGGCGCCATCATATACATACCCTTGCTTGTTTGTTCCAGTGTCGGTCCCTTCTGCGTGCATTAGTTGGTGCGTCAATAGGGGCGTATCGTCGTCTTACTCTCGCCGTCTTGATCCCGTCGACTTGCCACAAACGAAACACTTTTTTTACGCGAGCAACGTAGTACCGTCACAGCAAAGGAGGGTAGAGAGCTGGAGGAGTCTTGTGCGAGGTAAATCGGATAGATGCTTCCACTGATGGGAGTCTAAGTGTGGCTGGGTGCCTACATCCTTCTGCTCGCTCTAATTTGTGCGTCAGCCCAACAGCCGCGTTTTGTCATCTTGCTGCAAACGTTTCACCGGCGTTGAAAGCGCTGTAGCAATATGGTCTTGTCCCTGCGCCGGGACATGTGGGGGGAGGTGATATGGAGGGCTGGAGCAGGATTGTGTCTATCCCCCCAAGACACACACACTTACCCACTCACACACAAAGCATCACAGACTATAAACTGGAGAGCCTAGCACGCCACCATCACAAACAGCTTGCAACAATGAAGGAGCCACAACAACACTTCAAAACTTTGCTGATGCCTGAATCCATGCTGGTCCATGTGACCATGCCTTCACCACTCCTGTGGGAAGTGGAGTCTAGGCAGACAAGGGGCTAGTGTCTGGGTCCCAGCAACCATTCAGCTCCCACCTCTGAACTTCAACATGCCCTGATTGCAGGTAGCATTAAGAGCTAGAGCTGAGCCATGATCAGCCAGCTGACTATTTGCAGTCTCCTCATAGCAGGTGAGACATGGCTCTGGAGTGGATGGAGTAATCCTTTTAGGGCGGGGCAGGACTAAACTGAACACAAAAAAACTTGGATTATGAGGTCCATCTCAGCTAAGACCACATATTGGTTTGTTGGTGAGTGATGCCAAGGAAGACTGTGGCCTTTGTATGCTGTCTGACTGTCTTACTGTCTTACTGTCTTACTGTCTGACAATCTTACTGCCTTACTGTCTGACTGTCTTGCTGTCTTGCTGTCTCACTGTCTGACTGTCTTACTGTCTGCTGCCTGACTGTCTATGCATCCATCATGATTTCTGCTGCAGTGTTGAGTTTGTGCTCTGCATCTGTTGATGGGAACTTTAATCAAGGAAGGAGCTCGCTGCGTCTCCATCAAGGCATGCACAATCCCAAGGGGTTCCAGGTAAGGATGCTTTCATTTGGCATTGCTTGTGATCATGAGTTTCATTCACATTGAGAGTGCATGCGATCTCAGTGTGGAAGTTGTTGGAGGTGCTGCACTCGATTTGTATTGCCATGTGCAAATCATCCCTCCTCCAAACTTGAGGATTTCTGTGCCCCCTTGTTGCATTTCCTGATTATTAGTGCATTGCAGATTCTCAGTGTGGTGGTGGCCCTAGGGCCCAGGCTTCCTCCACCAATGCATTATATATTGATATATGGTGGCAGCGTAGTCATTGTCCCCTCCGCTGTGTTTCGGTTTGGGCTTAATTATCCGCTGGTTGGGCTCGTGTTTCCTATTGTTTGCCGGTGCGCAGGTTTGTATCTCGGTCCAGCCACGTTATGTGGCCCCGGCCACTCCCCCGCCCGGCCTCTTCTTTGTCCCTTGGTTTCGCGCTGTTTATCTTTGAAGCCGGGCTTCGCTCTTGCTTTTATCTTTTTAATTTTTTTCTTCCCGTCATGGGTTTTCTACTAAGTTGGCCTCTCTTCGCTCCTGCTGGCTTTCCTTCCGTCCTTCTCGCCGCGCCATACCCGCTCTTCCTTCGTCCCTGGAACTCCCTTCAATGGGTGCGCCTCTCGTGGGGGCGCTTTCGGCTGTTGCGGTTTTGGTTCGTCGCTGTTTCCTCCGCCGTACTTTGGTTCGAGGCTCAAAGAGGATCTTATCCTACATTTTGGGTCCCCCCCCGGAAGCAGGCACATAGTAGGCTGTCGTCTTTACCTTCTTTGCTGTCCACCTCTTTCTCTGTGTGAGTGGTCGAGAGCTGCGATGGTGTTCAGGGGGTGTATCGTCTCAGGTTTTTCTTGACCTGAAGGATCTACGCCTTGCGTCTTCCATCCGGTTCACGTGGTTGGGTCCCGCGTGCTGATTTTTACCCTTCGTCATCTGATTTTTTGCCGCCTCCACCTTCTTTCCTCAGAGAGTCGGTTTGCTTTTCGTCTCTTTCCTTCTAAACGGTTTCCCTTTTTTTACCTTTAACGGTTGGCCCCTGCACGCTCTCCTCTCTTTTCTTTTATCTCTGTTTTTTTCTGTCCCTATGAGTCTGCTCCTTTTGCGCTTTCTCAGACCTTTGAAGGTGTCTTTTTTTTTCCAGCTTTTTTCTGGGAACCTGCTCGGCGTTGGCTCCTCCCTTTTGCCTCCCTCCTCCCTTCCTTTTTTTCCGCTTGACTTTTGTTTTTCTTTCGCCTTCTGCTCCCTCCTTCTTATATCGCCGTCTCCCTGTCGTGCGGTGTTAGCGTTTAAGATGCCATTAACCGTTTGTAACTGATAATGAGCTCCCAACCAATCGCAACACTGATTGTAAGCTCGTAGCTAATCATAACTAACCACGCCCCACTCCATTTTATTCACTCAGGCTACCAGGTATAGTAAAGCTCACAGTGGTCGGCAGGCTGAGTCAAGAAAGCTGCAGGTAAGTCTGTTTTTGCTAACTCTCATAGACGTTGTTCTGACCCCCCCCCCCCCCCCCCCTCCCCCCCCCCCCCCCTCACACACACACACAGCCAAATGTTTCACACACTGACACAATTTACACCCGGCAAAGTTTTTGCTCTTGAGCACAGCCTCTCTTGTTACTATCCATCAAAGGCTTGCTCCTGAGCATTCTTCCTCAACTTTCTCGCAGGCAAGAAAACAAGGAAGGAGAAGTCCCCTCCTCCTCCTCTAGGGTTGGCAGTGCCTCCCACCACCATTGTTGGGACTCTTCTAGCGACCTCTGGGCACGATGGGACCACTTATGACCTTGTCCTTGGTAAGTCATGTATATAAATGTATAGCTTCAGTCTTTTGTTTGAAATGATGTGATCACGTCATCATGTGTGATTGTGTGATAATCCCCTTGCCCTTCTTTCATGATTATTTGTTATTTGAGGGGTAAAAATGGAAAGCCTATCCAGGCTGCAGAAATAGAGAAGATGCAATATCAGGATATCTCGCATCAGATACGGATATCTCGCGCCATGGTGTAGATACCCAGGAGTTGACAACAGAGGGGATACTTCCTCCATTTTACATCATTGGAAATCATGTTTGGAGAACAACAGGGGACCTGTCCTGTCTCATTGGATAGTTATTGTAGTGTAAGAGTGGACAAGGTGCGCATCAGGGTTTTCTTGAAGGTGCTACTTGTAGCACAAGTGCTAAATTATGTACCATGGTGTTTTGGGGTTGCTGCGTTAGAGCCATTTGGGGTGGCTTTCAAGGGGCCCAAAAGCTGCTAGTAGCACCCAATAGGATACCAGGAGCAGCGTGGCGCTACACATAGGTGGAGTTTACTTCACTTGAAACCACTCCTGCTGTGCACTGCCAGCAGCTCAACAATCAAGGGCAAACCGTCTATCCCCCCCTTTACCCAATAATCTGCAGACGATGGCACATTCTACATCGTCAAGCTTCCTGACTGTCCAAATCACCTAATTTCCAAGGCTTCGGGAGCAGTGTACGAGCCTGTCCCTATTGGGGGGATGATTGCTCTTGGCTGCACTCAAGTTGTCCTCGGATCCACCACCAATGTAAGCTAGGGCTGTGGCAGGCAGTGAATATGGCATTTATCACATGCTTGCTCAACGCTCCATGATAATAGTATGTATCCAACTAGCTTATGCACTGAGGGCCACTCACCTCAATACAAGAAGGAAGAATCATCAGACCTACCGCTCCTTGTTTTGGCTAGGCTTGTTGTTTTTCTTGGCGCATTGCTCCTTCTTTTATGACCCGGCTGCAGGGTCTGGGGTCCTCATCTCACGACCGCAAAAGAATGCCCATCATGTCAGCTTTCAGGCTCACTCACTGGCTGAAGGGAATGGAGTTATTATGGCACTGCTCTACTCATGAGAACATGCTTTGCTTCGGTGCTAGGTAAATGGATGTATGAGGCAGCTATGGACCCCTCCCTCACTCTGTTCCCTCTCTCCCTCCTCCCATCCCACATGCAGACGAGAGTTTGTGTAGGAATGGGCTCAGCCATCCTGCTGCAAGAACCTGAACTGATTCCAAACTTGTTGGCATCAACTGGGGAACAGACCAGTGGTCTCTCATTCAGGTATGCTGTGTGATCAGGTATGCTGAGTAATCAGGTTACCAGAAGGCCGACATGCCACGTTTACTTTAAATGGAACAGTAGAGAGAAGAATAATGGTAGATTGAAGCTGTGCTTTAACATGTGATCAGGTATGGTGAGCGATCAAGCATGTTGTGTGAGGGTCTGCATGCGAGGTTTACTTATTGTAAACCAGTAGATTGGAGAGTAATGGTGGATTGAAGCTGTGCACCAGCATAAGATGTTCCGATTCCTCACTGTCATGAGTGATGTCCCCCCCCTTGACAGGCCTCTTGTGGTGCTGTTGACAGCTGATAGCTGTGAAGGGATGAGCCAGCCCATTACGCCCTCAGCTGCTCGTGACTACTTTGAGGCAGTGGCTGAGATGATGCAGACGTGCTCCTACAACAAGATGACCATGGACACGGAGGCATTGAACGTGAGTAGGGCCATGCAAGCTCAATGTGAGAGGGGGGTGGATGGTCGGTGCTTTGCATTGAACGTGAGTAGGGCCATGCAAGCTTATTGTGAGAGGGGGGTGGATGGTCGGTGCTTTGCATTGAACGTGAGTAGGGCCATGCAAGCTTATTGTGAGAGGGGGATGGATGGTCGGTGCTTTGCATTGAACGTGAGTAGGGCCATGCAAGCTCATTGTGAGAGGGGGGTGGATGGTTGGTGCTTTGCATTGAACGTGAGTAGGGCCATGCAAGCTCATTGTGAGAGGGGGGTGGATGGTCGGTGCTTTGCATTGAACGTGAGTAGGGCCATGCAAGCTCATTGTGAGAGGGGGGTGGATAGTCGGTGCTTTGCATTGAACGTGAGTAGGGCCATGCAAGCTCATTGTGAGAGGGGGGTGGATAGTCGGTGCTTTGCATTGAACGTGAGTAGGGCCATGCAAGCTCATTGTGAGAGGGGGGTGGATGGTCGGTGCTTTGCATTGAACGTGAGTAGGGCCATGCAAGCTAATTGTGAGAGGGGGGTGGATGGTCGGTGGGAGAGGAGGGTCTGTAGTGGGTGGACAGCTGTTCCATAGCATCGTTGTTTTGGAGGGGATGGATGTTTGGATGGGCACGTGGACATTGGTTGATTGGTTGGTTGGGCTTCCACCTGCACATCTCTCTCTACCCCCTGACCCATGGTCACCCTGATACATTGTCATGGAGCGTGTTTGTTTTCGAGGAGACGGATGTGATGGGGTTTGTGGCGATGGCTGGTGGGTTGACGCTATGTCTCCCTACATCTTGTCATGCTGCCAACTGCTCACATTCTAGGTCTGGATCCTGACCCCAGGTCTTATTTCCCACCAGGGTGTTTTTAAGGAAATTAACCAGTGTCTTTAAGTAGCACCATGATGTTACTAGTTGCTTGTGGGGTGCTATTAGCAGCTTTTTAAGCCCCCCAAAGCAACCCCAAAAAGCTATAAGGGAGCACGTACAAAACATGAGGTACATAATTTAGCACTTGAGCTACATGTAGCTCCTTCAAAGCAACCCTGTTAAACACCCATGCCAACCCTTCCCCTTCCCATCCCTTGCTCCCAGGTGATAGAGATTGACTTCCCCCGTTGTGATCTGCTGAAAGACTGTGATGCTCTTGGCATTTCTGATGAGGCATGGATCCACACATCTGAGCTCCTGGGAAGCGACAAAGCTGGTCGATACAGTCACTGGAGCATTGTTGTACCAGAAGGCTCAGGCTGTGACAGAAGTTGGGCAGCCCTGGCTCAAGTTGGTGAGGTCCACTCCTTCTAGCTAAAGCATGCGCCAACCTGCTCACCCAAACTGTAGAAAATGTTGATCTTGGGCTTTACCTGGGATCATGGGATGTACTACAGCCCAGGGGTGGCCCAGGATGTTATTAGGGGCACACCTACCTAAGCTGGATAGTGAAGACATTTTATATCACCTCTGCGCTTTGGAGTGGGATGGAGCATCTAGTTAGAGGAATGCCTAGGAGGGTTTGCCTGTCTTATGTTCGATTGGCGTTCTGCATTAAGCACCACTTTCTTCACATTCAGTTTGAGTGCCGACCCCCCCCCCCCTCCCCTGCCTGGAACATGCAGGAAGCGCATACAATGCCAACCTGGGCCGACCGACGACCACCTGGTTCTCTACAGCTGAGTTTGGTATTCAGCGGACGTCCACCATCATGCAGGTTGGTATGTTTCAGTCCAGGGGGTAGACAATTAGGCTTCAGGGACTTGCCCAAACTCAAATAAGCAAGACACTTCTAGACTATCAGGAGGGGCTATTAACAAGCACGCAGTATGATGCCACATGACTTGATTCATGTGAAAGTGCACAACTATATGTACCAGCAATATCAATATTGGGCTGATTCCAAAATAGTACGACGTCACAGGATTCGAGTCGTGGAAAAGTGCATGTGAAATCATCATGAGAGGTAGTTTAACCAGGGAAGTTCCAAGGTATTTCCTTCTCTGATTAACCTATTACCCTTCAAGGACCTTCCCAATCCCTAATCTTAAAGGTCCATTCCACAAAATAAGGATGGCTTAAACACTCCATATATCTTTATTTTAATCCATCCATTGTTGATGTATCTATTCATTCACTGGAACGTGTGTGCCACCCTTGCAGGAGCTGCTGCATAACTTTGGTATCTACCATGGCTCCAGGGATAGTGTGGAAGAGGGGCTGTGTGAGTGCCACCAGTTGCGCTCGTGCTGGAGGGATTCTTGCCACCAGGTGAGGTGGAGGAGAAACAGAGTGGAGTGCTCTTTTGAAACTATGTGATGAATGGGGTGTTCAAGGCTTGTGTGGTGGCATGCAGCAGTTACATGCATGGTACAGTGGCACGTGTGCAATGCAATGCCTCGTGCACGGTGCAGTGGCCTGTGCAAAGCCTGTGTCGTGTATGTAAATATGTTAGGAAGAAGATATGCATAGCATAGCTCGTGCATGGTGGTCTTCTCAGATAGCAGAGAGTAAGAATTCATTGTGAATATAGAGCAACAGCATGTCTCCTTGCTCCTCTGCTTCCCCTGAGGCCCCTAATGCCCCTAACGTCTGTCCCCTTGTTTCACCCTTCCATCAACACCTGTCCCCTCCTTTCCCCCTTCCCTCAGGAATATGGCGACTTCTCAACTTGCATGGTAAGATATAGACGATGGTGACCTGTGTGAAGTGTGTGTGATGTGTTTGGGATGTGTGGGGGATATGTTTCAAGGATGGCTACACGAAGAAGTGGAGAGAGGGTGTGTGAGTTGTTTTGCTTGTGACTGGGATGATTGGGGGGGTTGGGGGGGGGGCTGAGGGGATAAGTGGACAGCAGGTGGAGAGCTTGTCCTGCCACATCTGCAGCCTGCCCATGTTGCTGATCCTGATTCAGCCTCACTAAAATACTGTATGTAGGGGGCTGTCAGTGGCAAGCTGGGGTGGGGGAATATGTGGGTGGGATGGGCGGAGCCACATGCGATGGGGCTGGGATAGAGATGTATGGGGTGGGCATTCATACGTAGTGCTGGGGTGGGTGGTGAACTGATGGTACATGGGATTGGGTTGGGTAGCCCATCTTGATAAAGCCTTAATCCAGAAATTTGTGTACAGCTATTATATGTGATGAGCTGTAGTGTGGGGATACACCGGCAATCTTGCTCCAGCCATCTCCTAACGAATCTGAACATGTAACAGATTGCTAATATTTACATGCTTCACCCAACCACCATGTCTAACACTTCGCTTCCATGCAGTTGTTTTGTACCCATAGCATGAATGTTGTTGATCTGTTGTATGCTGATGTCCGCTGCACCGTGTAGGGCTACGGTGATGCCTGCCCTTCTGCTGTGGAGAGCTACCGCCTGAATTGGGCTGAAGCAGTTGCCGTTATGAAAGAGTCTAACTTTGATGCTGGAGAGTGGAGAGCCTCGGATGTGTATGCAACCTACGTGGGGCCAGAGAGTGCTATAATCGTTGAACCAAACTGGTTGGGAGATGATTATCAGTACAATCTGTACTTCAGCTTGAGGGTGAATGTGAGTCATCATGTACCTGGCCCAAATGTGTGAACCACCTATGTAACTCAACCGCTCCATATGACCATATGCACTTTGCAGCGTCTACAGAGCTGATGGTGCAGTATCAGTAAGCATATATCACATGCACTCCTTGTGATAGTCATCATCAATCAAACAAGATTATATTCCTCTGAATAATCAACCTTCGTGTCAGGAGCAACAGGTTCATTGTCTCATAAGATGGAATGAGGATACACCATACAAATATGAATATGAAGGAATGTATCGGCAATATGACGTCAGCACTTTTATCACGACTGGTAAGGTGTCAGCTCTTACTTGGATTCAACTTGGATAAGTACAGGCAATACATGTGAGCCTGAATTTTTGTGTGTAAACGCGCAGAAATCTTAACCTGAATACAGTGATAGCATGCTTTTTGTGTGCCTGAATTTCTTCTGACCAATCCCTTGAGCTGGCCTGGAATAGCTTTCAAGATTGAAACCCTGATTAGTATCTCTCAACGCGCCAATGTGTGCAGAGCAATTGGCCCCTGAGGATGTATGCCTTTCATGATTTGCAGAAAGGAGGAGATGTGAATCTGAAACCTGAGTTTGTTGGCAAAGTATCGGTGCACTCCATCGACGCGAGAGTGGATGCCCGAGCAAGCAATGAAAACGGCAACATGTGAGTCCACATGTGCAGATAATTTCAACCTTGTGGGAGGATGGGGCTTGGGTATAGCTTGCATGTGGGTTGAGGGAGAGGAGAGAGGAGACGGTGGGTGAGGGGATGAGGGGATGACAAATTGATTAGGGGATCAACGGCTAGGAATGTTTTGGGTAAGTGGGGGGTGGGAGGGGATGGAGATCACAATCTCAATCCTTTCCATGCCAGTATTTGTTCACCCTTCATGGACAAGCTGTTTGTCAATTTTGACTGTAATCGATTCAGACTGCCAGGATCTATCACACTTATCTACCAATGCACCTTTCAGACATCTGATCAGAGATTCGAGATGTGCATTTGTAGAGTAGTATGGTAGATCGTGGCACAAACAGATCCATCCTCATCCTTTTTTTTGTCAGTCAGAGTGGAGCCTAAATATCGTCCTCAAACAGAGAGGCTGTGTTTTGTGTTGTAATATGGTAACGTGGTAAGTGTGTATATTGCTTCATAGTGAGTGCTATCAGCCTGACTCCCTGATGACCACCTGACTAAACTTTATCACCCGACTCTCCCCTTCCCCCTTGTGAGCAGCCATCTACTCAAGGTGATGAATGCCAATGCCCAGCACATCTTCACTACATTCAAACTTGTCCTTCAAGTTGGCTCCGTCAGGGCAGATGATTCTATTAGCATGAGCTTCTGCAGATACGTGGACGATCCAGAGACTGAGTGTGCACGCCCTGTTGGTGGTGAGAGGGAGCACAGGGGGGTCCTAGGGGGGAATTAGGGATTGTCATATAAGGCATCATTTTAGTGTCATAATGTGCTCTCAACATTTGTGATTCATCCTGTCATCCTCTATCAGTTATCAGTTGCATTCTGTTGGTGGGTGCATGGGTAAATTGCTTGCTTGCTTGCTTGGTGTGTGGTAGATGCTGAGCTAACTCGTAGTGTCTTATACCTCCCTGACCCCACCCCTTCCCTGCCATTCCAGGAGACGCTGTGCTGTACACTTCCGGAGGGGATGATTCAGACTGCATTTATCGCATTACAGGCAGCGGCGGTGTCAGCCCCTATGCGGGCGACTGTGGACGTGCTGGTGATGATAGTTCTGATCCTGCCGACCCTGCACCTGGCACAATCCGTGGGCTGGTGATGCTCCCCTCTGGAGATCTGCTAGCTGCTGTTGACTCCAGGCTGACTCTCCTGGCATCAGGCTTGCTCAAAGTATTGGGTGCCAACTCCGCAGCTGATCGTGATGTGGAGTTACCCGTGACAGTGAGGGGACTGGCTGCAGATGAGTCTGGCATCTATGTCAGTGCCCAATCCTGCATCCTGCTCTTGGACCCAGCCACCTTTGAGGAGGTGGAAGTGCTTGGATCATGCGCCGTGGCAGGAAGTAGCAATGGTGCTGGATCAGATGCACGTTTTGAAGACATTGGGGGCATCGCACTGGACTCTGTACAAGGGCTTCTCTATGTCTCCGAGACAGAAACCCACTGCATTCGAGTGGTGAACTCTGCCTTTGAAGTTCAGGCTTTTGCTGGTGCCTGTGGAGCTAATAACAATGGGAGCGCAGGGGGTAGTGGCCCGGAGGCTTCCTTCTCAAGCCCCCGGGGTATTGCTGTGGACCCCTCCCAGGGTGCTGTGCTGGTGGCAGATACTGGTAACCACTGCATTTTAAGGATTGCACCCCAAGGTAGGTGACTGCTGTGCTGGTGGCAGATACTGGCAACCACTGCATTCGAAGGATTGCACCCCAAGGTAGGTGACTGCTGTGCTGGTGGCAGATACTGGCAAGCACTGCATTCGAAGGATTGCACCCCAAGGTAGGTGACTGCTGTGCTGGTGGCAGATACTGGCAACCACTGCATTCGAAGGATTGCACCCCAAGGTAGGTCACTGCAGTTGCTCTATCACATCAATTCCAATGAATTTACTTCACTCTGCTGTATTTAGCTTAAGGTTTATTTTATTTAAGGAATCGCCATTTAGCAATTGCAGAGTGTTTGTATTCTGTGCTTGTGTTGTATTGACAATACAAGACGGGTTGGGGTCAGATAAGAATAAGATAAGATTAACTGCAGCATTCACATGCCTCCTAGTTGTACTCCCTCTTGCTGCTTGTACTTCTTGCTTGTACTTCTTGCTTGTACTTCATGATGCCTGAACCCCCATGCAGCGGCACTGCTCGTTCAATCCCATTCACTCCATGCCCCCCCCCCCCCACCCACCCACACACACACACCCACACACACACACACACACATGTAATGGCTCTGCTTGTTCAATGGTTGTTGGGTTTTTTGGGGTTGTTGAGGTTGTTGTACTGCCCTCACTTCTAGCCCAGCTGCCGTCTAGGACTAGGGTTGTTGGGCTTGTTGGGGTTGTTGGGCTTGTTGGGGTAAATGTGGGTGCTTGTTCAATCCCACTGTCAATACCTCACCTCCTGGCCTTTCAACTGTAGGCAGCGTCGTCACCCTGGCAGGGGAGTGTGGATCTGAAGGAAGTGCGGATGGCTTGAGCACAAAGGCTCGCTTCTCAAAGCCGCATGCTGTTGCTATGGATCCATCCACTGGACTCATCTATGTGTCACAGATGGACGGCTGCATCCGTACCATTAACACTCTCACTGAAGAGGTATCCACCATTCCCGGCACTTGTGACTCTGGTACTGACTCCTTCTATCTGGTGGTTGGCGAGGCAGGTACGGAACTTGAGTTTCGTGTTTATGTACAATAAGGAAGTCATAGTGCTCCATCGAACACATACCAGTGCACCACAATTGACCTCAAAGCCTATCCCCCCTGGTTCTACATGTGCCTGGCCATGATTTCGATTTCAGTGCATTTTTACCTAATGGTCCTAATCCGCCTGCAAGCATAGTTTTAATGCATCCAAACTGCTTTCTCATTGAAAAGTGTTCAACATGATCGATCATTGATATATTTCTCAATACACTGCCAAACTACACTCCCTGCAGGCGATTTTGGTGCTATTCCCCCTCCCCCTGGTGTTGCCGCCTCAGCATCTCCTCCACCTCCTCCACCTTCTCTCGCAAGCCCAGCTCCTCCACCTCCACCTCCACCTCCAAATGCACCGCCTCCACCTCCACCAGGTCCACCAGGACTACCAGGGGAACCAGGATTTACAACCCCAGATTCGCCACCGCCCCCCCCTCCCTCCCCTCCTTCTCCCCCCCCTCCTTCACCCCCCCCTCCTTCACCATCTCCACCCCTCCCTCCTGCGGTTCCCCCACCTTCTCCTCCCAACTCTCCTCAACCTCCATTCTTCCCATTTCCCGCAGTTATTATCTTCTTCCTATACTCTCCCCCCCTCTCCCCCAACCCGCCATCGCACTTCTCCTTCTCTCTCCCTCCCCCCTCTACACCCTCCCCACCGTCCCCCTCTCCACCTTCTCCCTCTCCACCTTCTCCTTCTCCCCCCTCACTCTCTCCCCCCCCCCCTCACCCTCTCCACCATCTATCTCTCCACCATCTCCCTCTCCCCCCCCTCCCCCTCTCCACCGTCTCCCACTCTTTTTGACCCCCCCCAACCATCTCTTTCTCCACATCTACCTCTCCCACCCTTTCCCCCCTCACCCTCTCCACCTTCTCCCTCTCCCCCATCACCCTCTCCACCATCACCCTCTCCACCATCTCCCTCTCCACCATCTCCCTCTCCACACAACCCAAGTAAGTGCTTTAAAGCTGCTACATGCAAATGTTCTCACTTCTGACTCCACTGCCAACTGACTTCTGAACACAATTCATACTGCATGCTTTAAATATGTATCGATTGTTTGAGGTTGGGCTTGTCCCTGAAGCCAAATTTGCTACCCCTGGACTGTAATATGCATATATACACATACAGAACGTTCTCCTACTTACTGCACATTAGTCAGCAGCGTGCAGTACTATGCATGCTGAATCAATACTAGTTATGCGTTAAGGTCACAAAGTGCATTGGAGTGAATGCACAAACGCCTCTTGCGCCAAAGCGCCAGCACCATCTCTGTCTCCTACAACATTTACAATCACAACAACTAACCCCCCACCCTCCACCCACACTCTCTTTCTCAGGCCCTGACCTTGATTATGCAGATTACGATTATGATGATTATGATTATGATTATGAGGCTGATTACTACTAGTATGCCTACCATATTAGGTAGTCAAGGGTCATTCTATGATGTGATGCTCCACTTTATTCATTTCCCGCGCATTCATTTACTTAGCCTCATTCATGCAAAATAGAGCTGGCAAGCTTTTTTTAGAAACAATTCTGGGCCTTGTCCTAGGCATTTGTGTTCTAGCGCTGGGGCAGCCAAGTTGTAAAAAGTGACTTGGCCGCCATCCAACAGTAATTAGCATGGTACTACAAAGCGCTGACCAATCAATGACCTTCCCAACTTGTCAAAAACGATGGAGGAAGTAGAGCAGATGGAGGATGTAGCAGTAGCAGAGATGTGGCAGTAGCAAAGATGTAGCAGTAGCAAGGATGTAGCAGTAGAAAGATGAAGTAGAAGCAAGATTCACCTTCAAGTCACGCAATGTGATGTTGAATATCCCAGATGGCTCCCAGTTGCTGGGTTCCCCTAATGCCAAGGTGCGACTCTCATTCTTTGGGAAACATTTCAGTTTTGTTCACCTGATGGCTCATAAGTCATGAAGGCGTCTGGATGTGGGCAAAGATGTAGCAGTAGCAAGGATGCAGAAGTGGCAAGATGCGCTTCCACATCACTTGATGCGATGTTGAATACCCCAGGTTGCTCCCAGTTGCTGAGTGCCCCCGCTGTCTTGGTGCCGTTCCCATTTGGGGAATCATTGTCAGTCCTGTCCACCTGATGGCTCATGAGTTATGAAGGTGTCTGTATGTGGGCATCAAGTAAAGAGTTTGCATTCAGGGTTTAGGGTTCAGACTCGCATGAGTCTGGTTAGAGATGTACTTGGAGGCCTTGTTCAAAAATGCAAGAAAATTGATGCATGTCAAGGAAGGCAGTATGCAGGAAGAAGGTCAGAGGCGGTTAGCCTAGCCATATGCAGAACGCATATGATGTATGCAGCATTTGTTGTGTACGTACAATTGTACGTGCCATAAGGATGTTTCCAGGCTAGTTTTCTTGAGCTATTGGGGCATGCGTCCTGTTCCTCCGTGCTTGCAGAGTTTGAGTGGTCTCCCAAGATGAATATCATAGTATGTTGGAGTAGGCAATCATCCCATCACAGGGGTGCCAGTTGCTTACATATTATTATTGTGTGCGTAGAGCAGCAGAAGATGAAGAAGACGCAGAAGAACAATAAGCAGCAGCAGCAGAAGAAGAAGAAGAGGTTGGGAAGAAGCAAAATAAGAGGAAGCAGAAGAAGAGGAAGTAGAAGAAGAAGAAGAAGAAGAAGAAGAAAATAATGTTGTACCGCGGAATCTTGATTAGTTCTAGTATAAACCCATGCGTGGAAACCTCTGGGTTATGCCGTAATAGGAGTAACGTTTTGTTGCTAGTGGTAGCAGTACAATTCGACCATCTGATCAGATCTGGTCAGTCTACGCATGACAGAGATTGAGACGAATTTGATGTGACAATTATTTTGATGCCGCGCAGGAGGTGTCCAAGCGACCAAGCCTCAACATTTTGCTTCATGCCGATTTACTTATTCTGAGAATGGGGCTAAAATAGCATGATTCATGACCATGTTTTGACCCATTTTCCACGTCATTCTGGGCACCTCATCGGGGGGGGGGGGGGGGGGGGGGGGGGGGGGGGGGGGGGGGGGGGGGGGCAGCCCTCCTCAGTTGTTTAGCTTTCTGTTTACTCAAACCTCCAAATTACGTTTTATACCACCATTGAAATCGTGTTGACAAGGGCAGTTCATTGGCACCACTTTAGACCAAGGGGGGGTGAATGGGTGAATAATGTGGGTGGGTATGGGTGGGTCAGCATGGGTGGCAAGGATGGGAATGGTTGTGTCAATGGGTGGTATGGATGGGTGGGTCAATGGGTGAGGATAGGTGGTATGGATGGGCATAATTGGTTGGGTGAAAGGGTGGATAATGTGGGAGGGTGGGTGAGTATTTTGATTACCCCACAATTCGTGTTTGGGAATTCTGAGGATGCCTTTGTGTGCGCCGTAGTGTCAAGACCCAGAATCCATATATAATTTCAATTCGTGCCTCTTATTTATATTTAGGGGGGGGGGGGGGGGGGGGGGGGGGGGGGGGGGGGTAGCCATCCTCAGGTTTTATAGGCATAGGGTAGGGTTTCCTTTTTTTCTCCTCCTGTGCCGCGAATGTATTTGTAACAATCGGTTTGACTGAGGTGAGAGGGCACAAACAGAGGTCATTCAAACGGACGACACTCGGGCAATCTGAGGGACCCATCTACATAAGTAGAGCTGTCCATGATGAGAAGAACTGAAGGGAACACCTTCGTGTTTGTTGTGATACGTTGGAAAGTTGTTTCATACACAGTATATTGTGCGTGTTATGTGCATCAGATGGGCCATGTAGGCAGGAATGTTCTGTTTCTGTCAGAAACGGGCATGTAGGATAGGCCTGTCCAACAAAAATATGACACTTAAAACCGGGTTCGAACAAACGTGTATTGATTTGGCTTTAAAAGGTTGCTGAAGTAAGGATAAGCGAGAGTGCTACCTGTCAAGCATATGCTGAACTTGTCATATCATAACTGATGCTGAAGTCAACATGTCGTAAATGCGTGCTTTCCTCAGGACACATATTAAGACACGATTATGATATTGAGTTATACCAACACACACACACACATCTATATACCGGTACTTCAAAAATACACGTCTTCTTTGTGACGCCGTCATCACCAACGGAAGGTGGCGTGGCTTCAGCCGACCAGGTCGGAAATTAAACATTGCCATTTTCGTCTCTCCACCTGCCCGCGTTGCCACATCGCATCGCATTCGTTTGGTTTATTTGCAGGCAGTCGTTGCAAGTAATTTGACTATCTTCAGATCATCATGGGCATTCCATCCATCTGCGCGCTCTCGCGCTTGCACAGCTCACCCCATCTATCTAAAACCTTTTGCTTCTTGAGGCCGGTGTCTTTTACCCCCCCCCCCCCCCCCCCCCCCCCCTGTGGCTTCCTCGTTATCTCTTCAAATTATTTCATTAGCTTAGCCACCAACACATTACAAGCTGTAAGAATAGGCGTTCGTTTATTCTTTGTGGTGCTTATAAATAAAAATGCGCGGGCGGCCAAGGGCTCTGCAATCCCGCAGGACCACGAGCTTGTGGTAAATGAATACCTTGTAACACGGAGTGTCTTGTAACTGGAAGCCTAAGAAATGATCTCAGGAGTTTAGACGGCCTGAGTCTGAAGCACGACTTAAGACTCCCTCCCCGCTCCCAGCGCCCCTCTATACCCTAGTGGAACCCTCGTTTTAGGTATTCCAGAGTGGCTGATCAGACACGGATCAGTGGGTCAGTTCGCTCGGTTTCACCTCCCTAAGAAGTCGTTCGTCATCTGACGGGAAGTCGTCACCACCGCGTAGGAATTCAGTGTGAGGATCGTTATCCACCACAGAGCTGCTGCGTGCTCCTTGGACGTCACTCGTAGTGCGCGGAAGGTATACTGTACTGTAAAGAAGCGGACTCGAAACTAGCCGTATATTTGGTGCGGCAGCTTCGCATACTGCTTGGCCGACGTTGTGCGCTCTTCTTTTCTTCTGGTGCGGTAATTCGCGTTCGGTTTCGGAAGCCAAGCCGATTATATTCGTGCCTTCCTTCTTTTCTTGGGCCGCTACTCCCCCTCCACCTACCTGACCAATTCCTCCGGAATCAGCTGATCTGTTTATCTGTTAATTTGTCATTCCGCATGGTGACCTCGGGCTATGCGTAAAATTGCAATCCATTGAAGCGAAACCGAAACTTCCGTAACGATTTTCAAATTTCGAGCTTCCGTCCCACTTGATCCGCGTGCCCCCGCCCCGCGCCCCCCCGCGCCCCCCCCCCCCCCCGACCCGCGCGCGTGCGCCCGCGCTTCAACTGGTACTGCTTCACGTGTTCGGTGATCGTGCGACTTCAGCCCCACTAGTACCCAGTAAGTACATCTCGACAGCGGGCCACCTGCAGGCGCGCGCGCATACCACCCGAAACCTGATCCGAAACCTTCCTGCCCAGAATCAACGACATATGCCAGCTCTGCCCAACTGACAGCGGGCAGTTACAGTCTCATTGTTTCGGATGTGGCACGCTTTGTCCTACTTTTGCCCTGCCCACGCGCCCTACCCAGGCGCCCATAACTTCCTGCCTCTTAGTTGTCTGCTCAAGACTCGTATCATTCTGTGCGTATACGTTTCTGGGTAAGTCCCCCCAACGGCATCGCATCGTCGTTTTGGTACAATCGTCACGTTGGTCCTGATAAACAACCGAGCAGCGTGATTATATTTGTTCTGGAGGGTATAGACAGGTATAGAGTTTGGTTTTTTAGGGCTATATATGGCTGGATCGTAAGTTTGCTTAGGGACCGAGGCTGCGAGCTTACACACCACGCTCGATGACTGCAAACTGACGCATGCACCCAAGCACGAAACGACAGTCCCATCTGCACAAGGACCCCGAGGACCACCTAGCAAGCCCGCCTCTGATCTTCAACATCCATTGTTGCCTGCAGGTAGCATTATGATCACGAGCTGTGTCATTTACAGCGAGCTGATTATTTGCAGTCTTCTGTTCGGAGGTGAGGCATGACTTGGGATCGGATCGGATTGTAGAACGCGGTCGCTTACAGTGCCCACCCCATGCATGACCCATGTTGAAAGTTCATACTCATCTTCTACACTGTAATTTTTTCAACGGTATCACTCAGCTAAGAATGCCAACTGATTTGTTTATTGCGGTTTTCATTTATGTTGTCCTGCCCTGGGGCTCGGGGCAGCTTTGAAGCTGTTTCAAACAGTTAAAAACTACACAATAGTACTGCGTTAGTCGTTTTCTCCCGTTTCCCGCCGGGAATGCCCTCCCAACCATCCCCCGTATTCGGTGTTGTGCCGCACCGCAAACGCACAGCTTCGCCAGCATTTCTCCCTGCCTAAGGGTCTCGCTGGATCAAGCACCTCAGTATCTGGCGCCCGAGCCCGGGCTTCCTCGGCTCCTGTCGCAATAGTCCCGATCGCGCATGTAGCTTTAGCCCTAGGCGAACAGGGCTCGGATGACGATTAGCATAGTCGATTTTTGTCGTTTTCGCTGTTTGAAAACAGCTACACAACTGCACAGCTACATTTCCCCCCGGGACAACATAAATAAAAACCGCTAGAAGTGATGTCAACAAAAGCTTTGGCCATTTGTCTGCTGTCGTATGATCTAAGACTAAGCATGCATTCTGATTCTTGTCGCAGTGTTGTCTTTGTGCTCTGCAACAGACCATGGGAACTACAATCAGGGTGGACAGTCGGTGCGACTCCATCGACACAACACCATGGGGTCCCAGGTGAGGATGCTTCCACTCGCCATTGTTAGTGATCACGACTTTCATTCAAAATTGAGAGTGCACATGAGCTCAGCGTATTGTAGAACGTGGACGACACGACTTGTCATAGCCATGCCCACCTAGAAATAATCCCTCTTCCAAAGTATAGTCAGCTCAGAACTAGTCATTGCCAATTATTGTAGTAGGGTGCCCTGGCGGGTTCCCTGGTGGTCGCCCCACGGTGTGGCGTGTAGTGTGTCAAGCAGCAGTGTCAGCTTCCTTGGTGAAAGATGCACAGACAGGTGCTTACTCATCCGTACAATTTAATATTTTGGGGGTCAAGAATCAATATAGCGCGACTATTACGCACCAACTGTCATTAGTAACACATTAGTTAATGCATTCTGCTTGACTTTGCAACGTTTGTGCAAATGGCATTATTATTAAACTTGGTTGCCCGTAAGGCTAAAGAAGTTAATAGCTCACTGACTCCCGAAGTTCCATGCAGGCAGGTGCAGCAACTCCCAAGGCTACTGTTGCTACTGCGCAACCTGCAGGTCCAAGTGTGAAACAGCAGATTTCCTTGTCAAGCACAATGAGCTGATGCAATGAGCTGCGGGAGGCACGGAGATGCGAATTTTCGTAGGGGAAACCGTAGACATGCTCCAGGTCCCTAGTTTGAGTCCACAGGACAGGAGGGAAACGACAAATGAAAAAACTGTGTCCGCAGTCAGCAACCCTGAGATCTGTACGCGAAAAAAGTGCACTCCTGCGAGACTCGAACACGGGTGGCTTAGATGTGAGGGAAGTCAGTTTAACCGGCTAATTTGACCGGTTTGTTTGGCAAAAATTGAGAAATCGGCGTACCCATCGCATAGGTCCTGGCCCCTTAGGGGCCGACCAACCTGCATTATTACACACCCAGTCATTACTAGACTCACTCCAGTTTGCGTATTTCTTCAGGGCACCATGGCTAGCGAAGCTCACAGAGGCCGCAAGCTGAGTCAAGATGAAGAAGCTTCAGGTGAGAAGGCTGTGCAGAATCTGGTCGACGGAGTTACACAACTAACTTTGAGGTCCAACCCCGCAGGAAACATTAACACCGAAGTGCGAACCAAAGTGTGAACTCTCGCATGCATTGTTCTGCCCCCCCCCCCCCCCCCCCCGACAGACTAATGTGTCCTAAATACACAGAGCAGCTTGTCCCACTCACACTCTTTTTGCTCTGAGCGCCCCCTTAGTTGTTTTTATGCATCAGAGGTTTGCTCATGAGTTAACTTTCCCTGCTCTCTCGTAGGCAAGAGAAGAAAGAAGAAGAAGAAGAGTCCGCCCCCGCTTGCTCTACTACCAGGTACGTGTGTGGATGCTTCGGTTCAGTGGTAGCCAAAGAGGCTGAAGCCTATGGCGGCAGTTAACAAACCTTACATCATATTTTTTGTGCGAGGAAGAAATGCGGCGATCACAGGAGGAGCTGCAGACAAGCATGGAAAATGAGCTCAAAAAGTATCATGGGAATACATCTTAAAGCAGCACGTGCTCAGTAGATGTGGATGATAAGTCCAATCCATGAACCCAAGCTCTCAATTATGATCGATCCTTGTGCAGTAGCATGGCATTGAACTCTGAACCCTTGCTTCTATCTTTTCGTGTGTTTACAGATAAGCCGGATGAGACAGACCTAGTTGCGCCTCCCAAGACCATTATAGGAACTCTTCTAGCCACCTCTGGCCATGTTGGGACCACTTACGACCTTGTTGGTAAGTCACATCTGTGGATAGCAGGTGGAGGGAGTGGATGAGGTGAATGACACTTTCACCAGTGCTTTGATAGGAATGTGTTGTGTCCCACAGTGTTTGGTGTCCCACCCAGGGCACCAGGAAAAAGATCCTCCTCCTCCTCCTCATCATCATCATTATCACAGTTGAATGAAGTGGGAACAAAGGGGATATTGACTCTATTGCACATCATTATTATGAAGCATGTATGTTTAGCAAAGGTGGGAACACCAACCTGACTCATTGAATAGCATGGCCTAGTGGCCTAGTGGCCTGGTGGACAAGGTGGGACCTTTTTTGGCCTCATGCAGCCCCCCAATCAAGTGCAATCATATTTACTTCCCAACAACTGCAGATAATGAGAAATTCTACATTGTCAAGCTTCCTGAGCTCCCTGACTATACTGTTGAGGAGGAGGGAGGATTATTGGAGCCTGCACCCATCGGGGGAGTTATCGCTCTCAGCTGTGATGACATCGACCCTGGACCCACCACCAACGTAAGTTAGTGTTATGATAGGCATTGGATCAGGTGTTTGGTTTAAGGGGGTGTTGGTAGATAGAGGGGAGGAAGGTGGTGGACTGTTAGACGAGGGGGCCAACTGAAGGAAGTGAAGATGGTTGGCGAGGCACTGCTCTTTTGATGATCGATATGGCGTGCTTGGTAACAACATAAATTGAGGAGTCAAGCATCCAACCCTTTCTCACTCCCTCTTCCTCCCTTCTCCCCTCCCATATGCAAACAAGAGTTTGTGTCGGCATGGGCACTTCCAAGCTGCTTAAAGAACCCGAGCTGCGTCCAAACTTGGTTGCTTCAACTGGGGAGCAGACTGTTGGTCTGGTCATCAGGTATGCTCAGTGACAGGTTACCAGAGGGCCAACATGCCGTTTGCTTTAAATGGAACAGTCTATACAAGAACCTGAACTGATTCCAAACTTGGTTGCATCAACTGGGGGACAGACTGTTGGTCTTGTCTGCAGGTATGTTGAGTGCCAGAGTTTGTGTAGGAATGGGCTGTGCCGTCCAGCTGCAAAAACCTGAACTGATTCCAAACTTGGTGGCATCAACTAGGGAACAGATTGTTGGCCTCGTAATCAGGTGTGCTGTGTGATAGGTGCACAATCAATTAGGTTGTGTGACAGGTTACCATAGTGCCTAAATGCCATGGTATCTTTAAGAAGTAAAACTGTGGGTGGACGTGTAGTTGCGGACTGATTGAAGCTGCGCTCCAACAGAAAAATAACTGCCTCCTCATTGTCATGACTCATGACTGATGTGCACCCTTGGCAGGAATCTTGTGGTGCTGTTGACAGCTGATACCTGTGACTTGAGGCAGCCCATTACGCCTTCAGCAGCACGCGGATACTTTGAGTTGGTGGCTGAGATGATGTATGTATGCTCCTACAACCGGTTAAACATGGACACAGAGGCATTGAATGTGAGTAGGCTCATGGAAGCTCAGATTTAGTGCATCGTGAGGGGGTTGGTAGTAGTGGACTAGTGGGTGGAAGAGAGGGGCCTGCATTTGCTGGAAAGCTGCTATGTAGCATGTTTGTTTTGGAGGGGATGGATAGGCGGGCGGACATTGTGGTGATGGTTGGTTGACACAATGTGTTCAAAACAAATAATGTCGCTGCTTGCCCGCCCTTGGTCTCACCTTCAACCCATGCCAACCCTTCCACTTCCAATACCTTGCACACAGGTGATTGAGCTTGACTTCACACGATGTGATCTGCTCAGCAGCTGTGATGCTCTTGGCATTTCTGATGAGGCATGGATCCACGCATCTGAGCTCCTTGGTTCTCAAGCTGATCAATACAGTCACTGGAGCATTGTTGTACCAGAGGGCTCAGGCTGTGACAGAAGTTGGGCAGCCCTGGCTCAAGTTGGTGAGGTCCACTTCCTAGATAGGCCTAGATGGAGGGGCTCATGTGCGTAGTAGTATAACACTTGATCATGGGCTTTATCATAGATCTTAGGGTGAACTCGGTCAGGGGGTAGCTCAGGATGCTACCAGGGACACACCTGCATGAGCAAAATAGTCAAGACATATCAGAGCACCTGGGCGCTGGTGAGTGGGATGGAGCATCTAGGTAGAGCGCTCTTGGCGTTGCAGGTCGTTGTCAACCGCGATGGTAGCTTGTCCAGTTGAGGTAGAAGACTGCTCCCTACCCGCGTACGACGGGCTCCCTTAACACCACGCCCCACCAGGCGTTATCATTATCTAGGTAGAGCACTGCCTACAAGTATTTGCCTGTCTTATGTTTGATTGGCGTTCCGCGTTAATCCCTACTTTCTTCACATCCAATTTGATTGCTGAACCCCCCACGCGTGCACCGTGCAACAGGAAGCGCATACAATGTCAACCTTGGCAGACCGACAACCACCTGGTTCTCTACAGCGGAGTTTGGTATTCAGCGGACATCCACCATCATGCAGGTTGGTTGGTATGTTTCAGTCCAGGGGGTAGACAATTAGGCTAGAGAGACTTGCCCAAACTCAAATAAACAGGACTCAAGTTGTGTTGAAGTGCATCTATCCTAGGTTCGATCAAACTATTAGGATGGGGTGATCAGAAACAGTGCAGACATACCATGCCATATTAAATTTTGAATTCATGTATTGTTGATGTATTTGTTCATTCACTGAAATGTGTGTGCCTCCCTTGCAGGAGCTGCTGCATAACTTTGGTATCTACCATGGCTCCAGGGATAGTGTGGAAGAGGGGCTGTGTGAGTGCCACCAGTTGCGCTCTTGCTGGAGGGATTCTTGCCACCAGGTGAGGAGTAAGGACCAGCACAGCAGTGTGCACTTGTGACACTATGTGATGAAGAGGGTGTGCAAGGCGTATGCAGTTGTATGTGCCAGGTGTACGCGTGGTGCAGTGGCAGGTGAGGTTAAGGAGAAACACAGCGGAGTGCACTTGTTAAATGTGTGCGGCATGGAATGTTCAAAGCATACACAGTTGCATGTGCCAGACATATGCACGGTGCAGTGGCCTTAGAAAGGCTTGTGTATTAACGTAGGCAATTTAACATGAGCTATCGTATTGAGGGAATGGCAATATGATAGCAGATAATATCATTTGATGCCGGCAGTCTGGCTAGGCTAAAGTTACCATTTATATACAATATCATATGATGCAGTGTGTATGATATCATATGATATCAATCTTAACCTTTGGTCAACATCATATGATATCCCACTCCCTAATCAGATGTGATGACGTATTCAGAGCGCAGAGTGATATTTCGATTGTTAACAGAAATCAACATCATGTCATCTTGCTCCTCTTGGTCCCTAACGCCTCAACACCTGTCCCCTCCTTTCCCCCTTCCCTCAGGAATATGGCGACTTCTCAACTTGCATGGTAAGATATAGACGCTGGTGACCTGTGGGACGTGTGTGGGATGTGTGTGGGAAAGATATCTACACTATTGACCTCTGGGATGTGCGTGAGAAAGATATCTACACTGTTGACCTGTGAGATGCATATTGTGGGGGGCTAGACAAATAAGCAGAGAGAGGATGTGTGAGTTGAGTAGCCTGTGTGGGTGAGATTGGGGTCATGTGAACAGCTGGTCCTGAATTTAGTACTTGCCCCGGGGAATCTGCAGCCTTGTGACAAAATCATCATGATCCAGCCCCAGTCCCTATCACTATCAAGACTACCTGTGTGTTGAGCTCTTTTCTTTAGCTGGTTGGGGTACGGGACATTGGGGCAATCTTGCTCCAACCATGTCTGCTAGTCTTCCACACTGCTCATATCTGTGTTTTGTTTTTTAAAAATAGGATTTTTGCCTGGGCGGTTCTCTGTGCGCTAGCCCTAGACTCAAGGATTTTGTGGATGTGATCTTTGTTTCATCCAATCACCTCATCTAACCCTTAGCCGCCTTGCAGTCATTTTGTTACCTGTTTGGGACCCAGCGCATGGACGTTGTTGATATGTTGTATGCTACCAACCACTGCATCGTGTAGGGCTACGGTGATGCCTGCCCTTCTGCTGTGGAGAGCTACCGGCTGGACTGGGCTGAAGCAGTTGCCGTGATGAAAGAGTCTAACTTTGATGTTGGACAGTGGAGAGCCTTGGATGTGTATGCAACCTACGTGGGGCCAGATAGCATTGTGATCGTTAAACCAGACTGGTTGGGAGATGATTACCAGTACAACCTCTACTTCAGCTTGAGGGTGAATGTGAGTCATCGTGCTCTTTCTAGATTGGGGCTTACGGAAATAGTGTACGTGTGCGTGTTTGCCTGGCCGCGTGTGTCACAGTCTAGGGGTTGCCATAGAGGCTGAAGTGACTCAGCACATAGTTGCGACAAATCGGCGGGTGGTGCCATCCTTGACTGGCACTCCTAGATAAGTTCTGTGGCTCCAGCCTTAAGGATGGAAGCATGGGGAAAGCATTCTTCCACTTGGGCGTCGTTCAGCCATGGAGGGGGCCTGGGTGTCGTTGGTAGCGCTAGGTTGGTTGACCTCACCAGTATTGGGTTGGGCATCACCCTGGACTGTTTATTGGGCCACACGTGCAAATGAGAGAGCATGCATACTTCTTGTGATAGCGTGGATTTGGTGTTGCTGAATTCCTGCAGGCCCTTCATATGAGATGAGTTAGCACAGTGGGTTTTGAGTGGCTTAATTCCTGCAGAGCCATGCTTTCAGATGAAGCGAAACACACATTGAATCCCTGATTGTTCTCTCTCAAAGCGTCAGTGTGTGCAATGTGTGCAAATCATAGGGGCCCTGAGGATGTATGGCTTTCATGAATTGCAGAAAAGAGGAGATAAGAACCTGGCTTCTGAGTTTGTGGGCAAGGTTTCAGTGCACTCCATCGACGAGAGGGTGGATGCGCAAACAAGCAATGAAAACGGAAACATGTGAGTAGCCAGATGCACTTTTGTGGTGGGCAGATGGGGCTTGGATCTGCCTTGTGCATGGGACGGGGAGAATAGGGGGAAGAGAATGGGGGCAGAAAGTGCACTTTCATTCAACCTGGTGAGCGGATGGGGCTTGGATCTGGCTTGTGTGTGGCAGGGGACATGGGGTGGGGAGAGAAGAGAGGCATGGCGATGAGGGGTGAGGAATTACTATCACCCTGACTCCCTGATAGCCCCTTGTGGACTACCTGTCAGCGTGTTATCACCCTAACTCCCTCACCCTTACTCCCATGCATGCAGCCATCTGCTGAAAGTGGTAGATGCCAATGCCATGCACATCTTCACTGGACTCAACCTTGTCCTCAAAGTTGGATCCTTTAGGGTGGATGATTCTATAAGCATGATCTTCTGCAGATATGTGGATGATCCAGAGACTGAGTGTGCACGCCCTGTTGGTGGTGAGAGGGGCATACAAAGGTTGAGGTGGGGAGAGGGGTGGGTGGGTGGGCGGGGGGTGGGGTGGGTGGGGGGGGATCACATGCAACATCATCCCATTGACATATTCTCATTTATCATGTATGACTCCCCCTCTCTCATTTCTCAGTTGCCTTCTCTTTTGTTGGTTGGTTGGTTGGTTGGTTAGTAGCTTGGTTGGTTGAATGTTGGGTGGCTTGCTTGCTTGGTGTGTGGTAGGTGCTGAGCTTACGCATAGTGCCTTATACAGTTATACCTCCCTGACCCCACCCCTTCCCTGCCATTCCAGGAGACGCTGTGCTGTACACTTCCGGAGGGGATGATTCAGACTGCATTTTCCGCATTGCTGGCAGCGGCGGTGTCAGCCCCTTTGCAGGCGACTGTGGACGTGCTGGTGATAATGGTCCTGACCCTGCCGACCCTGCATCTGGCACAATCCGTGGGCTGGTGATGCTCCCCTCTGGAGATCTGCTAGCTGCTGTTGACACCAGGCTGACTCTCCTGGCATCAGGCTTGCTTAAAGTATTTGATGCCAACTCTGCAGCTGATCGTGATGTGGAGTTACCCGTGACAGTGAAGGGACTGGCCGCAGATGAGTCTGGCATCTATGTCAGTGCCCAATCCTGCATTCTGCTCTTGGACCCAGCCACCTTTGAGGAGGTGGAAGTGCTTGGATCATGTGCCGTGGCAGGAAGCAGAAATGGTGCTGGAGCAGATGCACTTTTTGATGATATTGGGGGCATCGCACTGGACTCTGTACAAGGGCTTCTCTATGTCTCCGAGACAGAAACCCACTGCATTCGAGTGGTGAACTCTGCCTTTGAAGTTCAGGCTTTTGCTGGTGCCTGTGGAGCTAATAACAATGGGAGCGCAGGGGGTAGTCGCCCGGAGGCTTCCTTCTCAAGCCCCCGGGGCATTGCTGTGGACCCCTCCCAGGGTGCTGTGCTGGTGGCAGATACTGGCAACCACTGCATTCGAAGGATTGCACCCCAAGGTAGGTCACTGCTGTGCTGGTGGCAGATACTGGCAACCACTGCATTCGAAGGATTGCACCCCAAGGTAGGTGACTGCTGTGCTGGTGGCAGATACTGGCACCCACTGCATTCGAAGGATTGCACCCCAAGGTAGGTGACTGCTGTTGCTGTATCACAACAACTTTGTCAGATATCTCTCTGCACTATGCAATACTTTATGGTATTTTAGGTTAGGAATCGTCATTTGGTCATTTCGGAGCCTTTAGATTCTGTGCATGTGTTGTATTGCTTACACACATTGTCAGCACATATGGACAACACTGGGTTGAGTCGGATTATTGAATTATCCAGCCCGCTTGCACATGCCTCCTGGTGTGCTCTCACCTCTTCCTGCTTGTAACTTCTCCTTGCATGTCCTACATGGACGATGGTCCCCCATGTAGTGGCACTTCTGGCAACATCCCATTCCATTCTATCCCATACCCCTCTTGCTAACACAGTTTGGAGTCTGACGAGTGAAGTATCCAGCTGTCACATGCCTCTTGGTGTTCTCTTCCCTCTCACTATTTGCGCTATTTCCATTCTGTCCCAATCCATTTTATTCCAACACCTCTTCATGTAATGGGGGTGCGTGTTCAATCCCAATGTCAATACCTCACCTCCTGGCCTTTCAACTGTAGGCAGCGTCATCACCCTGGCAGGGGAGTGTGGATCTGAAGGAAGTGAGGATGGCTTGAGCACAAAGGCTCGCTTCTCAAAGCCGCATGCTGTTGCTGTGGACCCATCCACTGGACTCATCTACGTGTCACAGATGGACGGCTGCATCCGTACCATTAACACTCTGACTGACGAGGTCTCCACCATCCCCGGCACTTGTGACTCTGGTACTGACTCCTTCTATCTGGTGGTTGGTGAGGCAGGTACGAACCCTTTGTTTTCCTTTGCAGATGCGTGTATACTTTTGTAATTAGTAAGTTCTAGTATTCAATTAAACACAGGCCATATGTGGCATTCACGACCATCCACAGTTTTTCAACATCTGACCTGTACCGATGGCGTTTTTACCTTTTGTCCCATTCTGCATGTCTGCCAACTGCTTTCTCATTGTGAAGTGCTAAACATAATCGATCAATGGTACATGGTCCAACTATCTGCCAAATGTAACCCCCTGCAGGCACTGTTCCTCCTCCACCACCACCACCACCACCACCACCTCCTGGTTTCCCAAGTCCAGCTCCTCCCCCCCCGCCTCTCCCCCTTCCTCCATCTCCAAAGCCTCCAAGTCCACCGCCTCCTCCTCCACCACGTGCACCACTCCCACCACGTCCACCATTGCCACCAGGATTTACAATGCCAGATTCGCCCCCCCCCCCCCCACCACCACCACCCTCCCCACCACCTCCCCCACCCCCACCACTCCCTCCATCTCCTCTCCCCCTTCCCCCCCTCCATCTCCCCTTCCTCCTTCCCCTCCTCCACCCCTCTCTTCTTCCCCTTCTCCTCCCAATACCCCTCAACCTCCTTATTTCCCTTTCCCCATGGGTTTGGTCTTTTCTTCATCCTGGCCCCCCCTTCCTCCCATCGCCCCCCCCAAGTTCCAACACTCCCCATCCAACCTCCCCTCCCCCATCCACTCCCTCTCTCCCCAACCCCCTTATCCTCACCCTCTCCCCACCCCCTCCCCAAATCAATCTCCCACCACAACCACGTGCGCCTCTGATTTTTCTCTTCTCTACCCAATCCAGAAGTGCTCTGCCTCCCCTCACCCTCTACCTCTCCACCCTCCCCTCTCCTCCATCTCCCTCTCACACCACCAGTCCACCCGCTAACTCTCCCCAGACGCTCACACCATCACCACTCCACCCACCCCCGTCTCCCCATACCCTCGACGGGGCCACTAGGGCTCCCGTGGAGCACGCCGGCGCCAGGGCCACCAGGGGCATGGCCGCCCCCGTAGCATCCAAACCGTACAGCAGGAGCACGCACCGCCAAGCCAAAGGACAACCCATTAACCTTATCACACCCCCCCCTCGCCTTCTCCACCCTCCCCCCTCTCCCCCCATCACCCTCTCCCCCCATCACCCTCTTGCCTCCATACACCCCTCGAATCCACCACACCCTTCCCACCTGTACCAATACCACCCTGGCCACCGTCACCATCCTCCCCCTCCTCCCCCTTCTCCATCCTCCACCGTCTCCCTAATATCCTCCCCCTCCTCCCCCTTCCTCCATCTCCACGTCCCCTTCTCTCCCATTCACCCTCTCCGCCCATCGCGTCCCCTCATTCCTCTCCCCCATCGCCCTATTCTCCATCGCCGTCTCCTCCGTCCCCCTCTCCCCCCTCACCCTCCCCCCCTCTGCCCTCTCCCACCATCCACCCTCCCCCCACTTCACCCCTCCGGCGCCATCTCCATCTCCCGATTATCCTGTGTATTTTCAGTCTCCTGATTATTCAGAGTACGTTCAATCTCCTGATTATCCAGAGTACGTTCAATCTCCTGATTATCCAGAGTACGTTCAATCTCCTGATTATCCAGAGTACGTTCAATCCCCTGATTATCCAGAGTACGTTCAATCTCCTGATTATCCAGAGTACGTTCAGTCACCTGATTATCCAGAGTACGTTCAATCTCCTGATTATCCAGAGTACGTTCAATCTCCTGATTATCCAGAGTACGTTCAGTCACCTGATTATCCAGAGTACGTTCAATCTCCTGATTATCCAGAGTACGTTCAATCTCCTGATTATCCAGAGTACGTTCAGTCACCTGATTATCCAGAGTACGTTCAATCTCCTGATTATCCAGAGTACGTTCAATCTCCTGATTATCCAGAGTACGTTCAATCTCCTGATTATCCAGAGTACGTTCAGTCACCTGATTATCCAGAGTACGTTCAGTCACCTGATTATCCAGAGTACGTTCAATCACCTGATTATCCAGAGTACGTCCAGTCACCTGATTATCCAGAGTATGTTCAATCTCCTGATTATCCAGAGTACGTCCAATCTCCTGATTATCCAGATTATCCTGATTATCCTGATTTTCCAGAGTATTACTAAGATTGAAGGGAAAATTTTACGATGTGGTTCTTGTTCACCTCATTCGATTCCCACTTATTCATGTCCCTCGCGTTTGTCTACCGCCCATTAATTATAATGGGTTATATATTACCCACTCATTCATTTATTTTGCTTTGTTCGTCAAGTACGTATTTGACAACATTGTTTTAAAGTGTGGTCGCTGCCCTAGGGGTGGGGGTTGGCGGGGTGGGGTGGGGTGGGGGGACCAGTGCTAGAGTAGCCAAGTAGTCTAAAGTGACTTGCGCTACCTCCAGCATTTATGAGGAGTTCCAAATCATCAGGGTAGGCTGTTTGTCTACTAAATCTGGAACATGATTACATTACTCCAGCCTAAAGTCTGAGCTGGTGCTCATCACTCAATGAGCTTGTTCCCAACATCGTCTTCATCTGTTAATCGTTGGAGGAAAGGCAGAAGTAGAAATATATAGTTGTAGACATGTTGTAGGAGTACGAAGATAAAGTAGTCGACGGATAAAGACATTTAGTATTATGAAGACGTAGCAGTAGAAAGATGAAGTAGAAGCAAGATTTACCGTCACGTCACGCAATGTGATGTTGAATATCCCAGATGGCTCCCAGTTGCTGGGTTCCCCTAATGCCAAGGTGCGACTCTCATTCTTTGGGAAACACTTCAGTTTTGTTCACCTGATGGCTCATAAGTCATGAAGGCGCCTGGATGTGGGCAAAGATGTAGCAGTAGCAAGGATGCAGAAGTGGCAAGATGCGCTTCCACATCACTTGATGTGATGTTGAATACCCCAGGTGGCTCCCAGTTGCTGAGTGCCCCCGCTGTCTTGGTGCCGCCCCCATTCTTTGGGGAATCATTGTCAGTCCTGTCCACCTGATGGCTAATGAGTCGTGAAGGCGTCTGGATGTGGAAGATTGAGGCACTTAGCCTCAAACGTACAAAGAACTCATATCGAATGTTCTATGCAACTTGAACTTGAACTTGGTTACATATATATATATATAGCTCGAGCCAGGAATTTGATAGTATATATGTCCAAGTTCACAATCATCCTATCATTCATCCTGTTTTATTTGTTGATAAAAGGATTTTCACCCCATGAGGTGGGAGTCCTCGAACTAACTAGTGATCCAGATTATTAAATGCCCACCAGGGTAGTGCAGGACGCATCGTCCTGCGTTGCAAGGCGCAACATGGGAGGGTCCATTGCGTCCCATGGGCAGGTTCAGAATGTTGGTTGTTGCGTCTCACCCAGCAGTTGATTGGCCCACCACCACTCCATTTCCGTGGGCCACGGGTTATGTTGATTGTAGGACGCAGCCTAAGGATTTGATTGCGTTCCAGGACGCAACCTACCGAATTAGGGTGTCCCAGGACGCAACTCCTGGGACATACCCTGGTGCCCACATCTAACTGGATTATAAGTGGGCCCTATGATACAATCTCCCAGCGTTGCTTAGCTCCCCATATATAGACATTTAGTCGCATCCGTTATTTCACTGTTTAATGTAGATACAGCATCATAGATCAAGTATGGTACAACGAAGTGCTGATTGATTCCCATGCTTGGAGGAGATACCGGACATGGTACCATGGAGGGACCATATGTCGGTTTAACTGATGGTCGATTGGCCAATCACCACATATATATAGTGGTTGGCCCCAGTGGAAGCAAACAGGCTGGCCCTCTCATCCTCACGCCTCGTAACAAGGCGTACTATTTATTTATTGTGCTTGCAGTTATTGTGATGCAGCTGAATTGTAACAACAGGTCTCACTGAGATCACCCACTCGGTCCTTCAAAAGGACTTCGTGAGTCTAGAGCTCCAACTACCTGAACTTGAACTTGAACTTGGTTACATACTTACATGGCTCCAGGCAGCATTTTTGCTGCTTGCCGTCTTGGGCAGTAACATTGACAACTCCTATAAACTGGACATTGGCTAGGCTCGAAATTGGCATGTTGTTGTTGCAACATTCACAAACGCGAAGCCGTAGCGCTCTGTGTTTTTGCTCAACTTAAAACTCCTAAATGGCTGATAGTTCCAGCTTGTATTAACATCACCGTGTTACACCACCTATCTACAAATGATACATATTGAGACAGTTGCCTATGCTGGCGTAGGAGGCATGTAAGTATGGTCATATTTTCCAATTTGACCAAGTAGGAAAAGTTATAGGCCTCGAAAGGTTGGGTGGGTGGGTGGGTGTCGAGGGGGGAAACTGACATGTTTTAAATGTACTTATCAGCAGCTTTCCAGGACCTTGTTTTGTTGCCTTCAGAATGGCATTTGGTTTTGCAGTTGTGCACATGGGAGTGGAACTGGGGTGTTAATCAACTAAAAAAACAGTCTATGGATGCTATGCGGGATGCTACCTGTCATATTATAACCATGGGACGCCTCGGTGTTCATCAGCATTGCTCATTGCTCATTGCTCCCTGCCACATGCACAAGTCAACAACGGCACACGAGCCCCAGGGCCGACCTCCAGGGGAACCACCAGGGCACCCTACAATTTTGGGGGTGGGCAGATTAGGGACCAAGTGAAGGGGTCCTAACCCCCGAAGCCCCTCCAAACAATGTAACATGAGTTGCCTTTTTCCAATCATGCCCAATGGTCGTGAGAATACCAATGTATACGCCTTTACAATTGCAGAAAATGGACCAAATAAGATACCATAATACTATGCGGTGGCTGTAAAGGGTTCCGGAGCCGGGGGTGGGTGGTGGTCAGCAGGTGCAATATAACATAAGGCTTTCTCGGACGTTGCGAAGGTGGTAGCAACTTTTGCATGCGCTATTTTGGAGCAACATTGCGCCGGACTCGTTTGTGATGGCAGGCAGGAAAATTCGTTGGCCTGTACGCCGTGAGCGTTAGTCATGCAATCAAGTGAACTGTTCCGAAACTCGCACAATTGCCAAACAATCCATATGTTTCTGGAACGAGAAAGCACGAGTTAGGTGCATCGCCCCCAAAACGGGAGGACGGCATGGCGTTTATGCGCAGCACGAGCACTTCAAACCTGCCACGCGTTCCGAAATGGAAGTACAATCCCTCATTTCCCTTAGATCACTCAAGTATTTACCAGCGGGCCTGCTCTACGACTTCCATTCATTTTTAGCTTGGCGATTGGAGATCTGTTTTATTTTCTATCTGTGGCACTCTCCCTCACTTCAGGAGCTGTCTACTATATACATATGAATTATTTGTTCATGTGATTGAGCCTTCGGAGCTCAGTAGTTCGTCGCCCAACATCCGCGCCAGTCCAACAGCCGAGAACCGCCGTCTTGCTATCGTCGCCTTGCTACAAGTGTTGCACTGGTTTTTAAAGCAACTCAAGTAGCGTGGCTTCATTTCTGCACTGGATAGCAGGAAACGGGAGGTGTGTTCCACCAGCTTGGTGGGTGATTAGGAGGGATGGATTGAGGGGAGTGCTTAGGGGCTTGGATCCATCTGCCCCCAATAGCTTGCCCGTCAGCCCTCCAGACGTGAATCGTTGTCTTCCTGCGAACGCTACATTGCAACCCGTTGAAAAACGCTCGAGCAACGTACGAAGGGCAACGGGGGTCGGGGGTAGGCCGCGGGAGGTGGAGACAACTCAGCAATGTGTCGTCGGCTAAATTTGCCCTTCCTCGGACCTTAGCGCGCCTAGTCACGAAGAAGCCAGTGCCCGCAGCCTGCTCTACACCGTGCTTGTACACGTCCTCGCTTCCAGGCATTCATTATATTCTTGCTTTGGCACTATTTACCCCACACACGAGTCGTCGTGTGCATGCTTTATTTGCATGTTCACGTGATAGATCGTTCTGCAAATTCGCGTTAGCGTTAGAGCGCGATCACAACAGCCGCGTTTCGTCGTTTTGCTACAATTTTTACCACGGTAAGCGCTTGAAAAACACTCGAACAGCGATGTTTTGTTTGCTGGGGAGGGCAGAAAGCAGTGTGTGATTTGGAGAGCTTGAGCAGGAGAGTGGGTGGGACTCGCCGTTATTATTAGGCTACAAATCGTACACAGCGCAGAACCTAGTGAAACAACTGCTGCATGTAAAAGCAATATCTGTCTATCTATCTATATTATATAGAAATACACCGACATATATAACATGGAATTAGTGCTGATAATAATGCTTGCTTGCTGCAATCTTGCTTGATGGCTGCAATATTGCCTTTCTTTTTCTGATGATGTTTTGGAAGTCCTCTCCTGGATATTGTGGTGGGGGCTTGTCTTGGGCCAACAATGACCTGTCGATGGCAATGTAATGTAATGTAACATCACATTATGACCAAACACACACGCACACACTTCCGTTCAAATCATCACGCATATACAAGACATCTCACATGCCTGACTCTGAAATTCAACATGCACTACTTGCAGGTAGCATTAAAAGCAAGAACTGTACGATGTACAGCCAGCTTACTATTTTCACTCAAGTGCTAGCAGGTAAGACAGGGCTTGCTTGGGATTGGATTGGGCTCTCTTTGTGGGGCGGGATAGGATGAGGCTTAAAAGACAGCAGCATCGAGTTAAATGCCTTAAGCTTATCCCATCCGCTGCCCTCTGATCATGGCATTCTGATACAGAAACCCGTGTGTGTGTGATACAATTGTGCAAGTGTGTGATGTGATGTGTTCCCTTGGAGCAGTGCTTCCATGCTGCTCACACGGGAGGTACATATGAGGCATTGAAGTTATGCTTTGTCCTCAACGGGTGATCGACGGAGTTGAGACTATATTGAGGTTTGTTTGACTGATGTCAACAACAACTTTGGTTCTTGGCAAATCTTTTCCTACCATCAAATTGCCTAAACATTTGCTTACATATTGATTTCTGCCGCAGCGTTGTCCTTGTGCTCTGCGTCATCAGACAATGTGAATTACAATCAGGGTGGGCACACGGTGCGCATTAACCGACACAATACCATGGGGTTCCAGGTGAGGATGCTTATATTTGCCACTGTTGGGACTTTGTGTGTGTGTGTGTGGTGTGTGTGTGTGTGGTGTGTGTGTGGTGTGTGTGTGTGTGTGTGGTGGTGGTGGTGGTGGTGGGGGGGGGTGGGGGGGGGTAGGAGCTTAGCGCTAGTAGCGCTAACTAGCGCTAAAAGCGATTACGTAATTAGTTGCTTGACGAACATTACACCACCCCCAGGGCCGACCTCCAGGGGACCCGCCAGGGCACCCTACTATTTTAGCATGCAATAGCCTGATGTAGCCCTTAATAGCCTGAAATAACCTGACATAGCCTGAAACAGCTCAAAATAACCTGAAGTAGCCCGAAATAGCTCAATAGAAATAAAAGGTGAGCAGCACGAGTTCGAGCCAGGCAGTACAGGTTTTCATTGTGATTTGTTGCTGACTCACGCTAGTGGAAGTCAGATCACCTACAGGACTGGTTGGCAGGCTGCCCACATGTCCCCCAAACTGACATCAGCACATGAGACATAACCATGCAGCCTTGCCTTGCCCAGCACCGTGCAATTCAATTGTTTATCGCTCAATCTATAGAGTGGTGTTATATTTTCTGAGATTTGCACAACCACAACATCAGATACATTTTCTAACAGAAGGTATGTGTTGCCAATGAAATTTTCATTGCAGGATATGATCCTATTGCCTTTAGGGGATAATACAGGGCAACTGCACAATGTGTCCATGTAACCCTACTACCCAGTTATGAGCTTCTTCATTATGAATTCATGATGGTCAGATCATACACAATCGCCCTTACAACACTCTCCTCAACATAAGGGATTTTCTGGGTTGTTTTGAACCTTCGAACCCTACAAATTGTAGAACGTGGGTGACAGGACTTCTAATAGCTGTGCCCAAATCTTCCCTCCTGCTGAAATTAGCAGGTTTGTGGCCCTTGGTTTGCAAAACAAAACTTGAGCATGACTTTGTTTCAGATTCTCGGTCTGGTTGCAGTGCCAGGACTTCTCCATGAAGGCATGGTATCAGCTGGCAATGAATTTAGCTCATAACCAATTACAACCAGTTATCAGCAGTAACAAGTTCATAACTGATCATAACTAGACACACCCCAATCTGTGCATTTCCTCAGGGCACCATTGATAAGGAAGCTTACAGATATCAGTGTGGTGGTGGCCCTATAGCTAGAGTCCAGGCTTTCTCCATGAAAGCATTATATATTGATATCAGGTGGCAGTGTAATCAACTAATAAGAAGTAATTAACGTTTGTAACTGATCGTGAGCTCATAACCAATCGCAACTGATCATAAGCTCATAACTAATCATAACTAAACACGCCCCACTCCAATTTATTAACTCAGGCCACCATGGATAGTGAAGCTCACAGTGGGCGCAGGCTGAGTCAAGATGCTGAAGGTAAGCCTGTCGTGCTAACTCTCACATACGTTGTTCTGACCCATCACACACACACTCACATACCCAGCCGGATACATCACGCATCGACACGCTTGTCCCCCTCGCACATGTTTTGCTCAGAGCACCCACTCTGTGTTGTTTCTGTGCATCAACGAGCTGATCCTTAATGTGCATCTTCTGCCTCCTCCCAGGCAACATAAATAGAAGGAAGAAGAAGAAGTCCCCTCCTCCTCCTCTAGGGTTGGCTGTGCCTCCCACAACCATTGTTGGTACTCTTCTAGCAACCTCAGGGCACGATGGGACCACTTATGACCTTGTCCTTGGTAAGTAATGTATATAAATGTGTAGCTCCAGTAGTTTGATTTTAAATGATGTGATCAAGTCATCATGTGTTATTGTGTGATAACCCCCTTGCCCCCTTTCATGATTATTTGTTGTTGGAAGGTTAAAATGGAAAGCCTATCCAGGCTGCAGAAATGGAGAAGAAGCGATATCAGGATATCTCACGTCATATACGGATATCTCGCATCAGATACGGATATCTCTCATCAGATATGGATATCTCGCATCAGATACGGATATCTCGCATCAGATTCGGATATCTCGCATCAGATACGGATATCTCGCATCAGATACGGATATCTTGCATCAGATACAGATATCTCGCATCAGATATGGATATCTCACATCAGATACGGATATCTCGCATAAGATACGGATATCTCGCATCAGACACGGATATCTTGTGTCTTGGTGTAGATGCCCTGGATACCATGAGCAGCGTGGTGCTACACATAGGTGGATTTTCCTTCACTTGAAACCACTCCTGCTGTGCACTGCCAGCAGCTCAACAATCAAGGGCAAACCATTTATCCCCACCATTACCCAACAATCTGCAGACGATGGTACATTCTACATCGTCAAGCTGCCTGACTGTCCGAATCACCTCATCCTCAAGGCTTCAGGAGTAGTGTACGAGCCTGTCCCTATAGGGGGGATGATTGCTCTTGGCTGCACTCAAGTTGTCCTCGGATCCACCACCAATGTAAGCTAGGGCTGTGGCAGGCAGTGAATATGGCATTTATCACATGCTTGCTCAACGCTCCATGACAATAGTATGTATCCAACTAGCTTATGCACTGAGGGCCACTCACCTCAATACAATAAGGAAGAATCATCAGACCTACCGCTCCTTGTTTTGGCTAGGCTTGTTGTTTTTCTTGGCGCATTGCTTCTTCTTCTATTACCTAGCAGCAGGGTCAGGGGCCCTGATCTTGCAACCGCAAAGGAATGCCTATCATGTCAGCTTTCAGGCTCCCTCGCTGGCTGAAGGGAATGGAGTTAGCAAGGCACTGATCTACTCATGAAAAACGCTTTGCTTGGGTGCTAGGTAAATTGATGAGGCAGCTATGGACCCATCCCTCACTCCTTTCCCTCTCTCCCTCCTCCCGTCCCACATGCAGACGAGAGTTTGTGTAGGAATGGGCTTAGCCATCCTGCTGCAAGAACCTGAACTGATTCCAAACTTGTTGGCTTCAACGGGGGAACAGACCAGTGGTCTCTCAATCAGGTATGTTGAGTGATCAGGTATGTTGAGTGATCAGGTATGTTGAGTGATCAGGTATGTTGAGTGATCAGGTATGTTGAGTGATCAGGTATGCTTAGAGACGGGTTACCAGGGGGTCTACATGCCACATTTGCTCGAAGTGGAACAGCTGATCGAATTGGAGTTTTTGATTGATCAAGTTGAGTTGAATTTAACTGATTGCATGGTACATCAGCCTTCAGGCTGGTCACAGTCTGCAGGTGGAGTAAACTGATGTAAGCTGTGCTCCAGCACAAGATGTTCCGATTCCTCACTGTCCCCCGTGTCCCCCGCACGATGTCCCCCCCCTTGACAGGCCTCTTGTGGTGCTGTTGACAGCTGATAGCTGTGAAGGGATGAGCCAGCCCATTATGCCCTCAGCTGCTCGTGGCTACTTTGAGGCAGTGGCTGAGATGATGCAGACGTGCTCCTACAACAAGTTGACCATGGACACGGAGGCATTGAACGTGAGTAGGGCCATGCAAGCTCATTGTGAGAGGGTGTTGAATGGTCGGTGGGAGAGGAGGGTCTGTAGTGGGTGGAAAGCTATTCCATAGCATCGTTGTGTTGGAGGGGATGGATGTTTGGATGGGCACGTGGACATTGGACATTGGTTGATTGGTTGGTTGGGCTTCTACCTGCACATCTCTCTCCCCCCCCTGACCCATGGTCTCCCTGATACATTGTCATGGAGCGTGTTTGTTTTTGAGGGGACGGATGTGATGGGTTTTGTGGCGATGGCTGGTGGGTTTTCGCTATCTCTCCCATTCATCTTGTCATGCTGCCAACTGCTCACATTCTAGGTCTGGATCCTGACCCCAAGTCTTATTTCCCACCAGGGTGTTTTTAAGGAAATGGACCAGTGTCTTTAAGTAGCACCATGATGTTACTAGTTGCTTGTGGGGTGCCATTAGCAGCTTTTTAAGCCCCCCAAAGCAACCCCAAAAAGCTATAAGGGAGCACGTACAAAACATGAGGTACATAATTTAGCACTTGAGCTACATGTAGCTCCTTCAAAGCAACCCTGTTAAACACCCATGCCATCCCTTCCCCTTCCCATCCCTTGCGCCCAGGTGATTGAGATTGACTTCCCCCGTTGTGATCTGCTGAAAGACTGCGATGCTCTTGGCATTTCTGATGAGGCATGGATCCACACATCTGAGCTCTTGGGTAGCGACAAGGCTGGTCGATACAGTCACTGGAGCATTGTTGTACCAGAGGGCTCAGGCTGTGACAGAAGTTGGGCAGCCCTGGCTCAAGTTGGTGAGGTCCACACCTTCTAGAGAGAAATATGCGCCAAACTGCTCACCCAAACAGTAGAAAATGTTGATCATGGCTTTATCTGGGATCATGGGATGTACTACAGCCCAGGGGTGGCTCAGGATGTTATTAGGGGCACACCTACCTAAGCTGGATAGTGAAGGCATTTCAGATCACCTCTGCACTTTGGAGTGGGATGGAGCATCTAGTTAGAGCAATGCCTAGAAGGGTTTGTCTGTCTCATATTCGATTGGCGTTTTGCATTAAGCACCACTTTCTTCACATCCAATTTGAGTGCCGAACCCCCCCCCCACCCCCTGCCTGAATCACGCAGGAAGCGCATATAATGCCAACCTGGGCCGACCGACGACCACCTGGTTCTCTACAGCTGAGTTTGGTATTCAGCGGACGTCCACCATCATGCAGGTAGGGTGCTGCAGGACTGGCATTGTGTGAACGCAAAAGTGCATGTGCACGCATGGCATATTGTGCTAGTGCAGAAGGAAGTGCTCTACCTACAATGTGAGAGGTCAATCCCAAACTGTTAGGATGGCCTGAGTAGAAGCCCTCGATACATATTGTCTTGACTTGGACGATGTGCATGTCTCATGTTATTCACTCAAGTGTATGTGCCTTCCTTGCAGGAGCTGCTGCATAACTTTGGTATCTACCATGGCTCCAGGGATAGTGTGGAAGAGGGGCTGTGTGAGTGCCACCAGTTGCGCTCGTGCTGGAGGGATTCTTGCCACCAGGTGAGGAGTAAGGACCAGCACAGCAGTGTGCACTTGTGACACTATGTGATGAAGGGGGTGTGCAAGGCGTATGCAGTTGTATGTGCCAGGTGTACGCGTGGTGCAGTGGCAGGTGAGGAGAAGGATTGACTCAGCAGCGTTCTTGTGAAACTGGCCTGAGAATAGCATGTGCAAGGATTGTGTAGTGGTATGTGGAAGGCACATGAGTGGTGAAGGGGCCCCTGAGGGAAAGGGTCACAACAACGGTGCACTTGTGAAACTGTCTGTGGGAGGCTTGTGTGGTAGCATAGGCAATATGTTGGGAACAAGATGAACATGGCACATATCATATATGACCTGTCATTTTGATAATGTATCCAGAGCGATGAGTGCGAAGTGGCATGTGGCAGGCATATGCATGTTGCAGTGGCGTTTACAAGGCTTGTGTGTTAGCTTAGGCAATATACCATAGCATAAATGACACATCACATTGGATGATGTATTCAGATTGCAGAGTGTAAAAGTCATTGTGAATTTAGAGCAACATAATGTCATCTTGCTCCTCTTGGTCCCTAATGCCCCTAACGTCTGTTCCCTTGTTTCCCCCTTCCCTCAGGAATATGGCGACTTCTCAACTTGCATGGTAAGATATTGACGCTGGTGAACTGTGGGATGTGTGTGGGAATGATATCCACACTATTGACCTCTAGGATGTGCGAGAGAAAAATATCTACACTGCTGACCTGTGAGATGCATGTGGGATGCATGTGGGATGTGTATCAGGGGTCGCTGTACCAAGAAGCAGGGGTAGGATGTGTTGCTTTTGTGTGTGTGTGTGTGTGTGTGTGGGGGGGGGGGGGGGGATTTTGGGGCATGCGAACAGCAGGTGATGTATTCGAGTGCTTGTCCTGGGGAATCTGTAACCTAGTGGTGTAGCCCATCTTGAAGCCTGAATCCAGCACTGTGTGTAGATGACCTACTTGTGGCGAGCTGGGGTACAGGGATATAGGGACAATCCTGCTACAACCACCATGGCAATGTTCAACTATGCTATGTATCCAGGTGTTTCACCCAACCACCATGTCTAACACTTTTCTTCCATGCAGTTGTTTTGTTCTCATAGCATGAACATTGTTGACCTGTTGTATGCTGATGTCCACTGCACCGTGTAGGGCTACGGTGATGCCTGCCCTTCTGCTGTGGAGAGCTACCGCCTGAATTGGGCTGAAGCAGTTGCTGTTATGAAAGAGTCTAACTTTGATGCTGGAGAGTGGAGAGCCTTGGATGTGTATGCAACCTACGTGGGGCCAGAGAGTGCTATAATCGTTGAATCAAACTGGTTGGGAGATGATTATCAGTACAACCTGTACTTCAGCTTGAGGGTGAATGTGAGTCATCATGTACTTGGCTCAAATGTGTGAGCCACCTCCATACCTCTCCACTCGGCATGAAATTTCTCTGTATGCACTGTGTAGCCTCCACGTACCTGGGTATGCTAGATGAGTGAGCATGCATACTCCTTCTGGTGGCATGGCTTAGTGCACATCCTTATTTGATGCGGACCCATGCCTTGCGATGCCTTGGCATAGCCTTCAAGATTGAATCCCTGAATGACATCTTTCAAAGTGTTAACGTGTGACGTGCAAAGCGTTGTTGATGTTTGGCTTTCTTGGATCGCAGAAAGGAGGAGACGTGAATCTGGATTCTGAGTTTGTGGGCAAGGTTTCAGTGCACTCCATCGGTGAGAGAGTGGACGCCCGAGCAAGCAATGAAAACGGCAACATGTGAGTGGCCAGATGCACTTTTGTGGTCGGAGGGCATGGATCTGGCTTGTGCTTGGGGCCGGGAGATTGGGGTAGAGAGGAGAGAGGAGGCTATGGATGCGGGGATGCAAGGATAAAGGGACATATATATGAGAGGATCTACGGAGAGATAGTTTTGGGTGGAAGGGTTGGAGGTCGGTATCTCCATCATTTATTTCCATGCGAGCATTTGCCCTTGTGCCCATTTTCACGTGTCCATTTGCCCTTCATGACCTCTTGTCTGTCTATTTTGAATGTATTCATTTCAATCTGATCCATCATCATCCTATTTTTGATGATTTAAGTTGTTTCATAGTGAATGCTATCAGCCTGACTCCCTGATACCCCCTGCATGACCACCTGACGTAAGGTTATCACCCCGACCCCCCCCCCCCCCCCCCCCCCCCCCCCCCCCCCTTCCCCCTTGTGAGCAGCCATCTACTCAGGGTGTGAGCAGCCATCTACTCAGGGTGGTGAATGCCAATGCCCAGCACATCTTCACAGGATTCAAACTTGTCCTTCAAGTCGGATCCTTCAGGGCAGATGATTCTATAAGCATGAGCTTCTGCAGATATGTGGACGATCCAGAGACTAAGTGTGCACGCCTTGCCTGCTTGCTTGCTTGCTTGCTTGCTTGCTTGCTTGCTTGCTTGCTTGCTTGCTTGCTTGCTTGCTTGCTTGCTTGCTTGCTTGCTTGGTGGTAGATGCTGAGCTAACTCGTAGTGTCTTATACCTCCCTGACCCCACCCCTTCCCTGCCATTCCAGGAGACGCTGTGCTGTACACTTCCGGAGGGGATGATTCAGACTGCATTTTCCGCATTGCTGGCAGCGGCGGTGTCAGCCACTATGCAGGCGACTGTGGACGTGCTGGTGATAATGGTCCTGACCCTGCCGACCCTGCATCTGGCACAATCCGTGGGCTGGTGATGCTCCCCTCTGGAGATCTGCTAGCTGCTGTTGACACCAGGCTGACTCTCCTGGCATCAGGCTTGCTCAAAGTATTGGGTGCCAACTCCACAGCTGATCGTGATGTGGAGTTACCCGTGACAGTGAGGGGACTGGCTGCAGATGAGTCTGGCATCTATGTCAGTGCCCAATCCTGCATCCTACTCTTGGAACCATCCACCTTTGAGGAGGTTGAAGTGCTTGGATCATGTGCCGTGGTAGGAAGCAGAAATGGTGCTGGAGCAGATGCACGTTTTGATGATATTGGGGGCATCGCACTGGACTCTGTACAAGGGCTTCTCTATGTCTCCGAGACAGAAACCCACTGCATTCGAGTGGTCAACCCTGCTTTTGAAGTTCAGGCTTTTGCTGGTGCCTGTGGAGCTAGTAACAATGGGAGTGCAGGGGGTAGTGGCCCGGCGGCTTCCTTCTCAAGCCCCCGGGGCATTGCTGTGGACCTCCCAGGGTGCTGTGTTAGTGGCAGATACTGGCAACCACTGCATTCGAAGGATTGCACCCCAAGGTAGGTCACTGCTGTTGCTCTATCACTACAATTTTGTCAGATATCTCACTGCACTTTGCTGTAGTTGATTTTAGTTTAGTTGTCATCATTCAGTCATTCCAAAGCATTTGGAGTCTGTGCATTTGGAGTCTGTGCATTGCTTACACAGTCTGAAGTCTGACGAGTGAAGTGTTTCATCATCCCCTTAGCCTCCACATGCCTCCGGGTGCAATACTTTATGTGCAATACTTTATTGTTATTTAGGGTAGGAATCGTCATTTAGTCATTTAGGAGCCTTTATATTCTGTGCGTATGTTGTATTGTTTACACACATTGTCAACACATATGGACAACACTGGGTTGAGTCGGATTATTGAATTATCCAGCCCGCTTGCACATGCCTCCTGGTGTGCTCTCACCTCTTCCTGCTTGTAACTTCTCCTTGCATGTCCTGCATGGACAATGGCCCCCCATCTAGTGGTACTGCTGGCAACATGCCATTCCAGAGCATTTGGAGTTCGACTGGTGAAGTATCCCCTCGGCTTTCACATGCCTCCTGGTGTACTCCCTCTTGCTGCTTGTAATTCTTGCTTGTACTTCATGACACCTGAACTATGGCTCCCCAGGCATGTAGCAACACTGCTCATTCCATCCCCTTCCACTCCCCCCCCCCCCCCCCCCCCTATAATGGCTCTTTCCCGTAGTGTACTCTTCCCTCATACTCAACTTACTCCATCCCATTCCATTACATCCAACACCCCTCCATGTAATGTGGATGCTTGTTCAATCCCTGGTGGTTGGCGAGGCAGGTACGGAACTTTCATTTCCATCTATGAGATGCGTATTTTCCAGTTGTTCGCAACCCATTCATTCTTGATTAAGAGGAGGATTTTCTATTGACCTTCTAACTGTTTCTATAGCCTACGCTTCACACTTCCATTCGTGTTAGTCGGTCTCAGAAGTGAATTAATTTGAAGCTCTTCTTTCCACGGGGACCAAGGGGAGGCTGGGAATAGGCTGGCAATCCTGACAGGCATGTTACATGTCATGGTTAGATGTGAGAACAACATTACCTGCTCCAATGGGCAAGTACACGAACAACACAGTCAACCTCATGGCTTTGCACAACATATGCACGTATCTCTTTCCAAATATATTGCTCCATCTATCTCGCATCATATCTGGTACATATGCCCATCCACGATTGTTGAGCATGTTGAACACGTGCCACACAACATGAGCACTTTGACCGTGTCCTATTCAGGCTGCAAGCAGAGTCTGCATGTAATCAAAGTGCTTCCTCTTTGTGAAGTTATTTACGTCATTTATCCTTGGGACCTTTTTCAACACACTGTCCAACCACACTCCCTGCAGGCGCTTCTGCTGCTATGCCACCACCACCCCCAGCACCTCCTCCACCTGCTTCTTCAAGCCCGACTTCTCTACACGCCCCTCCTCACCCTCCTCTGTCTCCAGAACCTCCAAGTCCACCACCTCCACCTCCACCACGTGCACCCCCCCCACCACGTCCACCATTACCACCAGGATTTACGATACCAGATTCACCACCACCACCACCGCCCTCCCCCCCGCCCCCTCCATCTCCTCTCCCCCCTTCCCTCCCTCCATCTCCCCCTCCTCCTTCCCCTCCTTCACCCCTCCCTCCTTCTCCTTCTCCCACCAATTCTCCTCAGCCTGCTTATTTCCCTTTCCCCTCAGGTATTCTCTTCTTCCCTAACTCCCCCCCCCCTCCCTCCCCCTCTCCCCCCCCAAGCCCACCCCCTCCACCCTCCAACCCGAACACCCCCTCTATCAGCCCCCCGGCTCCCCCTCCTCCCCCATACGAGCCTATTGTGTCAAGTTCTCTCCCCTTATCGCCAGAAATCCCTCCTCCGCCATCACCCTCTCCACCCTCACCCTCTCCACCCTCTCCCTCTCCACCCTCTCCCTCTCCTCCATCCCCCTCTCCCCCTCCACCCTTTCCACCGGGACCCGTTCCACCCTTACCACCTTCCCCTTCTCCCCCATCCCCATCTCCCCCTCCTCCCCCTTCTCCATCTCCACCGGCCCCTTCTCCCCCATCACCCTCTCCCCCATCGCCATCTCCTCCATCACACTCTCCTCCGTCCCCCTCCCCCCCCTCACCCTCCCCCCCTCTGCCCTCTCCACCATCACCCTCCCCCCCTTCACCCTCGCCACCATCTCCCTCTCCCGATTATCCTGTGTATGTTCAGTCTCCTGATTATCCTGAGTACCCTGTCTATGTCCAGTCTCCTGATTATCCTGAGTACCCTGTCTATGTCCAGTCTCCTGATTATCCTGAGTACCCTGTCTATGTCCAGTCTCCTGATTATCCTGAGTACGTTCAATCTCCTGATTATCCTGATTATCCAGAGTACGTTCAGTCTCCTGATTATCCTGATTATCCAGAGTATGTCCAATCTCCTGATTATCCTGATTATCCAGAGTACGTTCAGTCTCCTGATTATCCTGATTATCCAGTATTATCCAATCATGTTCCAGTGCTGGGGTAGCCAAGTAGTATAAAGTGACTTGCGCCACCTACTGCATTTATGGGAGGTTCTAAATCATCAGAGTGGGCTGGTTATCAACTCAATCTGGAACATGATTGCACGGCTCCAGCCTTAGGTCTTGGCTGATGCTCATCACGCATTGAACTCGTCCCCAATTTAAGACAAATCCGATAAACGATGAAGTAAGAGTAGCTGGAGGAGGAGGAGCAGGAGGAGCAGCACTAGCATACGGTAGTTGGGGGGGGGGGGGGGGGGGGGGATTTTGGAGGCCTTGTTCGTAAATGAACTGAATTGGATGGCCTTGAAATCATCTAGGGAAATAACACTCGGGGGGCAGCTTTAAGGCGCCTAGCCCCAACCGTATCAAATATGCATTTGTATGTTATATTTGTTGTATATGTACGTTGTACATGTACTTGTGTTTGGTGACATAATTGACGCAATTGGCAAGAAATGACATAATTGGTGAGATAGTTGTTTGGTGACATAATTGTCAAGATGGTGTTGCATCTCTCCCTTCCTAGCTGGACACGGCTTATTACAAAGGATTGACAAACTCAGTTTTGTTTTGTGAAATAATTGGCAAGAAGGTGTTGCACCTTTCCCGTCCTAGCTGGACACGGCTTATTACAAAGGATTGACAAACTCAGTTTTGTTTTGTGAAATAATTGGCAAGCGGGCGTTGCACCTTTCCCGTCCTAGCTGGTCACGGCTAAGTACAAAGGATTGACAAGCTCAGTTTTGTGTGGTGACCTATTTGGTAAGAGGGTGTTACACCTTTCCCTTCCTAGCCGGCCTAGGACTCACGGCTAGGATAGGAACATAGGATTGACAAGCTCAGTTTTGTTTGATGAAATAATTGGCAAGAGTGTGTTGCACTTTTCCCTTCCTAGCTGGCCACGGCTCAGTAAATATGATTGACAACCTCAGTTTTGTTGGGTGAACTAATTGGCAAGAGGTGACATAGTTGTTTGGTGACATAATTGGCATGTGTGACCTGTGGCTTTTGTGTGACCTGGACATGTCTTTGAAGCGTTTTTAACCAATGTGGTCGCATTATGTACTCAGGAGTATTCTGTAGTAGTGTTAATACTTCCCGTGTTCACTCCACCTGCAGACGGTGAGCAGCCCGATGGCTAATCGACCATGTAATAAAAAAAAACTGTGTACATGTGTTACAGACCAAGGGTAGCCAACAAGGCTAAAGAGATTTGCCCATCCTCGATTAATGAAGCCAATTATATCAGGCTATCACAGCGGGCTGGATTAATAAGTATTTCATGATCTGGCCCAAACAAATCGACAGTATACGACGGAGGACATGAGATCGAGTACTGACTACTGAGTAGATAATTGATCATCTCATTTCTGTACTTCTCAGTGGTTACCTAGACCTGCGGTGATGGGCAACATGCACGTCCAGCTGGGGGTGAACGAAACCCAAGAAAATACTTTGAATGTTGATGTTACTGCACCTACAGGAGTGCATTCTGTACTCAGGAGTGTGGTGCAGTAGTGTCTATTAAACCCTGCAATCTGATAGACCATGTTATCAAACCCATTTTGTGAAGGTAATGTTCCTTCCGCAGACAGCCATCCATAATGGGTGGAGCCATGTAAACAAGGTCAATAAATATGCAAGCCTGATAATGCAACATTACCCGAATCTCCGTCCTCAACTGGCCATGCATCTGCTCAGTAGGGGCTAGCCTTGTTAAACAAACAAAAGCAATTTCATGAGAGGTCCCATGAAAGCATGAAAATGAGGCATGCCATCAGACAGCACAGCTAACATACAGTCTCTAACTTGATCACGAATTGTCATTCGATGCATGGAGCAATGGCTCGATCTATATCTATACATGGACAACTCTTTAAACTGTCTAATCCGCTCAGCACGCTCCCTGATTACCCTGGGTATTGCACGGGGGTTAGTAAATAAATACATAAATGAATCAAATGTACGCCTTATAACGAGGCGCGAGGTTGAGGGGGCCAGCCCGTTTGCTTGCACTGGGGCCAACCACATCGCACGGGGGTACTTGGAATTGAAAGACAGAGATCACCTCAATATTGGCTGAAACACCGTGTAACAATCCAACCCAATCCACCTGCTTACACCTGTGCCTGCTTGCGTTTCTAGGTGTCGGCATTGATCAGGGAATTCCCTGGTATTGGAAAACAATGTAACAACCCAATGCAATCTATTTAAAATTTGCTGCAGCCAAGGTCTGCTTGGTTGTAGCAAACTCCTCAGCGCGCACGCTAGAGTGGATGAATCTGTTCTATATCTGTAATTCCAACTATATCCGAACTTCATTCTTCCTCATATCCCACACCCCGAGGGTTCCTGTGCTCTTGAGGTCAACAAAGCGCTTGTATCCTTTAGCGTCAAAGTACACTGACCCAGGCCCTGGCTGTGTCGTTTTCGTGCCTGCGAACAGAAGTTCTTGATTCTGAGACGGAGTGCAGCTGTAGAGCACCAAATGATCCTTCGCCACATAAGATGAGTTCGAGCTGGAGGGCTGAGATGCACTTCCCAAGGTTCGGTTTGAAATGCCTGCAGGCGGAGCAACAGAGGAGATGGTGGCTCAGATGGCCTTGAATAATAATTTGAATAATAATAATAACAACAATACTACTACTACTACTACTACTACTTCTACTAACAATATATACAAAACGGGATAATAATAATAACAATATTAATAATTGTGATTGTAACAAGGTTCTATACACCGGCAATTCGGCGTCTAACCGTCTGCAGAATACAATACTCCCCCCCGTGCGATAGCAACGGAAGCCAGGGAGCTGGCCTTGGGCCACTGGTGGGCAAGCTGAGCGATAGGCAGGTTGAGAAGTATGGCTTGTTAAGTTTGTCGAAGTGGTTTGTCAAGGTTATACGTGTTTGAAGTCTTTCAATAGCTCCCCCCCTCTACTCATCCCCTACCGGTGGGTGAGTTTGTGCTTGTGCTTGTGTCTGTGTCAGTGCTAGTGTTCTTGTTTGTGTTGGTGAGAGTGCCTGATAATTCATTGACCGCATTTCAAGTACTTAGGAGAAGGATTAAAAGAACAATCATGTGAGGGCTGTCTCGTACCTGTATCTGCAAATGGTGATGGCCCCATTGATAGGCTCATATCCCTTGATGCATCCAATGTCTGTGTGTGCCACGTTTCCATGGCTCGCTTGGTGCCCGCATTTGGTGGAAGAGATCTGTTGCATGGCAGGTCATGTGGGTTAGTGTGGGTTAGCGTGCTTGTGTGTGTGTGTGCGCGCATGTCTGTGAGCGTGTGCGTGTGTTAGTGTGTGTGCAGGTGCGTGCTTGTGTGCATGTGTGCCGCACTAGTATTGAAGAATGAACCTTTCCTTGGACATGATCTGATGGATGTACGGATGCCCTGCAGTGCTGTGTGGGACACGAGTGCATTAAATGTTGAACACGTTGTGTGGGACACGAGTGCAGTAAATTGGGATTTGAGGGTGGGGATCAGGGTACTCCATGATTTTGGAGCCCAACTGCGCGATTGAAGCAATTTGTTAAACACCCTCTGGGCACAGAGCACAGATTTCCGTTTTCAGTTGAGTCAAAAGCGCAACCCAAAAGGAGGCAGTCGCGCTTTTGAAGCAACACAAATGACCAAATGTAATTCCGTGGTGGGGATTGCAAGAGGCTGAGATTAAAATATCTTAATACCACTGGAATTCAGCTCCTGCGGTGGACACTTCTGGTTTACGATATATCGGGGACCAGCGAATCACTAGTGGTAGTTTCAATTAGCCCCTCCCGTAAATCTTGACATGTTCTTGATTATTTGAGGTTGGGCAAGTCCCTTGGGCCTAGTAGGCTACCCCTAGATTGTAACATACATAGAAGAGGCTGTGGGAGCAAGGCTTCAGTGCAGGCAGTGACTTACCCATTGCGTGGAATGTCAGGGTGGGGATTATAGGAGAACATGGCCAGCTCTGCTTCCCCTCGCTCAATTGTTCTCTTATCACTGACCCAGGCGGCCTCCTGGACTAGCTCCCTCTCTATTCTGGACTGGGGCGGGTTGGGAACAAAGTAGCTTGCAGGGAGCTCTGGCGTGCGCTTGCCGAAGGCTACCGTCAATGTTGCGATGTCCCCTCCAATCAGTCCCTTAGCCTTCACTTGTTCCGCGGTTGCGATGACATGCTGATCCAAGACCTATGATTGTGGAGGAAAACGCACGGTTCATTGGATTGGGTCAAAACACTGGCCTGCCACTGCTAACTTGGGGGGTCTTCGGAGCTCTTTAATTTGAGCTGAAAGGGTGCATTATGGGTGAGAGGGGTGCTGCAGGGGTGCAGAAGAGGGTGGCGAAGACCCCCCAAACTTGGAGTGTGTTGGTTGTGGGTGTTGCTTGTCGGCAGGATAGGGCTCTGAACACTGAAACAAAATTCTGAAAACCACTATTAGCCATTAGCCATGATACTGGTGGCACTTGTGACACTAGTTGGCGTGGCATGAAGTTTTATTGTATGAGGCTCCCCTGGGCTTTTTTACCCTAAACCCTGCCCTAAACCCTATATTAAATATAGCAATAAAAAAGAAAAAAAAGTTTTTTTTGTGCTTGAAATGCACCCTAAAAGCTACAAATAGCTATAAAAAGGTATTAAAAGCACTAAAATGCTGTCCCTGGAGGAGGCTTACAACCATGAAGGTAGAAAACCCACTTTCAGATTTGAAACAAAAGCCCTGCGGCTCCCTTACCTTTAATCCAGGCATTGCGTGGATGACGAGCAAGCGGTAGTCAGGCTCCTCACAGCAGGGGTTACCCTGCGAGCAGTGGCGTCAGGCACACATGGATCAGCAGGTTTTCCCGTCACAGGCAAAGTCAATGATAACCAAGCGCCAGGTAGCCGTCGCCTGTGCTCAATCATTGAAACATTGAACAAACAAACCAAGCCATGCGTCCTGCTACTAAGCACTGCAGTACGGTGTAACCATGCAGCTGCAATGGACTTCAACAACAATATATATTATAACACATACTGGGAGACACCTAAACAACACTGTGGGATCAAAAGGGTCTGTGTGAAGGGCTGTCATTTATCTGAACCCTGGACGATTGTTCGTGTTGTAATGTGGCGCAGGCCAAGCATTGTGTCCTGTAATCAGAGACCGTGAAGTGCCCGCTCACCAGTGCCCCCCTCTCACCACCACTACCTAGCTAAGCATCAGTGCCCCCTCGTGACACCACTACCCCCCTACCCATCAGTGCTCCCCTCACTATCAACAATGCTCCACTCACTATCAGCACCTTACAAGCCACCAAAAGCCTTACATCAATATTCACCCCTGCCTCACCGTCACGGCAAGGGGTCACGCCTCCCTATCTTACCTTCAGGTTGAGGTGCTTCAAGAATTTGAACTTTTCCAGTGACTTCAGCAATTTCTCCAAGTCACGCAGCTGCAAAGCATTGAGGATCGGAGTGGCTGTTAGGCATGCATCTCAACTTGGGTGTAATGGATAACAAACGAAACAGCAAAAACGCAAAGCAAGGAGTGTTATGTGTTCATGTGTGGCACGCTACCACTCTAGGCACGTGGTAGTTCTTCCTGAACAGGGTATATGGTCCAAATGAAAAAGCAAGATTGCAAAGCAAGGAGTGTCAAGTGTTCACGTAATCATGTGTGGCACGCTACCAATGTAGGCATGCACTCTAATTCAGTCCTTTCTAAACAAGGTCCAAACAGTGCTTCATAAACACGGCTTAAGGCCCAATAAATAAATAAATAAATAAATACATAAAAAATAAATAAATACATGACAAGGCAGGAGGTTTAGGGAGCCAGCCTGCTCGCCTGCGCTGGGGCCAACCACCAAATGGCTTGAATGGCATATTACTGCTTTATGCAACAATTGGCTGCACGGTCTGGCAGGGGGTAGCACTGTGATCCAGCACGTACCTGGTTGTTTGCTATGTCCAAAGTCTCAAGGAATTTGAAGCTGGACAGAGAGCCCTTCAGTGTGCATATCTGGTTGTCCTGGAGGAGTTGGGGTCGGAGGGAGCAGTTGTGGGCGTTAAAGCTGAGAGGCCACTGAAAATCATCAACCCAACCCCAGCACACCTAAAGTGCACTTCATAGGCTCATGCAGGTGTGGGTTGGGGCGTGGAGTTGGAGTTGGGGCTTGGAGTTGGAGTTGGGGGTTGGGAGGGAGCAAGTGCACACAAGTTGGTGTACGTGTACATGTACGTGTTTGTTTTTGTGTAGGTGTGTGGACGTGAGAGTTAGCGTATGTATGTGCATCTGTGTGTGTGTTCATGAGTGCATGGGAGTGTGGGTGCATGTGTGCCATGCCAATAGATATCTCAGATGCTGACATGCCTTTGGAAGAGCCTACACAAACCCCAACGGGACCTGTTTGATACTGAGTTGTACACGCTACAAATAATGTCCATGCGTCGTTCAACTGGCTTGAAACAACAAGCCGGCAGCCTGCTGTGCACACAGAGAGGGAGGCCATATGCTGGGGGAGGTGTGTGTGTGGTGTGTGGTGTGTGTGTGTGTGTGTGTGTGTGTGTGGTGGTGGTGGTGGTGGTGGTGGGGGGGGGGCAGTCATGCTGTGAGAGCCCTGGTCTCACCTGAACATGCAGCGTCCTAATTCGGAAGTTTACATCCAGGTTGTTGATCTTCTTCAGTTTGTTCCCATAAAGCCAGAGGGACTCAAGGCTAGTGAACTCCTCAAATCCGCGGATCTTCTCAATGCCCTTGTTCCCTAGAATCAGTTCCTTGGTCTCTGTAGAGAGAAGAAGAAGATGCATTGCGACATGTTTTTCCAGCCAAATCCGGGCCACATAACGTTGTTCCATAAGAAGTCCCCCGTGCTATACCCACAGAAACCAGAGAACAGACTGAGCAGATTCGAATCCATAACAGGGATGTGAGGAGGGTGTGCTAGGAAGGGTGACATGCACAAGTGTGACCTGCAATCATATTGCCTTCAATCATATTGCCTCTCCAGCTACCACTCCAGCTACCAACATACCATGCAGGCAACAAGCCCAGCCCTAACATGAAGACTACATGAAGCTAAGCAATACCATTTTCACTATCCCCCACATCGTACATAACAAATTATGTAGTCTGGAAATGCAGCCCAGCCAAGCTTGAGCATGACAAGCTGCGAACAGCGCATGCCCGTCTACATCGGCGTGTCTTGTTTATCTGCACGTGGTTGTACCCCGCAGTGGTACTCGAGGCCAGTAAGTGCAACCGAGTTAGCAGTCCAGCTAGTCGGGGACGCTCTTTCCGAGTGCCCTCTTACCTTTAATGTAATTAGCATTCTTGCCACCTCCAACGATTTCATCTCCTGGTCTAGATATGACCACCATTTGGAAGGGGCTGGGAGAGCGTGTCGTCCGACAGGAGAATGCACAGAACTAAGGTTTGTGTATGATCAATTAACCTCGTCAGAATGCACAGGGCTATAGAGCGGTGGCAGGACGCAAATAGTTAAATGTCAGCCAACATGTTAAGAAAGAATGGCAGTACCTCTCCGGCCTAATTCAAAGCGTGTCGCTAGCGTATAATATTGGCGATGATTTTTGTGGGATAAGTTGCTCTCGAAGATTTATGCAAGTGGGAACAAGCAAGGACCAACAAAGAGCGAAGAGAAGTCTGCGACGGTTGGCTGACATGGCTGACCTGGGGAGGTACAGGGAGTGCGGTACAGTACCTCCTTTTCTAAAAATCGTTTTTTGAAATGACAGATTGCGAAATTGGAGCAGACCTGCACCGAAGATAGGGCATTCGAGATGGAGGAGTGGGAGCAGTCTAAAGAGAACTTCATACCCGTTAAGCAGGGTCGAGCGAAGGCCGTCCTGGATGAGGCCGTCGAATTGACGGGAAGTTCCTCGAAAGGGTTGCTCGAGGAGAAACGAAGGTGCGATAGCATAGTAACGCCCGTCCAAGTATTTCTGATCCATAGTTTTACCCCTCAATCATACGCCCTGCGTCGCACAGGGAGCTATGGCAGCATGTCCGTCAGTATTCAGGCGAAGATCCAATCGAGCCGTGGCAGAGGTAATGCCTCGGCTATTGTCGTAGTGTTTTAGAGCTCCTGCCAGGGCCAGGCTGGTGTGCTCATGCTTGTTGGTTGGGGCTCCATTTTCATATCGGACTTGGAAACCCCTAAACTTCAGATGCCTGGCGGTATCTAACACTGAGCAGCAGGGATGTAATCTCATGGAGCATCTAGCAAGTCATTGTTATGCCCATCGCAGTTGTAACAAGTGGGTTTGTGTCCCCTTGGGCAGAAAGTTGTTAGAAACACACCTGCCCACCTGAATCCAGCCCCCACCAGCATAAATCCAGAAACCACTGCAACTGTATTTGATAGTTGCTGTGTTTATGTCTTACTGCACAGGCTAATCAAGTGGACCCAGGAACATTTGATCAGCAGCAGTAAAGCTGAGTTGCAGAAAGTGCTGGAGGCATGCACCTCAGACCTGGTCAAGATTCAGAGATATAATTCAGATATTCGGTTTCTACGAATCTGGATCCAATATGTAAGTTTATCACCATACAGCCGTCTACGTTAGATCCATATATTTTGTGCCAATAGCTGATAGAAGAGGCAAAGCAGATGGTTGGACACAGTGTTTTTGTTTAGGGGTCTGTAAACCTCTCGCATGGAGTTCACCTCCAGATACCAGGGAACTATAGCTTTCATTTCTATGAATTACTGGTATTCAGTTGACTCAAAGACATGATTGGTTCAGCATGTGGATATTACCTCAATTTGCCAAGCGATGTATGGAAGTTTGTAAGTCAGCATGCAGTGAGCGAGTGCTGGTACATGAGTGTGACTCTGGCTAGTGCTACTTCCCACCAGCCTCCGAGTTACTCAAATGTAATCCACCTTAACATTTCTATCCTTGTTGCCTGCAGGCTGACTGCTTGCCCGATCCTGGGGACGTCTTCCTGTTCCTAAGGGACAAGCGAGTAGGGCAAGACTTTGCCCTATACTATGAAGCCTATGCAACATACTTTGAATTGCAGGGCTCTTACCCAGCTGCTGATGCAGTCTACCAAGATGGTATCAACAGGTGCGCTCCATTCTTAGCTAATTGCCACTGTAGAGTTTGCATGTGTCTTTCGTTTCTTGATTATTTTTTGTCAGCAATTTACGCCGACATGAAGCTAGTCCTGAATTGCTTCAAGGGACCATGGTATGACCTGTTTTTGAAACGTGATCTGATCTGAGCACTTATTCCACGCGATCTCATCAGCTACTCACTGATGCTGGCCTCTGCAGGATGGCCAAGCCCCTGGAGCGACTGAACAGCAAATACACGGCCTTTCAGAACAGAATGGTAAGAAGTCTGCACTTGTTATTGTTGCTCACCGCATATCATATGAGTCATGTGTGTATCAAATCCTGGAGTAAATTATTTGCATTGTGGTTTGTGAAGATAAATATGGGCTATTATGTGAAGTAACCCTCACGCTGTTGCTCCGATCATAACATGTTGAATGAACCCTGTCCACAACTCCATTGCTTAATTTTCAACGTGAAGCATGTGCATGTGATCACGATCAGATTGCTGATCATACCCATGGGATGTTATACAATACATGGTGCAAACGCTGCTTTACTCAACAGCCACCATCACAAACATAATCTCACACCCACGCATCATCAAATACTCCATCGCATTAAATATATCATGTATCTAACGATGTCCATGGCATCGCAGGCCCAACGCATTCAGCGCAAGATCCAAGAAGATGCAGCCATGGGCATAGACGTCCAGCAGCCACCCCCTGCAAGGACGTCTCTAGCTTCCCTATTTACACCTGGTGAGCATGCCTAATCACCTTATTACCCTTGGTGAGTTTACCAACATTACATAATTTCCCCCGGTGAGCTTCCCGCATGATCTGTGTACCTTATTATCTGATTGACCCTGATTAGCATGCCTAATGACCTAAATACCCCTGGCGAGCTTCTTCTCGACACTCATCTACACTTCGCATGCCCACATCCTGACTCCCACTTCCTCTGGCATCTAAGTGAACAACATTCACCAGCACTGTCATGTGCTATTTAAAGCTCGTATGGCAGGTGTCTGATGAAGTGGCTGTAGTATAGGCGCAAATCGCAGGCGGCACTGACATCCGCTTATTCCTCTAATTCAAATTCCTCAATCCTCTCCCGTGTAATACTTCGTCCTCATCGATATTTTTTAGTGCGCTGTCTGTGACAGGATCACACTTTCTGTGTGTATGAACCATTCATCGCTATCCTATACCCAGGAGCACCATCAACCGTTCCCCGTCAGCAGCCGCAGTCGGGCCAACCTCTTGTCCTTGGCACGATGACTCGTCCCTCCAGTGTGTTCCCCCTCAACCACGCGCAACAGCAGCAGACAGTGACTCCGTTGGTTGGTCGCATTGGCGGGGCAAGCATGTTCAATCCCACACCCACAAGTTCCAGACCTGCCCCTCAGATTGCTGTGGACGAGGAGTTCAACAGCAGCAGAGGAGCAGCGTCTACCTTTGGACGCTTGCCTGGGTTTGCAACCTTGCCGCAGGTAATGCACATTGGAGGAAGCACATGGGTAAAGTATGATTCCATGGGGTGGTGCCTGATGGCATGATGCATGATGCCATGTAAGAATGCATGGTCATGTAATCCATGGGGTTGTGGAAAGGTAAAATATAAAATGGTGAGCAGTGCAACGTGAGCCTAACAAAGATGAGTGGTTCCTTGGGTGCTCCCGCTGAATGGGACCTTACCTAAAACGTCTGCTTATCATAACATACATTCAAGCTAGTATTATATTCGATAACCTGCATGTGTCAGATGTCTTAGATCCTGCCTGATGCCCTGCAGTCCTCCCTGATGCACACTGCCAAGGGTTGATGCATGATACCATGGAATACTGCATGATGGGGGTGATATGACACCGTGAAGAAATGTGTAATGGGGCAGGTGCGTCCATTGATAAGTATGCTAACAAATCAGACCAACAATCTATGCTCATCCCTAGGGATCGGCATATCTTATGGTGTTGACCCAAGGCGAGTATGATATCATATGATATCATACAAATTGCATCATTTGATATTGTATATAAATGGTAACTTTAGCCTGGTCTGCCAGGACCATATGATAACTTTAGCCTGGACTGCCAGCATCATATGGTAACTTTAGCCTGGACTGCCAGCATCATATGATGACAAGATATCATATTGCCATTCCCTACTCATCCCAATGTGGATGCCTTCAGGATAATGGAGCATCCACTGTGTTTGTCAACTCCCTGAGGCTATTGCTTGCGTGCTTGTCATTGCAGGGCGCAGGCAATTTGAAAGAGCTGAAACCATACAATGTCATTCGAAAGGAGAACACAGAGAAGCCATCCATTTGGACAACTGCCGGCTTTGGAGGCACGGTGCCTGGGAGCAGCAGCAGGGGGGGTAGCAGCCTGCTCGGAGGCCCAGCGCCAGCAGCTGTGCCTATCACACCAGCCAGATTGGAAATATGTGTGGATGAGGAGTTTGAAGATGGCCTTGATGATGTTACCCCAGCCCCAGCTCAGAACCATGCGCTCCGTCTTGCATTGGAGGGGAGGCCTGCCCCACTGTCAGAAGGAGGCCTCAGGCTGCTATCCTCTGCCAGCGCTAGCACCTCCACCGCTGCAGCCCTGCCATGCATGGCGCCCGCTGCTGCCCCTCTGCCGCCTCCAAGCAGCCTGTTGGATGATCTACAGCTGCCCCCCCAGCCCTCTAGCAAGCCCAGTGCCCAGCGCTCTGTAATCTCCTCAGCGTCACGTCCGTTGCTCCCGCCTGAGAGCAGAGACTCACGACCATCTGCATCGAAGGCCCCCAAAGCAGTGGTCCCCCATCACAGATCTTCAACAGGGCAGGGCTTTGAAATAGGGTTGCTGCTGAATAGCCAGGGAGAAGAGATGTCATTTGAGGAGGTGCGGGCTGCCCGTTGGATGGCCGTAAATCCTCTTCCCCCACTGCCTGCATTTGATCACCTACCCAAGAACGAAACCTCCAAAGAAGGCAATCAAGTGAGTGGTAGGAGCAATGTGTCCGGCGCAAGGCCAGCAGCAGCCGCTTCCGCAGTCATGCTGCTTGGAGACTCGTCCAAGCAAAGCATTGGGACTAAGCATGCATCAGGACCCAGCGGTGTGTCCTCCTCTGGCCCTCTACTTGCGGCCTTCTCATACACCACAGCAGGCCTAGGTGCTGCCAAACCCGAGCCCTCAGCTCCATATGCCTCTGATTGCAAGCCCAGCCTGCACCAAACACCCAAAGGAGAGCCCCACACCGCCAAGAAGGCTCTGTTGGGCTCCTTCTCCTTCACCACTGAGGGCCCAGCAAAAGCAGGCAATAATGGAAGTGTCCCGAGTAGCAACACAGCTGCCAAGCCCCCGGCTCCATCAGCACTTAGAGGAGCGCCTGCTGCCTGCTTCTCCTTTACCACAGAGCCTAAAACCTCAGAGCCCAAATCAACAGCGGCACAGGTGACTACAGGCCATGCGAACACAACCCAGGCTGTGGAGGGGAGGCCTGGAGCTTCATCAGGAGGTGAAGGTCCACGGGTGGGAGGAGGGGAGCAAAAGGTAGCAGAGAAGAAGCGTCCTGCAAGCCAGCTGCTTGGTAGCTTCTCCTTCACAACAGAGGGTCCCTCAGCAAAAGGTGCACCTGCAGTCCCTCCTTCTCAGACAGAGGCAGCAAGGGCTAACCCTGCAGGTGATGCCAAGCCGAGGGTATCCATGGCGGCACCGCAGAGTGCACTGGCAGCCTCTTTTTCCTTTACAACAGAGGGTCCCTCTGCAAAATGTGTACCGGCAGTCTCTGCTGCTCAGACACAGGCAGCAGGCACTAACCCTGCAGGTGATGCCAAGGCAAGGTCATCCAAGGCGGCACCGCAACGTGCGTTGGCTGCCTCTTTCTCCTTCACTGTTGAGCCGCCAGCCCAAGCAAAAGCACCACCCGCACCACCCTCCGACAATCAAATGGAGACTGAGCCAGGAGGCACAACAAAACGGCCTGCTTTGAGCCTAGGGCTGGTCCCTGATGTCCTACCTGCAGGTTTCAATGCCTGCAACGACGTGTACATGAGCGACGCCAGGCAACCCCTTCGCCCGCAAGCACTTGAGTTCATGTCTCCTTTAGTCCCTAATGCAGCTGGCAGACCATCAGCACCGATGCCAGAACCCACCATCACCATCTCCACTCGAGACGCGTTCGACGAGGTTAACAAAATGTTTGGGGACTTTGACTTTGACTCCAGTCAATGCGCCAACCCCATAGAACACGTCAACCATGCAGTTTGTGAACCTCAACCAAGAGCTGAACAAGCAGGCCAGGCATACAGGCCTCAGTTGCCAGCATTCAGCTCTGGCCTGCTTGAACAACACCCTCCCCTCTCACTACAACACAAGGCAGCACCTATGCACGAGCCTACTGTGACAATGAGTACCCTAGCAGCCTTCAATGCTGTGAATGACATGTTCTGTGATGAGCTGCCTCACGAAGCAAGTCAGAGAGGAGAGCGCGGCAGTGGTGGAGGGATGGCTGGGGGAGGAGGCAGAAAGGTATGTGGCCACCTGCGTGTCAGCATCACGTGTGGTATATAAGTGCCTTGGCAAATTGTTACAGGCTGGGGACTCGTGTTATTGCGCTTGTCGTGCGTCTGTTGTTGTTGCAAGCATATTATGTTAACAAGTGCCAGCCTTGGGTCTAGTGTTGTTAGATACATGCTCTGTGCATGTTTTACCCAGTTATTGTATTGTTGCATACAGATTGTATGTATCTGCTTGTCCTGGGTCTAGTATATCGCCTGCTTTTGCACTGCAAAGAGATACAAGTGTTTGATGTACATCGGTGCTCTGAGAGACGTGCTAGAACATGGCACACATATATAGATGGACCACGGATACAGGGTGACTGCAAGTGGCTCTGTCTTTGGATCAAGAACTAACCAGTTTCTCTCACCCTCCCTCATCAGAGCTCCATGACTGGCCTTCCCTCATCGTCCAAGCGTATCAGCGCTACAGATGTATGCCGCCTGGCCAATGCTGGTGCAGGCAAGCAGGGCGGCCCCACAAGGCCTCCCACGCATGCTGCACCTGCCATGTCCATCCACGAGGATACCGAGTTCCTTCCTAGCTCGGGAGGGGGTGCAATATACGAAGACACACAGTTCCTACCCCAACCACAGAAGCAGAATTCCACGTCAGCCGAGCAGCAGCGATTTTTGTCTCATCAAGACAGCGCCCCCTCCAACAGCCTCGAAATGTACGAAGACACACAGTTCCTGCCCCAGCTCCCCGCCCGACCATCCCTGCAGAGCATGAGGCCTTTGAACGCAAGCAATGCGACCAATTCAGCCCTCCAGCAAATGATGCAGCAACCTGCACTAGATGACACTTTGGTGTTGCCGGGGGGTATCAGTTTTGCGCGGGCTGCTGCTGTGAGCGGGAGCACTACCCTGCCAGCCAACGAGCCTGATGTCGCTGGTGGAGGAGGTCTGTGCTTGTACGAGGACACTGAGTTCATCACCACACATATGCCAAAAATGCAGGCTGGGTCAAATGCTGCATTGGCAGATGATGAAACAGCAAGTTTTCAAAATATTCTAGCTCATGGTGCCCCTGCACCCGGCACTTTCAGAGGTTATCAAGACACTGTCAAGCTAGCTGCAGGTAGGTCCTATGTGCTGCGGTGATGATCATTCACACTAGCTTGATTCAACATGCTGGGTGGAAAAATCTTGAGAGGGGGTAAGGGGGTGGGTTATGCTTGCAGCTGAAATCTTTGCTCATGAAGTCATGTCCTGGTTGAAGATTAAGTTTTTTCGCACACATTCTGGTCAGACATGATACATTTAATTAATGTTGTTACTGTTGCTTGTACGTTAGAAACACGACTTTCCCCCCTTCTGAGTTTAGGATTTTAACTAACGGCTACGATGCTACCATTCTTGCTTTTGCAGCCATGAAACTGAGAGCAGCAGGTCAACCACTGGCCACTCGCCCCAAGGACAGCCAAGCATTGCTTCCAGAGGGTGCTAATAGCTTCAGGCCTGGAAACAGGTAGCCAAAACTTGGCAGAAGAGAACTGTTCTTATTATGGGCTATGTGAACCAGTTATAGGCTGCTACCTGAGCCAGCTACTGAGCTTGCACCCAAGATTTCAGGAGTGTCGGAAAGCTGAGTATGTTAGCTTGTAGGTCAGCCAATGTAGCTGCCAATAAAATAGAATGTGTAGTAGTGTGTAGCAAAAAATAAAACAGTATAGATGGGCGCCATTGATAGCATATGTTGTATTAGTATCATTTCTCTCCAAGCACTGGGTGGGAAGGGGGGTTGAAGGTGCGCACAACAAGCAGGTTAGGTTTGAAGGGGGTTTGAAGGTGCGTGCATGAAGCAGGGTCTGATAAGTGGCGTGTCTATGCATCCATTGAGTGCCAAAGGAGGTTGAGACAGAAGAACCTGTAAAGTTCCCTCGTTTCCATCACCCCCGGGTAGGGCAGTGAACTAAGAGAGTTTCTCGATATTGTGATCACAGATGTTTGGATACTTGCCATGGCATGCTTAATGACCTCAGGAGCTGCAGGCTGCTCGCTGCGTTCGGCTGTAACAACAAGTTTCAAAGCACTTTTCTTCACATCAGCAATGTTTTACCTTGCTCACAATCCTTTCAATATACAAACTCACTTGCACATCCCGTGCACATCCAAGCCTATATGCGGAACAGTCCAATGTCAGTTGGGGTAATAAGATTCCGGTATTGTATAATTACCATTCACACAAGGATCAGTGGTTTCCTAACAACGATTGATCGCACACACCTGATTATAAACGTTTTTAGCCGGTTCTGTCTTTCTTGCGGTGTGGGAAACGTTTATGGATTTCAGTTGATTGGTTTGAGCATTGTGCGGCCCGCTACAATGTAAACGTTTTGGCTTCCCTAAGTCTCTGGCTTAGGCATCGCGCAGGTCCCCAGGTTAATTATTTAGGTTCTAATTATATTAACATGTTGAGCCCCAAATCTGTAAGTTCTGATACAATAGTTTTTTTGTTGCCCAAAATGTGAGGGAAATCGTGCAGCCTGGTACCGCAGACGCAGGAATGTTGGCAGAATTTGGAGGTGGCGAGAGATCGAAAAGGGGCAGCAAAATATTACTTTACTTCCAGCCTTGGCCGGGAGCATATATAAAATTGTCACTCCCCCCCTGCTACCCCCCCCCCCCCCCCCCCCCCCCCCCTAAATAGAAATACCCCTTTTTTGAAAAACTTAGATATGTATTCTGGGGGTATACACTAAGGCATCCTCGGAATTCCCACGCAAGGATTGTGTGATAGTCAAAATTCAGTTATGCACCCCCTTTGGGTTGCCCAAGTACAGTAGTGACCCCTTTCGTATCGTATCGAGGGTAAGGGACACACACATATACCCCCCCCCCCCCCCACACACACACACACACACACACACGCACACATTAACCACCCATTCGCCTACCCATACCCACCCATACAAACTCATCCATACCACCCATACTCATCCATTCACCCACCCACTCATACCCACCCATTCACCACTCATACTCACCCACCCATACCCACCCACATTATCCACCCATTACCCCCCCCCATCTGGGTCTAAAGTGGTGCCAATGAACTACACTTGTCAACACACACTCAAAGGTGGTCTCAGAATGTCATTTGGAGGTATGTGGAGGTATGAGTAAAAAGATAGCAAACAATCTGAGGAGGGCTGCGAAAACGATCGGCCTTCCTGAAAATTTGGAGGCCTGGCCTACTCCTGCCTTGGCAAACAAAGTGTGTGTGTGTGTGTGTGGGGGGGGGGGGGGGGGGGGGGGGGGTCCTCGAATTAACCAAGTAAACAAGTCCAAGTTAAAACACCGTGGTATCTATCTTCTACTTGCGTGCCGTATTATAATGGAGGGGATTAAATGTGGTAGCAAAGGACTACTGCAGTGCGAATTACCGGGCCTTAAGTATTGGCAAACGGTTTGGCAAACGACCCTTTGCCAAACCGGGTTAGGGATGCAGCTTGAGACCACTCCATGTGGTTGGCCTTTGCCAAGTTACGGTTACCATGGTACTCTGTCTAGTGTCTACTAATCCCTAGCAAGTTAAATGTCCCTGATTTGAATTGCTACATGGTTCCATTTTCAGCAAGCTTGGGCAGACTACTATGTAAACATGTACTTGACCTTGAACTTGGTTACATGGCTCCAGCCAGCAATTTGGCTACTAAGCACCGGTCTGGCTACTAAGCCCTAACGGCCTAGCAAGTTTAATGCTCCTGATTTGAATGGATACATGGTTTTATATCAAGTTTAGGCAGACTACTTGGTGAACATGTAACTAGGAAATGTAACAATAACATAAGACCCTTTGCCAACTGGTTTTCAAGTTTGAGTTTGAGACAGTCAAAGCCATATACCCCTTTGCCAAGTTAGTTTTGCCATGCTTTTCTGAGACCCACTTTTAGGGGGGAAATGACATTTGCCAATACTTAATCTTGCCAATACTTAAGGCGCATACGGTAATTTAATTTGAGTACTGCTCTATGATCATCTGCCTTTCTTCTCTGGCTCCGTTTGGTGCAAACGAATTACAGGGCTGGAGATCAAATGCTGTGCGCCGCTTTTGAAGGGAGCTAATTCTTTCAAACATTAACTGCCCTGTATTGCCGGCACAAATCGCTCCAAACGTCCCCGCTCCCCGTTTTTGCCCAAACGCACAGAATCAGCTCATTGGCACACAAAAAACTTGCCAATTTGTTTCCAACTTTTCATGCGACTACGGTACAATACAATTAAGAATGATGCACTTCGTTGTCTGTGCCAAGGAGCGAGTGTGTGATCGTTTCAAGCTGTGCAGCAACTCCCCGTGCTTACTCAAATGCAGATAGCAGCCTGAGGGCTGAAAGACCAAGCGAACAATCCAACCTATATTACATTGCTTCCTCATAGGGCTGTCAATATCGTTCGATATTTGCAATTATTGTACGATACATCGTGATATATCATACTATGTTTTTAGACCCTTTTGGGGAGAAGTATACGGTAAGACCAAAGGGATATTACAGGAAATACCATTTGCACGACCATACAATTGAAATCAAGTCAAATGAACCAATCCTGAAGAAGATTGAAAACACGATAATATCGTGATATATTGTACGATATTGGGCGTTATACTGAATTCCCTGGCCCAGACCCAGTGCAAGGAAATCACAGGCTGAGGTGCTCCTGCAAATCTACTAATCATACCACTAGACCAAACTACACTTCCACTTGAAGCCCCAAACTGCACTTCCACCTAAAGCACCCACCCTATAGCATCAGAAGTGCATGGGAAATCTTGCTCACCACTCTCATTGCTGCTGCTGCCATGGTGAGCCTGCTTCCCTCGAGAGCATCTGCGAGCGAGCAAAAAGGTGCAAGAGAAGGTGTGCCAACCTGCCGGCATCGAACCCGTGACCCCAAAACGATGTTGCGCAGATGTCCAGGCCGAACTGGAATTGCATATTTTCCACTTAGCACGATACAATAATGTACGATACAACACACGGTAAAACGATGAACACAGCACGATATATCCCGATAAACACGATATATCGTACAATAAACCCGTAAATATTGTACGATGTCAGTTCAATATTGTACAATATATCGTACGATATACCGAGGGGGGGGCAAGAAAAAAGCTGCCGTACCGCACCTTCGCTTTGGATAGAGCCTATCCTCAAACTATATAAAAAAAAAAAGTTTTTTTTTGAGCCAAAAATAAAGTTGTACCAAGTTAGAGGGGTCCAAAGTTTTTTTCAACCAAAGCGGCCCAAATCTTAACATCGCGATAAATCACGTTTGGGTAACCCCATGAAAGATGTAAGAGCATAAATGAAATGGGCTTTAAAAGATCTTTCGAATGACCCCCATTTTAGGGGGGGTAGGGTGAAGTAATTGGGTTTTAGGAGGGGGTGGGGGGGTGGGGGGGTGGGGTGGGGGGGGTAACAAAACTTTTAGCCAACTTTATTTCCCCCCTCTTTTTGTATGAAACGTCCACAATTCCAACTCCCATCTGAATCGGACACCATATCGAAGGTGCGGTCCAAAATCTGTCTTTCTGCCCCCCCCCTGCGATATACGATATAATAAATATCTTACGATACAAAGCTTGACCCTAAACCCTAAACTTGGTCTCGATATGTTAAATTGTTAACATGGTCTTAACATGCTAACCAAACATTATGAGGCCTTGGTTGTGACCCACTAACAACACAACAGACTAATCAGCAAGGGCGGGTACCTAGTTTAATTATCTCTATAGCATGAACTCAGGGTCTCCGTTGGCAAAACGATTTGTTAGGGCAAAATTCATCGGTGTATGTTTTTGTATGGGCCCCTCCTGAATAGAGGTTGGGCGGGTCCCTTTAGCCTATTTGGCTACCCCTGGACTGTAACATACACACAGAAGGGCGGCACCTAGCTACAAGTTCCATATTAGTTACCTGAAAACATAAGCCCAGTGCCTCGCATGTCCCTAAGGCTTGATCTACTCAACACATTCCTATGGAACAGCAGAGTGGACTGGTGCCACATCAGAAGAAACGATCAAGGGGAGCTTTAACAACACGCCAACAAGGCTATGGTGTCCTGATGTTGCCTACACCCATGTATGTATGTTGCAGTCCAGGGGTAGGCCAAATAGGCTAAAGGGACTTGCCCAACCGTATAGGATAGGCTTATGAAGACAAAGCACTGATGAACTGAACCCCAAACAATCGTGTAACCGACTGGGGGCCTGAGTTCGTGCTACAGTGATTATTTAATTCTACAATATAATACCCATACAAAGTTATTTATGCAGCTTGCAACAAGCCGACAAACTGTAATGTCCTGAATTTTAGTACGATCAGCCATTTTCAGGGCATGCAAATCGTGACACGATGACAACGCTGTGATGCCCTAAAGCTGCTCACAAACTATGAGATTAAGGGTAAGCGTTTTGCACGACCCTGACAGAAACGTCATGGAGTTGCTTACAGTGCGACAGATCCAGGGTATGCAGATTCATACACACTGACTAGGCAGTGACGTCCTAGAGTTGCTCACAATACGTCGGATCGAGGGTATGCAGTTTGCAACACCATGACAAGGCACTGATGTCCAGAAGAAGCCTACAATGAGACAGATTAAGGGTTGCATATTTGGACATGCTGATTATGCTGTTTTGCCCTGAAGTTTTGTATGCAGTGTCCTGAAGATGCCTGGGCAGAAGCAGCTCACGCAGATTGCTACACGCTGACAACGCTGTGATGTCCTGAACACGATCACAGCCATTCAGATTCAGGGTGTGCAGACTTCTACACGCTGATAGGGATGAAATGTCTTTGAGCTGCCCACAATTAGACAGATCCAGGGTATGCAGACTGCTGCACGCTGACATGGCGGTGATGTCCTGAAGTTCCCTGGAGCCGCGCAGATTCAGGGTATGTAGATCGCAACACCCTGACAACGCTGTGATGTCCTGAAGATTTCCACAATCATGCAGATTCAGGGTGTGCAGACTTCTACACGCTAACAGGGACGAAATGTCTTTGATTCGAAAACAAAAAGACAGATACAGGGTATGCAGACTGCTGCACGCTGATAAGGCGGTGATGTCATGAAGTACCACGGAACACAGATTCAGGGTATGCAGATCGCAACACCCTGACAAGAATGTGAGGTCTTGAAGATTACCACCATTATTTAGATTCAGGGTATGCAGATTGCGGCACGCAGACAAGGCTGTGAGGTCCTCAAGATTATAACAACCACTCATGTCTAGGGTATGCAGATTAGACATGCTGATAAAGCTGTGAAGTCCTGGACAAGCCAGCATCCCGACAAATTCAGGGAATGAAGCTGAGAACACGCTGACAAGGCTGTGATGTCCTTAATGTCGCGACACCAATGTAGTGATAGAGTTAGCAGATTACATAAGGCTGACAAGGATGTGATGTCCTGAAGTCGATCACACGATGACAGATCGAGGGAATGCAGATTTAAACACCCTGACAATCCTGTGATGCCTTGACGTCGATAACGATGTGCCAGATTCAGGTTACGCAGATTCCGACATGCTGACAACGCTGTTATGTCCCGTAAACCATCACACCCAGACAAGACCAGGGTTTGAAGTACGAAACATGACGACAAGGGGGTGATGTCCTTAAGCCGCTCACATCTAGACAGATCCAAGGTATGCAGATTCCTGCACACTGACAAGGCTGTGATATCCTTCAGACGATCACATCCAAACAAATGCAGGGTATGCAGATTGCAACACGCTGACAATGCTGTGATGTCCTTAAGACTATAAGACTCAGACAAATCCAGGGTATGCAGATTGCTACACGCTGACAATGCTGTGATGTCCGTAAGACTATCAGACTCAGACAAATTCAGGGTATGCACATTGCTACACGCTGACAATGCTGTCATGTCCTCGAGCTGCCAACAAAAAGTTATGCAGAGGGTGTGCAGATTGCAACATGTTGACAAGGAAGAAACATTTGTCAACCAAACCCACGAGTGGAGCTCTATGGAGCTGAGGGCAGGGTAGAACTCCAAGGTGGGTAGACTGGCATATGGGAAGCCCTGTAGAACAGCCTCCTCAAGCTGAGACAGGTCAGTCAATCGATGAACAGAAGACCTCTGAAGATCAGTTAGCTCTCCAACCTCTGGAACAGCATCAAAATCAGCAGCACCATCAGAAGCAGCAGGATCATCATCATCATCATCATCATCGGCACCCGAATCATCAGATTGATCATAATCACCAGGACTATGAGACCTCATCCGAATCTCTAGGCCAAGCTGAGTGGCAAGCCACTTAGGGTCAAGCCTTTGGGAGCTCCCAACACGCAGACTCTCTGAAGAGCAGGGCACCGATGTAGGACAGTCATTTCCAGATCACAATCTGTCTGCAGGGGAACAGCAAAGGGGTATGGTTAGCTGATAATGGGCTGGTCATTCTAGCTTTGTGCTGCTCCCAGACAGGGTGCATATATATTGGTGGCATACTCAAAGGATGCCCTAACCAAAACACTCATAGAGAACACTGTATGATCCATGTACATCTATCTACACTCAGTTGATTTTGCGAGGATGGCTGGAAGGCCCCCCGTGGTATTGTGGAGTGGGCTTGTCTTGGTTCAAAACTGGTCTGCCTGTGATAATGCAATGCAATGCAATGTAATGTAATTATTGTTCAACTCAAGGGCATTGATCGAATCGTGCCTCAATCTATTGACTTGGGCAAGTCCCTTTTCCAATGTGTGCCTTTTGCCTTATCTGGCTACCCCCTAGATTGATTTAATTGCGATGGGGCAGGACCACTATTAGGGGGGGATGACTAATCACCCCCTACGATCACACCTGACTTTTTTTTGCTTTAGCCAAGGACTGTAGGTCTGTACATGCAACAATGAATTTTCTAAACATATTTAGCTACATTGGATTCAAGGACAGGGCGATCCATATCCTATGGACTTGCAAAGGGGGCTGCTCCTCAGGACATTTTCCAAGGAAGGGGCTGAGGAGGACAGCCAGGGTCAAGATGGCGGGGTAAGACAGCTGGTCTGGCAGCTTGGAGGAAAATAATGGGGGCAATGAGGCTAGCATGGACAGGGGGAGGCCTGAGGGTTCTCCGGTCAAAATCCGTTCCCCCAGGAATGGTAGCAAGAGTGCTGAGAGGGAAATCATGCAATAGATGTGACACAGCACCCAACTGCCAAGATGGGATCAGCCAGGTTCTTTTCCTATTGAAAATCGGAGTATGCTGCAGACAGACAATATCATGACCACCTGCACCTGGCTCTTCAATGTAATCGTACTACAATTTACCATAGAGGATGTATACTTACACTCGTAAGGACGGTTTCATGACGACCATCAAGATTCTGGGGGTACTGACGGGTACTGACTGCAGGTCCCGAAGGGTCCGATGTGATACGCCACCCCCGTTCCCTATATTATGTTGGGCACAGCAGGCACAGACTGCTGTGTCAGCAACTCACTGTTTTTTGGTTGCCAGCCCATTTTAAGCATCGGGTCGCAGCTTCAACTCCTTGGCAAGCTTGCTTGCAAACCAGTCTCCACGTGCCTCGTGTTTTCGAGTCGAAGAATGGTAGCAGAGCCTCATGACAGATCCACAACGCATCGTCGGAAAAACACCTGACGGCTGAGGCATCGTCTTGATCCGCCTGGCTGTTGCACGCCATGTTGCTGAGCTGTTCAGCGTAGCCTGTTGGAGACCGCTGCGCAGTCGAGCGCAGTAGGAAAAATGAAGGTAAGAAGGAAGATAGCAAAGGCCGTGTGAGAACAATAACTGGATGCTTGGCTCCTCGGGAAATATTGTGGAAGAAAGAAATGGCAGGCATAGTCGGCGTGAATTAATCTACAGCTCTGTCCAAGCTAAAGGGGGTCCTCGGACAACACCAACAAACATGGAGGGTGATCCGGATTGGGTGGGGGCGTCGTACAAGGACAGACAGGTGCAGGGCCCCCTGAGCACAGATGCAGATCTAGGTTGGACGCCAGTTGACGTACCTCATCTGATACATGGAAGTTGGGCCTCGGCATCAATGCTGCAGAAGTGCATAGTAGCGCAATTCATACTATACAATTTTGACGTTACCCAATCTACCCCGACTGTTTATTTTATTACATTCGCATATATTCGCATAGCTAATTGAAGATGCTCAGACCTGACAGAAGTCAAAATACAAATCCTGGAAAATATGAACAATGACGGGAAGTGCATCACATAATGTATCACTAATCATGTAATTTGTGGTTGCCTCACAACTTTTGGCCCAGGCCCTAAACCAATCCAAGATCATGGATGTTGCCTTCAGGTACCTGGTGGAGGCTATGGGCCAGGTATGGGCAGGGAAAAACATACCGTATCCAGGAGGGCTACATAGGCCCAAGGCCCCCCAAAATGGCTTTCTGGCCCAGGCCAAACTGAAATTCTGTCCTGACAGGATTTCCCATGGATCAATAACACCTATGCATCAATACTAGTCTGGCGAGGTAGTATAAAACGCTCTAAACTCGACCTGCCCTGGGCTCGGAACCCTAAACAAACGGACATCGGACAATGGGGTGGATCCGGGTGGATCTGGGGGGTCCCGCCCCCCAGGTGGTAGGAGGGGGGGCTCTGCCAAAAACCGTGAAACCAAATAGTAGGGGGCCCTGGCGGGTCCCCTGGAGGTCGGCCCCGGGGGTGGGCCGATGGGGTATGGTACACGATGGCTTCTGGGTTTGGAGTTTAGTTGTCTAAAATGGTTACATTTCTTGTTGAATGTTGAAAATTATAAAATAGTTGTCCACGTGGGTATGCCAAGTTGATACGACAAGCAGCGAGATACCTTTGCTAATTGCAATTGCCAACAACTTGATTGTTTGAAAGATTTAACGTAGATTGTCATGTTATGTTTCATGTCCGGGCTTGGCATCTATCAGCTTAGACACTTCAGAGAGTGGACAGATGCTTGCAGCGGCCAGACGCGCCAATCTATACACGGAGATGAGAACAACTTTACAAAGACTGGGGAACCCCAAAGGGGCACCAGCGGAGGAAAGGGGCGGCAGCCTGGAACCTAATCAGGGTACAGGCTAGACAGCGCGTGTCAGGGGAACCGGTGACGCAGCCAACAGGAAGCTGTCACTGTGTCATGAAGAATGACACAGTCTACGGGAAGCTGACACAGACCTGTCTGTACCGATAGTTCTAAGGAAGTACATAAGTAGTCACCAAGTCATAAAACGATGGAGTGAACCGCAATTGATGCTGATACTCCACCTATGACGCAGGTGACATACAATACTACCACTCCACCTATGGTACAGGTGTCATAGAAATTGAAATTGAAATTGTTACATCCGTGTAGAACCGTTACTCACAGGACGTGAAGTTAAGGACACCATAGCGTAAGCCGGAGCTAGCTATAGTCACCGTAGGACCATCTCAGTAAAAAGAATTACCACCGATGCCTAGACAACAGGCACCGTAGCCCCATCATGCCAGTGCAGCTTACTACGGGGGTTTTTCACCCCGGTTGGGAAGCACCGGCACAATACAGCCGGTTAGACAAAACCTGAGAGGGGGGACGGTCTGTGTGCTAGTCCCCGGGTATCGACCCGGGGTGTGTTTCCATAAAGCGTCTGCACTGCAAAATACTCCGGAAACTAGTAATGGTGTGAGAATGGACTGTGTCCGCCAGTTTGAGGGCACAGGATCTCTGAAGTCCAAGAGTGGTCATAGAAGTCAAAAAAGAGGTAGGAATAGTACCAGTTGTACCAACGGTAATAACTTCATAGTGAACAAGGTATCCAGCCGATCGAAGGCCATTGACTAATTCAACATGTTGGGCATGTTTAGTAATAAACTTAGTAGCGTGATTAGTATCAGAGCAGTATCCAAGCTCAAGAATCCAGAGTTCTTTATCAGACATACAGGTAGGAGAGTCTATGTCAGGTAGGACGGCAAGATCAGGTCTCATCCTCTTCCAATCCGCTAAAGTAATAGTGGAGGGGCGTAGCCAGTCGGGGAGACGTTTGCCCAGGACCCCCCTGGGAAGGTCCTCTTCCTTGCCAGCGTCCATGATCATTCTGCGAGATCCTAGGGCTCCTGTGCAGATGGCCTTGTGGATGAGTCGCACTGCGGCGTCATGTCTCTTGATGTAGAGCCCCTTGAAAGTCCGGTGTGTGCAACCCGCCAGGATGTGGCCCGCTCCGTCCTCACAGGTGTGGCAGATGGGGCATAGGGAGTTCGTGGGTGGGTGAGTGCTGGTAGTATAAGGGAGTTTCCAGCGGAATGCAAGTTTACGGTTCCACAGTCTACCCCAGCGGGCTTTAAGGATGTGGAATTTAGTTTTATGCTGGATAAGGGTTGAGGTCCAAAATTTGTTACTTGCTTGAGGAAGTTGGTGGGGGGTGTTTTCAGCCCAGGTGGTTGCATAAATCCCTTTAAGAGGGTGTTGACCAAGGTGGCAGCTAGTGGGTAGGTTAGAGGTGATACCTTGTGTAAGGTTAGGTGCTAAAATTCTTGGGGGGATATCTCCCATGGGTGTACGAGGAGGTTGAACTGTAGGCCAGTAAACATTGTGGCGGGGGATTTCCCCAGTGTTATCAGTAAAATTAGTTGAAGTAGGGTGCTCAGCTGCCTTGCGTGCCAGAGTGTCTGCTCTGTCATTTCCAAGGATACCTGTGTGGGAACGGACTTTACAAAGGGTGGTGTGTGAGCCATGCAGGATGCGTTGAATGAGGTGTTTTTGAATTGATTGCAGTAATTCAGTATGAATGGAACGGGTTGTTGTGGTGGGGTCATGAATCATTTTTTTTATGAGTTGAAGAGAGCAGAGGCTGTCTGTATGAAGGGTAAGAGATTTGTCATAATCAATGTTGAGAAGGGCTTGGTGGATGGCTACCAGTTCTGCCCGGTTGTTAGTTTTGGTGGCCCCTATTCCCCCAGGGTTGATGGTGTAGCTTTGTCCTGCAGCCGGGACATATACTGCAGCACCTATTTTGCTAGGATGCCCTGGTTTACCTTTTATTAGGCTACCATCTGTGTAGACCTGGAGGCCAGAGGAGGGGGTAGCAAGGTAAAAACATGGGTGGGTAATGGTAAGAGGAGAGGGGGGAGGGTGTTGGTGGAGTAGAGGTTGCCAGGGATTTTTGGCCAGAGATTTAAGTTTCCGAGGGTAGGTGATGACAATGTTAGTGAAAGTAAGTGTGGAAGGTGGTGTGATAGTAGAGGGCTCCCAGGATGAGGAGAGGCTTTGCATGTAGTATGTCCATTGGTCAATAAAGTCTGGGATTTTAGAAAGGTAAGTCTCTTGGCTGTGAGGGTTGCATATAAGGATGAGGTGTAATTTTTGAGTGGAGGGTGGGGTGTGAGATTTGCTGCCAAGCCATATTTCAGAGGTAGTATAAAATTCAGACTGTGGTCTAGAGTCTATGTAGTGGATCCAGGAGTGGTGGAGGAGAGTTTTGTAAGGGGCAGCAAGGTCATCAGGGAGGAGCATCAGGGTGCTGGTAGGTCTGAGAGTATTTTCAGCATGGTCAGCACTGGCTAGAGCCCACCTTAGAGCTTGGTGTGCTTGTGTGGTGGAATTGGGAATGTCCACCAGTGAGCCCCAGTCCAGATGGTAAGAAAGGGGTCTTGGTTGGAGCCAAAGAGCTGGTCAGCAGGGCTGGTAGAAGAGAAGCTGGTGAGGCTTGGGTCGTAGCTAAGAGGATTGGAGGTACGATGGTGAGTAATGCCCAGAGCAGCTGCTGCTTGGTAGAGGAAGGGAGACAGAATGTTAGTGGCAGCAGGAGCAGCTCTGTATCTGGTGAAGAGGGCAGCTAGGTCAGTGTGGTATGTTCCTCCTTGGGTCAGTTGGTTCCATTTGGTTGGGTGGTGATTTTTAAAGTGGTCATAGTTTTGTTTAAGAGAGGTGAGCCTGTCGTTGGGAATGTGCCCAAGACAGTGACCTGTGGGGTTATAAAGATATGAAACGTTGGTATGTGTGTGTGTGGATTGGCCATCCAGAGTAGTAAGGATGCCTGTTTGTATAATGTAGGCTGAGGGTGGTTGAATGTCCCAGTCTGGGTGCCTGTCGTGTGTGTCAATTTTCAGAAGTTTGTGAACAAGGTTGTGGTTGTCAGCATTAAATCCTGGGGAGGTGGCCCATTGGCCTTGTTGCTGGAGGTTAGTGAGGTGGGTGTCCTTCCTGGGATTTAGGTATGTGGTTATCGGAGGAGTGGTTTTAAAGGTGTGGGTTAATTGGTCATATGTTGGTTGTCCTACCAGTTCAACAAGGTGAGCCGCATGGTGAGATTGAGGCTTCCAGTGTATGGTGGAGGTAGTGGGGGTGAGAGGTGTGCAATGGTGGATGCTGTATCCCATGCGTGTGTAGGAGTTGATATGGTCGTTGTGCATGATGGTTGGGGCCCATTGGACGTGGACAACGGTGGTGGTGGCAAGTTTGTCGTCGTTGTAAGAGCGCTTGCCCCGCCAGCTCGTAATGTGCAGGGCTCTGTACTGAGATCCGTAAGTAAGGTGAAGCAGGCGCGCCGGTGGTGCAAGTGCGCTGCTGGCTGGGAATGTCATGGCCTCGCGGATCCTGTCAGGGTGCGAGGTGGAGGTTATTTTATATGCGCGGTAGAATTTGGAGGAGGAGGAGTGTCGAATCCAGGATTTGCACAAGTAGTGGCGCGCTGACCAAGTGGCGTCACTGTTGGGGCAGCCCCATGCTTGGTGCGCGTGACAGCCTGCGATCTGCGTGGACCACGCCCACCATTGGTTTCCTTCCAGGTCCCCAGTGGGGTCCGCCTCGTAGTCTGCATCAGTGACGGAGGCGTGAGGTTGGTAGCGCTGGGTAAGTGGGGTGGAGGATTCGATAGGAGCAGGAAATTTAACGTTGTCTGTCGTGTTCTGCGAAATTGCGTAGCCAGGCGCAAGTTGCCTGTGGGAGAGGGGGAGTGGGTCAGAGTGAGTTGGAGGAGTGACGGTTTGGAAGGAGGAGAGGTGTGCGGTGAGGCGGTTCAGGGATCGTTTGTGGTGTTTAGTAATTTTGTGTGAAGTAATAAGAGAGAGGTCTGTAGTGCTGATAAGATGAGTTCCCATGGGGGTGACCAGGTCGTGGTATGAGTAGATGTCCAGGTCGTGAAAAGGAGTCATTAGTGAGACAGGGATTGCCTGTGGTGGAAGAGGGAGAGAGTGTATGTTAAGTTTGTCAAGGAGTTTTGTGTCATTCCAAGAAATTATTATGTCAGATTTTTTAATAATTTCCAGCTGGCGGGCTAGGGACATATATTTAAGTTGCTTGCTGGAGAGAGAGAGAGGATCTAGGGTGGTCATGGTGGAGGTTGATTTGTCAAGAAGAGCCCTGGTGAGAATTCCCAGGTGACCTTGGTCGTTCATGGACTGGGTGAGGGCTGTTGCAGTAATCTGAGTATATTCAGTGAGTAGAGAAGGCACCCCTAGTCCTGCCTCTGTTTTAGGGAGGTGGAGTGCTCTTGTCGGAAAGGATCTAGGAAGGGAGCAGCAGAGTTTAACTGTTTTAATACTGCTCTGTCAATGACATGAATGTCGGTTAGTGAGAAGGGAGCTACTATCATGGGGTATTTAATAGCTGCTCTTACACATTGTGAGATTATTCGTAGACATTGGGTGGGGGTTGCCCTATTTTTAGCTTTAGTGAGGATACTCAAGCCTTTGTTGTGGATGGTTTCAATAGTAGAGTGAAGTTGAGTTTTCCAATTTAAGGTGAGTGAGATGTGAACCCCCAGGTATTTATAGGCTTGGTCTGGCGGCTGGTAGGTAGCATAGGAATTACCTAGAGGAATTTTTTCTAGCCTTTGTTTGAGAGTGTTGTTGTGAGTAGGTTGTGAGGGGTGTGATTTGTGGAGTATGCCACTAACCACACATTTAGTGGCGTTAAGAGGAATGCCCGACCAGATACTAAAAGTTTGAACTTTACCACATTGGATGCGAAGGTCCTCTGAGCTGCCGGTTAGGACGGCAGTGTCATCAGCATACCCCAAGCTGCTAGTGTGGTTTTCATCTGCTGTTGTGGAGGGTAGGGATGCTGCTGTGTATCCTCGTCCTCCAGAACGGAGCCATCTGTGTCGGGGTTCTAGAAAATAATGAAGAGTAAGGGGGAGAGAGTGTCCCCCTGGATAGTGCCCCTAGTGATGGGGATAGGGGAGCCAGATGTATTGTTAAGGAGGATATGTGTAGTAGAGTTTGTGTAAATTCCTTTAATTGTATCTATAGTATCATGGGTATAACCCAAGCTGTGCATAATGCAGAGAAGTTTTTGGTGATCAATCATGTTGAAGGCAGAGCTAAAGTCAAAGGAGGCAGCATAAAGGTCCTGGTGGAAGAGGGCAGCATCCTCAATGTTGTGGAGTAGGGTCAAGAGTTGTGTATAGGTACTTATGTCTTTTCTGAAACCCTCTTGGCAGGCACTGAGAATGTGATTGGTTTCAGAGTAGGTAGTAATAGTGTTGGTAACAAGAGAGGTCCAGAGTTTGGCTACAGCATTGTTGAGGCCTATTGGCCTGTAATTTTGGGGTAAGCAAGGATCTGATTTTTTGTAGAGCATGACTGTGTGGGAGATTTTCCAGCAGTCTGGTGTTTCTCCCAGGATCCATACTAGCTGCATGAGTTTGTGTATGGTGAGGTGCATTTCTTGTGGGAGGCACATAAGTAGTTCATTAGGTATGCCGTCTGGGCCTGTGGCTTTGTTAGTGGAGAGTTTCCTGATGCAGTCATCATAGGTGGTTGAGGAGGAGAGATAGGTGTAAGGGGAGGCAGTGGTTTGTATGGAGTTGGCTGGAGTTTCAAGGTGGTATTTGTCTGTGTGTGTTTCCCATGGAGGGGGAGTGGCATGTCGGGTATAATCATCTAAGATGGGTGGTGTGGGAGGTGACATAAGTGTTTGGTCAAAACTTCCAGGAGACCCTGGGTACTGGTGCTAAGTGTGTTCGAGGATGCATCCAGTAGGGCAGTGGGTGGGTGTGTGTAGTTGTCAGGGGAGAAAATATACCTGTGAGTTTGTCTTGCCTGTGTGCTGAAGCGGCGTCTGAATTTCTTGATGGAGGCAGTTGCTCTCTCCTCTTTGAGTGCAGCCTGCATGTGACGTAGTTCTATAATACTTTGTTGAATATCAGCAGTTAGAGAGAGGCAGTAGTCAGGGAGGAGTAGGTTTTGTAGGTGTTGTTGTATTTTGATTTTAGTGGTAGGTGAGTATGTACCTGCCGTATGAGGTGTGCTTCTGAGCTCCATGTATTGTTGTTGGTCAAGGTGGGTGGAGGCTGTTCGAAGTGCTTTAATGTGTTTAATATGGTAGTTAAGACGTCTGTAAGTTTTAGCAGTTTGTCTGGGCAAAAAAATGCCTGGTGTGCTAGACTTAATGGGGCAGATGTCAGTCATGATGGAAAGAGCTTGGTGTAAAGTGATAATGAGATGATCTGCCATGCTGTTAAGATTTTCTGGCATGGTGGCTGTGAGTTCTTGTCTAATAGATTGGATGTGTGCAGATGTTTTATCTTCTCCCAGTAAAGTTTGTGCTATATTCCAGGCTTTATTTATGTTGATGTGGCTGTGTTGAAATTGATGGAGAAATTTATTTGAGATTGCCTCTTTGGCTTTGGCCATGTCCTGTTGCTTGAGAGGGAGTTGCAGTTGGGATGTTGGATTGTGAGGTGGTGTGTCCAGGTTGGGAGGTGGAAAGAGAGAGGAGGTAATATGTTGTTCCAGGGTCAAGTGGTCAAGTGTGTCTCCCATTTGGTGTGTGGTTTCTGTCACCATGGTTGCAGGTGGAGGGTTGATGAGAATGATGTCATCTATCCTGCTGCTGTAGGAGGTGTTGTCTGAATAAGTATGGGGACGTGGAGATGGTTGGATGTGAATTGAATATTTATTAAGATGCTGGTAGTGAGGCTGGTCCTCCAGGTGATGGATTGTGTTGCTTCTATCAGTAAGGTAGTAAGCTGCATTCCAGTCTCCCCCTGCAATATAGTGGTGAGAGGGGTTCTGGGATATGATGTAGTGGATGTGTTCATAGATGCGGGCTCTTTTGGCAGGATCATTGCAGGGCATGTAGACACCTAGGATGTGAGTGATGTTGTTAATAGTTTGATGAGTGAGATGACCAGCTATGTCAGTAGGGATTTCATGTTTAATTAGGTGTGCAGTAAGAGTCTTTTTGATAAGTGTGATGACTCCATCTGAGCGGGTAACAATGTTGTCTGCATTGGTAGCTTGCTTAATGGTTTTGCTGCTGTGATGAAAGTGGTAGTCAGAGAGGTCTTGTTTGATCATATTAATTATGCCTGTATTGTTGGAGGTGAGTTTTGTTTCGGTGAGAATAGCAATGCCTGGCTCATTAGTTCGAATATGGTCATAGAGTGTTTCCCAGGATGAGAAAATGCCTCTGCAGTTGGAGGTGATAATTTTAGTGAGATAGAGTGCAGTTTGCTGTTGTTGAACAAGATATGAAGTAGTATGAGTAATTTTAATTCTTTTCGTTGGAAGAGTTTTGGTGGTGAGTCTGGAAGGAGCAGGTTTCTTTGTAGGAGGTTCTGCCCCAAAAATTCTGCATTGGCGAAACTTAGTGAAGTCAGGAAGGACAACTTTGCTAGGTATAGGGAGAGGTGTGTTGTGCATCTGGTGTGTGCAGGGGTGTAAGCGTTTGGTAGTTAAATTATTTTTCTTTGTAGGAGATGTTTTTTGTTTTGATCTGGGAGGTTCCTCATCGTCAGAGACTAAGTAAATAGTTTCTGTGGGGTCTTTTTGATTTAAAGAGGGGGAGTCTATGGGATCTTCTTGATCTGATAGGGTGAAGTCTAGGAGATCAGAGAAAGTTAGATCTGAGGAGTTATCCTGATCTGGTAAGTTGTGATCTGTGAGTTCTGCAGGCCATGGGGAAGTTATGTGGTCCATACTGTGGGGAGAGTCATGACGGTTGTGAGTGGGTGTGGTGTTACTAGTAGGGGAGATCATGCCAACAGTCTCCCTAGTAGGGTGGCCTGGTGTGTGATTAATTTCTGGTTGAAAAGGGTGTGAAAGGAAGGAGGGTGATGTTTTGGTAAGAGAGTAGATGTGCCCTTGGAGTTTGATCCAATCTTGTGAGTGGAGAAGACTAGGGCCGTTGTGTTCAGAGTTCATGTCCCACCACTTACCATTAATTTGCTTAATGGTTGTAGCATGTCCATATCCACAGTTGTAGTGGAGGATAAACCTTGTGCAGCTGGGAGGAAGCCGAGATAAAATTTGGTGTTTAGTGCTGCCAGGTATAACTCTTGCAGAATAGTTCTCAGATGTGTCTTCAGTTGTTGGTGTAGTAGGGGGAGGATGGGATGGAGTATATGTTTGTGAGTTCCTGTGGCCAGTGAGAGAGCCTAAGTGAGATTTCTTGTTAGCCAGGTAATAGTTGACTAAAGGGATTGTGTAGTTACCGGTTAGTTTATTGAAATAGCAACGTTCTAGATCCCACTCATGTTGAGTGTAGTTAGTGACGTGTGTGTTGAGGTTAATGGAGAACTGTAGGACCTCTTTGTAGTCCAGGGCCTTGTATCCGAGGTAGGCGTTAATAGAATGAACTTGACAGTGACAGTCTATTTGGGGTTCCCAATAGCTAGAGCTGTTTACAGGAGTGGAACGAAGTCTGGAAGTAGGTCTACCTCCCCTAGGAGCTGTATCCCAGGTAGGATGAGTCAAGGTTCTAATGTCCTGAGTACAGGATTACCTATTAGGTTCACAGCTAGAATTCTGCTTTGCAGAGAGTTTCAGAAGAAGGAAGCTGTTCACGATTGACTTATCAATAGTGGGTGTACTCTGTACTGATGTCAATAGCTTGGTACACCCTATGATCCAACAAGTAGCCATAAGGAGAGGGACAATCAGGAGAGTGCTATAGAAGTTTATGACTAAGAAGCAGGGGATCATAATAGGTGCACATAAAATCCCTATGGCTTCTTCCATACAGTCTTCTTGGTCACCTCCTTCCACTGGTTGGTGGGAGCTGACTGTCTCCTAGGCTGGCTGGGTCCAGCTGCTGGGGCAGGGGCGGCTGCCTGTGGAATTAAAAGTATAGTTATTTAGCTTGCTAAAGAGATGTATCCTCAAAGAGGCTCTTAGAATCCAGTGTGGGTGGTTTTGCTGGCTAAAGAGATGTATCCTCAAAGAGGCTCTTAGAATCCAGCATGGGTGGTTTTGCTGGCTAAAGAGATGTATCCTCAAAGAGGCTCTTAGAATCCAGCATGGGTGGTTTTGCTGGCTAAAGAGATGTATCCTCAAAGAGGCTCTTAGAATCCAGTGTGGGTGGTTTTGCTGGCTAAAGAGATGTATCCTCAAAGAGAGTCTTATAATCCAGCATGGGTGGTTTTGCTGGCTAAAGAGATGTATCCTCAAAGAGGCTCTTAGAATCCAGCATGGGTGGTTTTGCTGGCTAAAGAGATGTATCCTCAAAGAGGCTCTTAGAATCCAGCATGGGTGGTTTTGCTGGCTAAAGAGATGTATCCTCAAAGAGGCTCTTAGAATCCAGTGTGGGTGGTTTTGCTGGCTAAAGGGATGGCAATGTGTTGGCAATGGGGGGAACTTTGCAGAGTCGTCAATGGGGCCTAGATCGGTATGATTGGTGCGTTGTGGGTGGTGCAGGGGGCACGAGTGGGTGAGGAGCCGAGAAGCTGATTGACATGGAGATTCGGTGTTGGAAAAAGCGGGGTAATCGATTTCAAAGTGAGCGGGAAGGTAATTACCTGTTGCGTTGTCCCCACTGATGGCATGCATCAAAGCCGATCCGTAGTTTTTCATGGCGGGAGAGGTTCGGATCTGAGGGGATGGGTTGAGAAACTGAGAGAGGTAAGAAGGGCTGTGATTTAAGGTTGTGCCAGCGGAAGAGAGAAAGCAAGCAGTAAAGTAGGCGGGAAAATGTGTAGACTCTACAGGGGTCTGATCATATGACGAGCATCTCGCGAGGACGCGTTTTTTCAAACAGGGCCGTTCGGTCGAAGGGCAACCGCGCAGTTCCAGACTTGGCGGGTTCTGCGGGCAGGGTGTGGGCAGGTCCCGATAGATAAGAGCAGGTAGCTGTCCTGAGTACCTGCATGGGGGGGAAAAGGGTTCGTTAGTAGGTTTCTCGATTGCATGGAGCTTCGGCTCCTGGCAGCGACCATCAAGAATGCGCCAGAGATGTGCGCTTCGCATCCCCCCCTGTTGAGAAGTCCAGGGAGAGGCGCATTCTGTCCGGAAATGCATGCTTCCGACTGCCCAGAGGTGCAGCTTGCTACAAAAGTAACCGTCTACCACCCTACGACCACAGAAGTTGCTGCGAGTCGCGTCAGATGTTGTAGACGGCGACTTAGATAGCAGCATTGCCTCTGCGAAAGCATGAGCTCCTGTTTGGTTGCAGTTCCGGGGGGGGTTGACCGAAACTGTATGGAACAGAGAGCAGGTGGTATCATTCGATAGCGCAGACGCAGGAGAATGCGAATATGCTACGCGAATGCTAAGAAGGAAAATGAGCAGCGAGAAAGTTACATCGGAAGTTCGAATGTTGGGATCGACAGATGAAGTGCCACAATAGGTGTCATAGAACTATATGTAACAGAATTTAAAAAAAAACAAAGAACTCCGAAATCCGGGAGAACTTCAAATGAAACCCAAAGGGTTAGAGGAAGGAATGAAACAAGGCAAAAACAAAATTTTGCCAAGCTAGAAAAAGATGAAAAACCGAATATCAAAGTTGGGTAACAACGGTATAGAAAACCCGTTCCGGGAATAGGAACCTAATGCCAAACAATGATAACCAAAGATACAGATGTAACCAGAAAAAAAAATGACCCTAAGGAGAAGCGGTCATTCCGTGCATGCGGACAAACCGCCAGAACACAGCAGGATCAAGGGGCTTGGTGAAGGGGTCAGCACAGTTGTCCTTAGTGTTAACATAGGCAACTGCCAGTCTGCCATCCTCCACCAACTCCTTGATATAGTGATGAATCACATCAATGTGCTTGCTGCGAGGAATCAGCTGCCAGTCATTGGCCCAACTCAGAGACCCTAGGTTGTCACCCTGAATGGTGACAATGGTACAAGGCCAACCCAGATCAGTCCTCAACTTCTTCAACCATTGCACCTCCCTGGCAGTCTGAGCCAGGGCCTGATACACAGCCTCACTAGAGCTAATGGCAACAGTAGGTTGCCTCTTGCTCATCCAGTTCACTAGGCACCCGGCAGCAAGCACAGCATAGCCAGTCTGAGACCTCCTGTCAGACCCATCATCAGCAAAGGATGAGTCACTAAAGACAGTAAAAGAGAACTCAGGGCTGTGGGTGTAAGTGAGGCCCAGGTGGGAATGAGACCTCAAATACAAGAGCAAGCGCTTGGCTGCCCCCCAGAGGGGGACGGTAGGGTGAGAAGAAAACCTGGACAGGTAGCTGACAGCAAAAGAAATATCAGGCCTGGTGCAGGTAGCCAGGTATAGCAAAGCACCTACAAGAGAGAGGTACTGGCTATTAGAGGGCAGGGGGTCTCCAGGGGGGTCAGTGATAGTGCACTTGGCCATGGGGGCAGAGAACTTGGGCTTGGCTGCATCGGTGAGACCAAACTGCTCCACCAGATCAACAATGTAGGAGTGCTGGGAGAGGTTGATCTGAACACACCTGCCATCAGAGTCAAGTGTAACATGCATGTCCAATGAGAGGAACTGGACAGGTACACCCAACTCCTTGACCTCCCAGCCAGCAGCCTCCATAGCCTTGATCAGCAATGCATACAAAGCTAGATCATCAAAAGCACAGATAAAATCATCAACATAGGTCAGGACATAGCTCCACCCACCGAAAGAATCCCTTCTAAAATACAGAGCTGGTTCTGCCTTGCACATAGTAAACCCATGTGCAACCAAAACCTGCTTGACTTCCATGCTCCAAGCCCTGGGTGCCTGCTTCAAACCATAAAGGGACTTGATCAGTTTGCACACAAGGGGAACACCATTAGGACCAAGTACCTTGATGCCCTCAGGCTGGTGGCAGTACAAGTCAAGCCCAGGTTACAAGGTAGCATTCAGAAATGCAGTCTTGATATCCAGCTGCCGAACAAACATTTTTCTATGAGTGATGGCAGCAAGGAGAACCCTGAGCCCAGCTTTAGAAGAGACGGGGGCATATACATCATGAAAATCCAGCCCAGGACGCTGCAGAAAACCTCGTACCACAAAACGTGCTTTAAAGCGCACAGAACCATCAACCCCCATCTTCTTCACAAATAACCACCTGCCAGATAGGACCCTCTGCTGAGGAGGTTGAGGAGTCAGTGCCCAAGTGCCATGGACATGCAAGGACTCCATCTCATCCTTCATAGCTAGCAACCATTGATCCCTGTCAGGGTTAGAAGGGTGCATGGCAGCTTTATAAGACAGTTCAGAAGAGGTAGAGATATATGCTCCCACGTACAAGCAGTTAACTTGCACATGAGCAGCATGTGTATCAGCAGTATCAGCAGAATCAGGTAGTAAAACCCCCAGTGCAGCACTACTGCCTGGTTGAACAGGGTCGGCTTTCTTTGCCTCTAATTCAATGAAACCTGGGTCGACTGGAACGAAGCCATACGCAGTATCAGAGCCAGACCACCACTCCAGATCATCACTCACGCTTTCCGTGAAGGCTGAATCATCGCGAAGCCTAGTCCGGTGTAAACCACCAGGGACGACAGGGGCGGTGGGATCAATACAGCCCGCGAGTCATCCGAACAGGTGGACGGGGGCTTGAGATGATCAGACAGCAGTGGACCTACCAGAGGCTCCACTATGACCTGGGACCGGTCAAATCCTAAAGCTTCACCGACGGAACGTGGCGCAGAGGAGGGCCTGGCGACCCCCTGAGATTCAGGTAAATCTATGCTTGAAGGAACGTTAGAATCCCGCCCGCCCTTTACCTTCACACGCAATACAGCATCATCAGTCCCTGACCTGGGACGCAAAGTCATCCCATGGCCAGGACAGCGATCAACAATTGGGGTTGCTAAAGGGTCTAAGGCATTTCCTGCAGAATCAAGCATGTGGCTGTTGATAGCAGCAGGGATGCGAGATACATACGGGGACCCGTCATAAGGGGATAGCCCAGGTATGCAGTTATAGCTAAACTGTTCATAGAAGAGTACACCACGACTCTCTACTACCTGGCGCAACTTAGGAACCCAAACAAAATAACCCTTGCTCACCAGGGAATACCCAACCAGTCTACCAGATAACGCCCTTTCGTCAAGCTTGTTACGCTTCTTCCCATTTACTAAGGTGACATAGCAAGGGCAACCAAACACACGCAACAACGACACATCAGGTACCACACCAAAGAACAACTCATAAGGAGTCTTGTCTCTCTGATTGGGCAGCCGATTGCGAAGATAACAAGCACTTAGGAAGGCATAGGGCCAGAAAGACTTAGCTAGCTTAGACTCCAAGTGGATACTCCTAGCTACATTCTGTAAGACCCCATTGTACCTCTCCACAGTAGCATTCTGCTGAGCAGTGTACATCATCGACAACTCATGCACTGCACCAACCGATTTCAACCAATCCTCGAACCACTTTACCAAAAATTCCTTAGCCCTGTCAGACCTCAGACATTTGAAGACAAACCCATGTAGCTGAGTCATCCATCTGAGGATGGTAGTCTGAACTGCTAAGGGAGCTTCATCCCTGGACCTCAAGCACAATACCTCAGCATAGCCAGAGAATTGGTCTGTGAGACACAGAATATAAAACTCCCCACGCAAGCCCCGAACATGAACCGGTCCCATGATATCTAAGTGCAGGCGTTGCAGAGGTGCACGGATCTCTGTCTTGCTTTCTTTAGGAAAAGGCATACGTTTTGCCTTAGCCTTCTGACAAGCATCACAAGGGATCTTAGCCAGTTTCCTCACTTGCTGTATGGTGAGGGGCAAGTTGTTAACCATATTACCACTGACAAGCCTGTGCATGGCGTCATAGCCAGGGTGACCCAGCCGTCTATGCCACAGCCATTCAGGGGTAGTAGGGATAACAACTCCACCATCCTCATCAACATCAAGTGCAAAAACTGGATAAGTGTCAGCATCAAAGGAACACCCACGGGGAGTGGTACAAGGCCTGCAGGTAAACTTGTACACACCATCACTTGAGGCAGGGAAAGACCAGAGAACAGAAGAGGCCTGTGTGGCAGTACAGCTATGCCTATCAAAAGAAATCTTGCAGTGATGAGCATGAGCCACAGCATTTACTGACAGGAGGTTCACCGGACAGTGAGGGATGTAGAGTACATCGGTTAGAGTGATTGGTGTTGGTAACCAATCACTACATAACACAATGGATCCAATACCCACTGACTGTTGAACCACACCATCACCAAATCGAACTGCTGGCCCAGCTAGAGAAGCATTATACACAGTGAACAAGGACAGGTCACCTGTGATAGACAATCCAGCTCCAGAATCCACATGCCAGACACCCTCAGACAGGCTCGGGCTACACACGTTGGAAAACTTCGTGTGGCAAGAGAATAGGACAGAGAGTACCTCCTACTTCTTGGACAAAGCATACCCATCAATCTGGGCCTGCAAGGCGGACAACTGCTTCGAGGTCAGCGAAGCTGGAAGGGCCAAGTTGACGGGCGCGGGTGCTTTACCCAGTGCACCATCCTTGCCCCTTCGCAGATGCCGAAACTTCGTCCAACAGTGGTCCTCCGAGTGGGTCCGCTTGTTGGGACATGGTCCCCAAGTGCACTCCAGGTGTGGCAGAACCGGAACCCCGAGCACCAGATCCCTGCCCATGCTTGAAAGCAGCATTGGCAGGTACCTGGGGAGAGTCCCGGGACCACCTAGGATGCCTGGAGTCCGACCTGGGGAGAGCAATGTTAAGAATATCTATGGTTCTATACTCTGTGAGACAGGACCAGTAATCAAGAGGAACCCCCAAGTGACGCATCATACCATACTTGATGCGCAGAGAATCGAAGCGCCCCAGACGAATACCACCAATGATGACACCCATGGCGTAGTGCAGAGTCACTGGAGACCCAGCACTGCAGAGATCAGAGCAGTAACCCCTAACCCTGCGAAAGAAATCATCTACTCGCTCATCAGGGCGCATGACTGCACCATGAAGCTCGTTCACCAACAGAGGGACCCCGGCAGCAAGAGTATCAGAATGCCTCCTCCGGATATCTAACAAGATGTCCCGAGGCGAAGCATAATCCTGATACACTTTGACGAGGTCATCCGTCATGTGAGCGAGCATCATGTACAGGACCATGAACTCCTGACGGGGCAGGGTCAGTGCACTAAAACCCAACAGAGCAGGATCTACAGAGGACTCACCATGAGAGGCCGAAGCGGCAGCAGGAGCAGGAGTCAGGGGAGCCAAAGACGTACGAACCGCTAGAAAGTACTCAGCAGCAAGACCAGCGTCATACGCGCGCTGGTCATCTATGTTCCTGATATTAGGCAGGGACCTCGCAAAGCTCACTACTTAACAGCTCAAAATCAGGGCTAATAGGACAGCGAGGGCGAGGAATTTCCACCCACTGGTAGCCTAACTTCTCGCCCTCCCTACGCCGCATACCACCAAACAAAACACCAGTATCAGGAGGGTAGCTAATTCCTACAGGAACAGGCCCTAGAAATAACCGATATTGCTGTCCTAGCTCAGTGAGTGCCATCACACGACGAGTACGACCCTTGCGATCAATATTGGCCTGAGTTGCTTTCATATCAAGCCTACCGTACAGGATGCGGTCCAGAGATCCAGCATCCGCTTGAGCTCGACGGACAAGCCGATAGGCCCGCAACTTCAGGTCCGGAGGAGATCCTCTAGTGAGCAGATGCTCCCAAGATTGACAAGACAGCGAGGTCATCATGGGAGGGGGAGGGGGAGGGGGAGGGGCAGGTGGCATCTCCACCGGCGGAGGCGGTGGGGGCTCCTGCAAAGTGCCAGCCGCAGATGAAGAACGCAGATTGTAGCCAGCGACAGCTCGCTCAAGGGGGTTGGGAGCAGTGACGAAAGAAGCAGTACCCGGCAGCTTAGACGGCCTGGAGAATGCCACCTCCGGTCCGACCGTTTGCACAGGCACAGACGGAGGCGCAGGCTCAAAAACAGGCGAGACAGGAGATGCCTCAAAGACTCGAGTAGCGGTAGACGGAGTGCCTCCACCGTTGTCCGCACTAGTAGCACTCTTTAAGTCGTCATCATCAAAGTCGTCGTCATCATCACGCTGGAACTCCTCCTCATCCTCAGTCAGATCGGCATCAGAATAGCAGCCACCCCAGAAGCGGGCGGTAGGAGGCACCTTACCCGAAGAATACTCAATGATCTGGGACTGAACGTCACAGAGAGTCATTAGAACGTCCTCAACCTCAGGAGAGAGGCATCGGACAGCATGAGAAGGAATTGGAAAGTTGGAGGAATGACTGGGGGGGGTGGCTTCCACGATGGCGGAAGGAGACTCTTCTCCGGCAGCAGAGGCCGCTGGTGCGCGCACATCAAGCCAATCGTTGAGGACCTTCGGCTCCTCAGGAAGGACGTGGTCGCAGCCATTGCTCACAATGACATGGCGCATACCGCGCGACCAAGAAAGACCATTTTGCTGATGGAGTTTCTCGAAGCCGGCGGGAGGCCCTCGCGGAAGTTGCATTGAATAAAGCAGTGGTAGAAATGAAGGACCGTATAACCTATCAGCTTAGACACTTCAGAGAGTGCACAGATGCTTGCAGCGGTCAGACGCGCCAATCTATACACGGAGATGAGAATAACTTTACAAAGATTGGGGAACCCCAAAGGGGCACCAGCGGAGGAAAGGGGCGGCAGCCTGGAACCTAATCAGGTTACAGGCTAGACAGCGCGTGTCATGAGAACCGGTGACGCAGCCTACAGGAAGCTGTCACTGTGTCATGAAGAATGACACAGTCTACGGGAAGCTGACACAGACCTGTCTGTACCGATAGTTCTAAGGAAGTACATAAGTAGTCACCAAGTCATAAAACGATTGAGTGAACCGCAATTGATGCTGATAGCATCCAATGGCATGCTTGAACTTGTCAAACTTGGAGAACTGTGGGACAGCCGTGATATATATGTCATTTATTGCAGCAGGTGTGTGAATGCAATTGAGGCGGATGCCTTCTTTCTTGGGCTGTTTCTGATGGATGTGGAACATGGTTTCCGTGTCTCTACGATGATAGATTGGTACTCATCTGTTGTGTTGGACATGCTCCAGGCAGGGTTGTGTAGTACGGACAGTACGCACCAAAAATCCGTACCGTACTCGTTTTCCTGAAAATTGAGTACGCGTACGGTCCGTACTCATGACACATGCTTGCCTAGTCTGTTCCATGATACAAAGTGGCATAACTTTTTGCTGCTTTCGAATTTTGACATGATCAGCATACCACTGAACAGCCATGAATGCCCTCTACATGATTTTTAATAAACTGAGGTCAATTATGAAAACGAAAAAGGTTTTCAGGTCAGGGACAATTATGATACTAAAAAAACGTACCGTACTCAAACCGTACTCACTTCTAAAACCCGTACCGTATGTATCCGTACCGTATCCGTATCCGTATCCGTACCCGTATCCGTATCCGTACTACACAACCCTGGCTCCAGGTCCCTAGATTGTGTCCACAGGACAGGGGAAACGACAAATGAAAACACCGCGTCTACAGTCCGCAATCCTGAGATCCGAACGCGAATAAGTGCTCTCCGGGGCAAGCTTTCGACAGCAGGCTGGTTCCCAAAGTGCAGCATTCCGCAGGTTCAGCAACTCCCAAGGAAGTTGAAAAGAGAAGTTGCTCTTCGACCGTTGGAGTTGCTTTGCGGATATTGAACTTGCTTTCAGATTATCCAAACTGCTTTGCGACTACTGGACGTGCGAGGCTTTGCATGCACTGGTGTTGCGACTACTAAACTTGCTTTGCGACCTTGGAAATCCGCAGCCCTGAGATCCGTACGCGAACAAGTGCCCTCAGAGAAATTAACACAAGTCGATTCCGTGCGAAAATAGTCAGTTTAACCGGCTGATTTGACCGGCGTTCTTGGAAGGATTTGAGGATTTGAGGATTTGAGAAAACAGCACGATTTCGCATAAGTATCGCTTAGGTCTGTCCCCCTTAGGGGGCCGACCAAAAGCCGAAGTTGCAGCTGTCTCGGAGCATAGATGAGCTGGTAGAATGCACCCACTCGTTGATTCGAAATTTCATCTTTTTGTTTCATGCTGTCCCCTTCCAGCTTCCAAGATATCTTGGCGAGTTGCTTTGGTCCGCTTTCCGGAAGCCCTAGTTCGGCAATGCCAGCGCGCCCAACTGCCTCCACGCTGTCCGCCATCCCCCATCACCATCTGATGCACTTTTCTCTGCTTTTCATCATTCGGGCGCGAACATTCGATTGAGGGCAGGGACGCTTGCAACCTTGGCCTTCAGCGTACAGTTGTCACACACCCCGCGAATGTCGGCCCTAGCCGGGCCCTACCTAGGAGTTGCGCGGACACCACCTCCGCGCGTGCTGTGACATACTCTGGCAACATGTGCAGCACGCTCCACTGTGCGCGCCACGCGCACTCCGTGCGTCTTGCACACGGGCTCCCTCATCGTATCAATAGCAATCCCACCAAGCGGATTGCCCATCGTCATTCATCTCCCCCCTCGCGCTCGTCGTCCCTTGCAGACTCCCCACTTCCCCCAGCACGGACCCCCTGCTGCGATGCCTGCCCAACGCCTGCCTCATGCTCAGCGACTGGCGCCCTCTGTATCAGGATCGCCATCTAGCTCCGGATCGACTAGAATCAAGTCGTGCTGGGCTGCACGGTACAACCACTCACCCGGCTCCTGCCCCGTTGACGCAAATGCGCAGTACCAGGTGCGATCTGCAAGCTTCGCTCTGCGTAGATTGTCCAGGACGTTCAACCTTCTCTAAGCCACCCAATTGTTTCCAATCAGGCTGGCCATTTGCCCACATTGACTATCTTGATGCAACAATCTGTCACTCTATCACACTTGATACACCATTTTTGAGTCCAGTAAGGCACCAGGATAATATAGGGATAGTCATCATCATCATCATCATCATCATCATCATCATCATCATCATCATCATCATCATCATCATCATATGCCTATCTAACCTCTTTCTCTGTGCCTCAGGCATGCTTGCAATCCGTGCGACAAGGATCTGTAGAGAGGGCACGGCAGCAGTTCATTGCCGTCACTGCAGACTGCCCATCTCTGTGCAAGGCTTGGGTGTCATGGGCTCAGGTACGCCGATGCACCACTGTTTTTCTTTTCGGCTACTAGCAGCAGCTTCTAAGCAGCTCCCTGAGCTAGCCACTGGGCTAGCACCATAAATTCAGCAGCGCTAGAAAGCTGATTACGTCAGCTTCAAGGTGCACTAAGTTGCTTTAGGTTTGGCTGATTAGCCAGCCAGGGGAGCTTCCTAGAAGCTGCTTCTTGTAGCCGAAAAGAAAAACAGTGCGATGCACTACGAATCTATGATCCATATTGGCGACTCCTTGCTAGCGATGTGATGTTTTCAGTAGTGCTGACAGTATATACTACATGAAATTATATCAGGTATAGTGTGTACAGTATTGCAGGCATTCTTTATTACATAAAGTATAGTTTCTGCAGTATGAGGCTCTTGAATGGTAGACATAATATATTAAATATAGTGGGCACTGACTGTCAGACAAGGGTGGACAGATAAGCACCAAGGGACTTGCAACCTTGAATATAATAATACAGAATTTAACCACTGGAATGCACTTCTACCCAGTTGCAACCAATGGGAGACTCACTTGCAACTCACATTTTGCAAAATCACAACCTGATTCCAACACAACCTGATTCTAACCCACTTCCAACCCCCTTCCCCTCCAGATGGAGAAGCGCGTCTACCCAGAAGAGAGAGAGCGTTTCCAACGATGCCAGGAAATCCTTCAGCTTGGTCTAGAGAATAACGCCGACTCCACTTGCATACTCCAGGTGAGCGACACACTCTTTTTGTGATGATCATAATTTTGTGACAAAAAGGTGAGAGGGGCGTGGGTATTCGATGGGTACCATGCCCGATGGTAATTTGCAAAATTGCCCGTCTCTAAAACGTGGGTAGGATCATTGTTATAGGTCTGCTTGACAATCCTAAACTAAGCCTTTACACTTGTGATGTGGCCCATGACCTGGGGGTAGGGTATCCAAGTGGCCTGACCCGAAGGCATGGTGTACAAGTGGCTGATAATGCCTTGATTTGAATTGTATATGTTATATTTACTGCCAAATACGGCGAGCAGCCAAATCGCTGGCTAGAGCCATGTAACAAAAATCGAGTCCAACTATCCAAGTGGCCTGAAAAACATCCCGCCTGTCATTTGCTTTGCAGGCCTGGGGTTTGCTTGAGATGCAGCGCGGCAACTTCTGGGCAGCTGTAACCATGCTGGAGAGGTGCGCTCGCCAGGAACCTGGCAAATGTGCTCCTGTGCTGAGGTGGCAGCTGGTGGAGCAGGCCAAGCGGCAAGTGATGTGGACGGATAAGTCGTCGCTCAAATTGCGCGCAAGATAGAAATAGTGGTGGAGGTCTCAACGGAAGGGACAACAGTCGTATTGCCGATGCTGGAGTACTACTTGCATTGTACATAGTCATAGCAAGAGTGATCCTTGTGCAGCATATTTGCCTGTAAGAATTTTAACAGCAACAGCCGCACAGCATTCAGTGATAGAAACAATAGTCCTTGTGCACCATACAGTAATAGTATCAGTAATATGTGTACACCACGCACTGATACAGACATCAGTCATGCAGTAAACAGCGTATTAGCATGTAGAGATAGTAACAGCAATATACGCACAGCATACACTGATGGTAGCAGTTATACTTGTACACCACACACTGATATAACAGTTATACTTGTACACCACACACTGATATAATAGTTGTACTTGCACACTACACACTGATATAACAGTTGTACCTGTACACCACACTGATATCACAATTGTACTCGCACACAACACACCGATGTAGCAGTTGTACTTTTACATCACACACTGATACTAATAGTACTCGTGGATGAAGGCGATACCTTCTGGATACAGTACTTCAGTCGATTAGTCAGACACTTGGGGGACTCGTGCGCAGACCTTGTACTGCAACTCCCCATAATTATTTTGCTCCACCTTGGGAACTGTTCTGCAACTCCCCGAGGTGATTTCGCTCCACCTTGGGAAATATGGAAACAAGAGGAGACCTGTGATGCTTATTTTGCATTGTATTCAGAAAATACAACTCCTTGTCATATGAGAATGCTGTATTGCAGTTTGACGCAGCTTTATGTTGTTCCTAGGACGTTCGGCATGACATAGACCCAATAGCATGGTCTGCCTACTGCCAGGAACATCTAGCTAAGGCCTAGGAGTCAGGTTCTTCGACAAACTTTCCATTTTGCATCCTCATACTGTGGACCTGTGCACACCCACCCGTGGCCATGATCCACCCAGGGCCATCATCTTTCATACCACAGTCAGGTTGCAGGATTTGGGACTCCTCATTTTACGTGTTATGTCAGCCTTCAGGCTGCTCACCATCCGCAGGCAGAGTAAACATAGGGGTAGAATAGACACGAATGCACCACACTCGAGTACAGAACGCAACGACGCTGTGACGATGTGGTGATTTAATTGCAGCCGATGTGGCAGATGTGGCACCAACTGACCATGTTAATTACATCTGCTAAAATGAAGTTGGTACCTCACTATTTTGACGCATCGTGTGATGGTGATTTATATTGTGGTGGCGAACGGGGGATGATTTTATTGTATTCTTTTTTGGGGGGGGGGGGGGGGGGGGGGGGGGGGGATCCACAGGTTGCATACTTTCGATGCTTTTATGGTGGTGTTGAGTACAGATATGCACTTCGATTCTCCACATGATATGGAATTATGGATGGTGGTGGCTTTGCTGGTGGTTACGGTAGTAAGGGATGTTAATTTAGGTCTTCTAGGTGATAAATGTGGTTTGTGTAATTGTATAGTCTAGATTAGTTTGATATATATTGGTGTGTATAGTCGTATGCTGTGAATGTTGCGGACCTGGACCCTGATTTAATACAACACCTGGTCTGAAAGGATGGTTGAAAGACCCAATGATTCATCCCCCATGTCGTGGAGTCGGCTTGGAAGACCATGTACCGGTTCCCAAATTCGAATTTATCCCCCCCCCCCCCCCCCCCCCCCTGCAACCCCGTATAAATAAAGAATTCCAAGTGGGAAAGATACTTAAATTGGTTACACGGCTCCCTGCCAGTAATTGTCTGCTCCCTGCCTTCGATAGGAACATAAACAATTCAAAGCGAAATGTACATGATATGTCCATACATTCGTGGATAATATGCAGAGGTAGCTTCTCACGACCACTTCTTTACTAAGGTAAATGGTACGTTGAAACCTCCATTTAGAAAAGGAGGGTCAAGAACATCGTGCAGAGTGTCAGCAAAAAAAAAAAAAAAAGCGAAATGTACTTCATGGTCATCTGCTCTGATGTAGAATGTTCGCTGACAATGACGTTATTCCCGGAGAGGGTGTTACCCAGCGGCCCCATAGCAACACAACCACAGCGGGTTTTACGTGATGACTTGGTACTGACCAAGATGCTAAGACTAAGGGACTGAGCTCGTGACGGGAGTTGAACCCACGACGAGATCAGATGGCCATGATGTACATCGTCTGGTCTACTATGTTTGATGACACAGACGTTCGTCGTGATCAAAGCAATTCAGTCACATATTAAGTGAGACATGCTAGTAGGCTATCCTCCTTGATGTGCCCTGCTAATCTTTACCAACGCCACACCTGGGTGAAACGGGGTGTATGCAATATACAGATAGAATATACTAGACTGCATCTACTTCTACTCTACATACTACCGGTATACTGTATACACTTATGCTACATACGGTATATACTTATTGAAAGTTGCAGATAATAAGAATGTGTTCCTCATGGGTTGCATTCACCTGTATGGATTGCTACCTTGCGTGCGTCATAACAGGTCACTTGGCCAGAGGATTGGATGATTGCATCCCAACGACAGCTTAGACTGAAACAAACAGTGGTGAGCTACAAGGACAGAAAGAAAGACGACTCAATGAGGCGTGGCTGAAGGAACAGGATTGCACTGGTCATGTCTTCTCACTACCTACATCTACATGATTGCATTCTGCGCTCAGGAGTGTGGGGTACTGCTGGTATCCTGCCCATGTTGGTTCAACCGTCAGACAGTGAGGTGCATGAAGGTTGATAGACTATGCAACCAAACCCAATACAACGAACAATATCCTAGCTGCCCTATCACCATCCCTGCTATCTGCTATGTCAAAGATATCCGGACTGTGGACATCACATAGTCTTGGCTTATACCTGGGTTAGTTTTTATTCTGTCTAATCCACTTAGTGCGCTCCCTGGCTTCCCAGGGTATCGCACGGGTGGGGGGGTGGGGGGGGGCATGGAATTGGAAGATGGTGAGTAGCCCAGAGTTGGCTGAAAAAACATGCAACAATCCAAAATTGGGTTATACTACATAGCACAATGGCAGCGTGCTATCAGATTGCACTTCATGTACTTACAGGTTGTAGCCTCAGGTACTACCCTCGCACCCATGCTTGCTGTGTTGTGCTGCTTGCCTAAGTGCATGCTGGCTCAATATGTTTCTCATTTTTACCGGGAGACATCAACATGAAGTAAAGCGGTTGGGGGATTAGTACATCACAAGGGTTTAGGGTTAATCACTAACCCTAGAGTCACATTATATATTACATCCACTCCTAACAAGAAACGGCATAATTACTGTTGTCCCTCGATATTTATTGATGGGCTGATCAATTTTGAAATTTTGGCGGCACACACATAGCAAAGTATGCTGCCCTTGGACACTGTCACACGGAACGACATCTGTACGCCCGTGTATGTTTCACGTATGCAAATATAAACTAGATGAGAGTGGGCAGGGCTGAGCGGATGCATGCAGTAGCCTTGATGCCTTAATCCACTGATCCATACACCAGCCAGAGTTTGTCGAGCCTGGGAATCAATGTTGGACATCAGATGAGCTCAGAGCTTATCTGAAACCCACTGTTTCTCTTATATGCTACGTGTAGCAGCTTCTAGGCAGCTCTATTCACCCACCCTTGGGCCAAACCTGAAGCTAGCTAGTGTGCCTGGAAGCTGGCATGAGAGGCATTCCAATGCAGCGGTAATCTTTGGGCTCGTCTCAGTCGCTGGCTAATGGAGCTGGGTGGAAGCTGCTACGGGTAGCCCCCAAAAGAAGCGGATACCTATCAGATGAGCTTCATCACTGCGGGCAAGTGCAGTGCTCAGAAATCGTTTTGCCCCCATCATTTCTGGAGGAAAGTGGGCTGTTCAAAAAACAAAATTCGATCTTAGCCTAATCAATTCTTGTGAGTACTTGAAGTGACCGGAATGCTCAGACACTGAATGTGCCCCATCACTTCTCACAAGTGGATTTTTCATACACTACAAGGGCATCAGCACTTTAATGGCTTGAAGCAAGTGGAATGCCCAGAATCCGAATTGGCCCCAACAATTATTGAAAGTGGAATGTTCATAAGCCCCAAGGGCATCACAACTTCCCTTGCTTGAAGCGAGTGAAATGTTCAGACACCACGATTATCTGGTCGCCCTCCTCAAAGCGATGCCACTCATGCGGCCCTGGAACCATGGTGATGCAACCATCCTTGTTCAAATAGCCGATCGCAGTTTGCATCTTGCAGCGCGTGGATTCAGCCAGCTCAGCAAAGGTGAGGGATTCACCTGCTCAGGGGAGGGGGGGGGGGGGGGGGGGGGGATGAGTCATAACTCAGAAGTCATTGTTCATTCGTCTGACCTGTTCATTCGTCTGATCTGTTTCTTGGTCTCACCTGTTCATTCGTCTGATCTGTTTGTTGGTCTCACCTGTTCATTCGTCTGATCTGTTTGTTCGTCTTACCTGTTAATTGGTCTGATCTGTTCATTTGTCTGATCTGTTCCTTTGTATGATTTGAACAAAAAACAGACTACCATCTCAAGGGAAAGTGCTATCTATCAGCCAAAGTTGAAATAAACCAAGCATATAGCGACCTGCCACCATTTCGCAAGTATTAACGGACATGAACATAGTGCTTCATACAATGCTACAAAAAGATAAAAAGCAAGGAACACAATGCCATTTCGCTTGCCTTCAGGATCAGGGCATACCTATTGCTATGTTGAATGCCTCTGGAGTACGAAGGTACAGCTCCATATCATCTCGCGTTGTCAGCATCCTTCGCATCAGTGCGGTCACATCGGGGTATGCCGCCACCTAGTGCACACACATATACATTTGAATATTCAGAACAGAAAACAGTAATCAGTGCAACGTGGGCCTAACAGAGAAGAGTGGTCCCTGAGGTGCTCAAATGTATATATATATATATGCCTAGCTAAGCATACAGCGATCGATACAACAGCAAGGTACGCAGCATATGCATTAGCATCAGGTATCAAGCAGATGGCTACAAAGAATATATACACATGTGCTATTCCTGCCGATTGATTCTTTGACTTCATCGCTTGACATTTATCTGACAGGGCATACTGCCACAAATTGGGGATTCAAGAAATCAAGCAATCCAAGATTCAAGCCAGCCATCCAACAATCGAACAAGCTAAGATTCAAGCAAGCAAGCAAGCGAGCGAGCAAGCACGCAAACAACCAACCTGAGCGAGCAAAGCTGCCGAGATTTCATCGGGCATGTAAATCTCAGCATTGCGAATAATGGGCGGAGGAGGGGGCAGTCTCTTTTTCTTGGGCACTGCCGTGCTGCTAGCAGGCTGCCCTTTAATAGTGCCCCACAATCCGAAGAACCCTCCCTCCTTTGGTTTTGGAGCAGTGCTACTGTTGCTAGACCCCTGAGCCTGAGGAGCAAGAGCAGTTGACTGGTTGGACAGGGTGGCAGGGTTAGCAGCAGTACTGCTGCTGGTACTGCCGCTGGTTGTTGCATCGGTAGGGGTACTGCCTTTCCCGTTAGTAATAGAGACTATCTGCGAAGGAGCAGCCTTGGACACTGAGCTTGAGCATGTGAGGGATGTAACTGCTGCCTTTGCAGCAGCCTTTGCAGCACTTAGGGGTAGCTGCATAGCTGACACTTCTTTCTGATCTGAACCCTTGCCACCATTTTTTGCCAGGCCCTCTTTCTCACTCTTTTGGGCACCTGCATCCTTGTCTTTCATCTCCTTAGAATCCTTTGCCAGGCTGTCAGACAACTTCTTCCCGTCCTTTGACTCCTTTGCCACTGCACTGTCTGCCATCTTCTTTGCCTCCTTGGAATCTTTGGCTGCATTGTCAGATGACTTTTTAGCGTTGCCAGTGCTGGGCTGAGAGCTAGCACTCACGGCACCCCCTCCGCCTGCAGCACTTGCATTGGCGCCCGTGGTGGCAGTGGTGCTGGCAGTGGTGGTGGGCGAGAGTGGAGTAAATGGGGTTTTTGAGGTGAACAGAAATGCTACGTTGGCTAGGTCAGGGTACGTTGGATCATCTGTGTTAGCGAGCTTGAACTTCAAGCTTTGCTGCTTGCTTGCTTCCACAGTCCGTGCTGGGGTGAGTGGGATCTTGGGACCCAGCAGGACAACTGTGGCTGCCAGGTTGCAACGATAAGCCCTCGGGTTCTCATTGGTTGACATTTCTGTGATGTACTTGTCCACGTTCGTACGGGCGGAACGAAGCTTCTCCCATGCCAGCTCACACGTAACAGCTGGCAAGTCTTGGTAATCACCTATCTGCCAGTTGGCAGTTGAGCTGTCCAATGGAGATGATGACAGGGATGCAGGGGGGGCAGACGCTGAGGGTCGGGCTGCTGATGCTGCCAGGCTGGAGGACATGGGTGGAGAGGTCTTCTGATTCCCCTTTGCGAGGGCGACCTGCCCCTGCTGGGAAAGAGATTCACTCGCTGAGCTGTCTGCCAGGCTGTCTGCCAGGCTGGGTGCCCAAAACTTCAAGAGGGGTATGTCTGCTAGTCTTCCAAGCAATGCCCTCACAGCCGCATGTATCTTTGCTGAGCTTGTTTGGAGCTGGTCCTGTATTGCCTCTAGCGCAGCCTGCGCATGCTGTGTGTTTGCATCCCCTAGCAGCTTCCCAGTCACCACCTCTGTCAGGCTTGGCTTCTCCTTCTCCTTGGGACCTGCAAATATGGAAGGTTTTGATTTAGCCTCGACAACATAAGGCAAGCTACAGCATAAGCTCCGCCATAAGCTCCAGAAGAAAGACAAGGAAAATAGAAGTATCAACAAAAGGAAGTAAACGTCTGATCATTTCAGCAACAAAAACTCACACGACATAAACAAGAACCACAACACAAACAAAATACTACAACGCAAAAACGTACACAACTGACAAAATACCACAGCATGTTTTTTACGAAGAAAAAAAGTAAAACGCATAACCCCACAAAACACCACAACACAGAAACTCAAACAACACAAACAAAATACCTAACGATCTCGGCCTTAAACATGCGAATCTTGTTCGCAACTACACCCGCTAAAGCTTACTAACTTGTACACAACACAAATAAGAGAGCAACACAACAATCCATGACAAACATAACATATATATTGGATGAATACGCACCCAGCAGCCCACCTGCAGATGCAATTTGCTCTTGGCTATCCTTGCCATAGGCTTGATCCTTTCTTGCTAGGGCCAGCTTAGTCTGATCCTTGGCCAGCTGGGTGCTCTTCTCTTTTGTTGCTGCGAGGTAGGTTGGGGGGGGGGAGAGGGAGGGAGTGAAGAGGTTGACAGGGAGAGCATCGATAAGCGAGCGGTCGCGATGGAGGGTTGGTGGGTGGGAGGATTGTAGTCATGCGGAAATGCAATATGAGGTGTGTACAGAGGTAAACAGTGTGTCAGATGTAGATAGAGAGCTATGTATGAGAGGTAAGTAGAGGTGTACATGATGGGTAGGCACGGGGCTACTTATTTAAGTCAGATACAGAGATAGATGGAGAGCTATGTATCAGAGGTAGGTAGAGGTGTACATGAGGGGAAGTCACAGGGCTAATTATTTAAGTCAGATACAGAGGTAGTTATATGAGAATGACAGTTATATTGGCGCTTGTCAGGGAGGCATACGATAAGTGATATGAGTTTGTGACAATGTTACACACAACTAGATTGGGAGCTATCAACTGCAATATCAAGTAGGCGGATTGTAGTTGTGTGCAAATGCAATTTGTAGATACGGATATTGTAGTCACATACAATATGAGTTATATGCTAGTTACTTGGAATAATATAGCTATATGCAAACATAGCTAATTTATATAAATAGTGTATCCGTATGTAATCGAGTTGTATACCAGTTGTTGTGAATGATAGCGTCATGTCTGTGAGCATTGAGTAATGTATCTGTGGTAGCCTTAGAAACACTCACCTCCTTGCTCCTTCTGGGCTTCTGAATCCTTTGCACCCACTTTCTCCTTCTCTTTCCCACCTAGGCTGCCGTCTTTCTCTCGAGATGCATCCGAGCCCTTCTGCTTCTTAGCCACCTTCTCCTTCTCTAGACTTGCCTGCGCCTCCTTCTCCTTCTGCCCAGCTGCCACCTCCTTCTCCCTCATCTGCTTCGCATCTTTCTCACGCCGACTGCTATCCTCCTTGTCCTTCGCCGCTGCACCTACCTGCGCCCTTTCCTTCTCAGACTGAACCTCCTTTTCCTTCTTAGCCGTCGCCTCCTTCTCCTTCTTCCCAGAGGAAGGAGCGGCTAAGTCCTGCTCCTGCCCCTTCAACTCCCGCTGCTCTCTCTCCTTGTCCTTCTGGTCCTTCAGAGCACCTCGCTCCCGCTCTCTTAGAGCAAGGGCCTCTCTCTCACGCTCCTTCTGCCCTGCCTCCTTCTCCGCAAGTTGCTCTCGCTCACGCAGGGCAGCCATGTCACGTTCCCGCTGCAGCTGAAGCTGCTGCGCCTCTGCTTTGCTGGCGCTGCTGATGGTAGGCTCAGAGCACTCAGGCTTGGAGGTAGTGGGCGCACTTGCATGGCTCCCAGCATTTAGAGCATCCTTGGCCAAGCGCGAGAAATAGGACTGGGCTACCATGAGCGAAGCACCTCTGTCTACTCGTGCTACGACATGAGGAGCAGTGGTGCGTCCGCTGATTGTGACTGCGTGCTGCACCTGAGGACATCAAGGGAGGTGTGCGCGAGAGTGTGGGGGCATATGGTTTGTGATTCAGAGACGTGCATGCCAGACAGGTAGAGGTGAGGCACAGTGGTGCGTCCGCAGATTGTGACTGTGTGTTGCACCTGAGTGTGACTAGGGAGGCGGGTGCCAGAGTGTGTGTGGGGCATAATCTAGGTCCTTTTCATTGGGTAAAGAATAGGAGAACCGCATAATTCATGGATTTGGCATTACTCAACAACATGATATACATCTTTTAGAACAAGTACGATCCTATGGCGCGTGATTCAGAGAGGCATATATCAGATGCATGGAGGTGTAAGTGGGAGATAGATAAAAGTGTAATGTGGCTAAGAGGTGTGTACAGAAGTACACAGTATGTCAGAGATAGACAGAGAGCTGTGTATGAGAGGTAGGTAGAGGTGTACGTGAGGGGTAGGCACATGGCTAGTTATTTAAGTCAGATACAGAGGTAGATAGAGGTGTACGTGAGGGGTAGCCACAGGTGGCTAATTATTGAAGTCAAATACAGAGGTAGTTATACGAGAAAGACAGTTATATGGGCGCTTGTCAGGGAGGTATAAAAAAATAAGTGATATGAGCTTGTGTCAATAAGTGATATGAGCGTGTGTCAATCTTACGCACAACACCATTGGGAGTCATCAACTGCAGTATCAAGTAAGCCCACTTCAAAGAAGTCAGCCGATTGCAATCAAGTTCGTCAAAAAGGGATTTTCAATATTGTAAGCAAACAAGCGCCAGGGAGGGAGGAGCAAGAAGATGAGGAACACACACCTGGAGCATACCAGCCAATGTTATGCAATCCGCTTCTTCGGAGGGGAACACATTATCAGCCAGGCCAGTGAGGACGACTGAATCTGTTGTCTTGATGCCGGCATCCTGTGAAGGTTAACATTTGACAATTACAAATGATATTCTGTTTGCATGGATACAATTGACAAATAGTACATATAATTGATATTCTGTATGATGATACAATTAACAAATGTAATTGATACACTAACCGACTTCCATACAATTGACAAATGTAATATATTAAGTGTATGACAATCGACAAATGTAATTGATAAACTGTATGACATGAACACAATTGACATATATAATTGATATCTAGTATATACGGTTGCGTCTGACAATAAGGATTGACACGCACATGATTAAATTTACACTTACAAGTTCCATTCTATACATGGCTATAATTGACAAGCGATCAGGAGAAATGCAATAACCTCCAGTCTGGTGAGTATGACCAAATCGTTCGCCTGTATGCCAGGGGCCAGCATCACCCCACCCCACCTCCTCACTACCACCACACAACACTCTTACAGTCATCTCAACAAGCAGCATGTCTTCTGCACTCACCGCAGTACACTTTATACCACTGTACCTGCAGTACACTTCCTAGTACTGCACCAGCAGTACACTTCATAGTACTGCACCTGCAGTACAATTGCCCACTATGCCCACTCTGGTGAACAGTGTTACACAACTAAGTCGCAGTCCAGGCTACCAGTAAACATAAACAAGTTCATACAGAACTGAGAAACAATGGGGCAGGCAGCCAGACAAGTTCGAAGAGCGCGTCGCAAGCGACACGGAAAAACGCTTAAGCAGTCACCGGCAGGGACTTTCGAAAGTAGAGGAGAAAGTTGCTAGTCGTAGCAGAATAAAGCTACAAAACATTGAACAACTTTTGCGAAGGATCTTGACCACTGCAATGCTGATAACTCAAGTCATGTGCACTACAGGTATGAGCCAAATGTTAGGGTGCGGAGGTGCCCTGTATTGTACAACCGCCTGGACAGAGGCACGGAGAGGCGGACAGATGGAGAGACGGGGGACAGAGAACGGAAATACACGGGGGGAACTTAGGGCTTGGGCCCCGGGACACTGGGGGGTCCAGAGGGGGCTAAAGCGAAAACAACTTTTATAGATCAAATACAGTAAGCCATAGTTAGGGCCTGCCCTTTCATCTCATAACATCTGCTATTGTGGGATTGGATTTACATCCTTTAATGTATCCAACAAAAGTCCATTTAACATCTCTATGAATCAGCTCTATTGGTGGTTTGCCCAGTGCAAGCAAACGGGCTGGCCCCCTGAACCTCACACCTCATAGCAAGGTGTACCATTTATGTATTATATGTATCCCCTCTATCCCCTGCACACCACTCCATCCACTGTACTCCTGCACACTCTACACCGCTCCATCTGTGGTCCACTACCTGCAGTGCCTTGAGAGAGGTGGGGTACTCATTCTGCTGGTAGTTGAAGCGACATACGCCCCAACGCCCAGGAAGCGACAGGTCATCAGGAATCTGGGACAATGTTAAAGGAGGGGCGTAAGGCAAATTTGAAAATCAGATGAGTGTGGACAATGTATGTGTATATTTTACAGCCCAGAGGTAGCAAAATAGGCTATAGGGACTAGCCCAACCTCAAAATCGACTTCACATACAAATTAATAGTGACACCAATTAATATATGCAGCTTGCCCACATGAAAATGATTCAGGAACGATTGCTGTGCGTGCACGTGTACGTTACAGTGCTGGGGTAGCTGCACAGGCTGAAGCAAGTGAGACAGGGACAGCAAAGACCGCTATTGTGTGGGTGTACGTTACAGTGCTGGGGTATAACTCATCAGGCTGAAGTCATTAACCGGTTTGGGTGTACAGCAGGCACCGATGGACAAGATTGCTGCATCTATGGAGGTCAGCCAGGCAGGGACAGCATGAAATGTTGAACCCAACCTAACCCAACCCCACAGGACCCAACCTAACACAACACAACCCCACAGGACCCAACACAACACAACAAACAATGTCTGGTTGCACGAGGAAGCGTAGACCGAGCAAGTCACCTGTGTGTCACGAGAGGGGGAGAGGTTGTAGGGGGCAGGCTAGGGCCTAGGGCGTCTATTTTATTATGACCCCTTGGGGTCTGTTGCACTCAACTATACCCGAAGGTAGTAAGTGGCCTCCAGGTGGTCTGCTCAACTTCTGTTTCTAAGGATGAAGGTGATGCAAAGGTCTATCCTACTTGCATGTCTAAGAATGAAAGCGGTCAAAAGGTCTACCGTACTGACAGCAAAACTTGTTGTTTTTTAAATTTGACGTTTTTCTTTGGGGGGGGGGGGAGGGTCTTAGGGTTTAGGGATTAGGGTTTAGGAGGGGGGGGGGGGGAAGCAAAATGGGGTTCCACGGGATCGAACACGGGTCGTGCGGTGCTCAAGGCCGGCAAAACCACTCTGCCGATTCGTCTCTCCTGGGTTCAACTGATGCTGGTATCCAACTCACGTTTCTTAGGATGAAGGTGATCTGGCTGTTCTCAGGGCATGCATCAGCGAATGCTGTCACCAGGTCCTGCACTCGGCAAGGATCCCATCCTGCGACAATCACCTTCCGAGGTGGCGTTGTGTAGTTGATTGAACGCAACATTCGCTCCTTAGCACTTTGACCTGCTGTTCTGCTCATAGCAGGGAGGTGGGTGGGTGGGTGGGTGGGTATGTTGGATATGATGATGATGATGGTGATGATGTCAGAGTTAGATGACTGGTAGGTCAGTCTCACTGACAGTGGCGTGTCCACGCGTATTCACACGTGGACATAGCCGCAGGTCTAAACCCCTAAACCTCATCTGTGAGAACCTCCAGGAGGGGCTAATAGCAGCGCCTCCTGCCTGTAACATTACCCCAGTATAGCAGTACTTCTCCCTTCCCCACTCTCAAGAGTGTCATTCAAACAGGTCATAGGCCCTAACTACGCGTACCCACTGCGCAATAGACTTCGGAATGATTCTGGCAGATGATGATGATGATGGTGATAAGGATGGTAATAGTGATGATGATGACAACAACGATAGTGGTGATAGCAGAGATGAGGATGGTGGTGATGGTGGGGGTGGGGGTGGGGGGTCTGCTGCTGTTGATGGTTATCTTGCCCTGGTTCCCTATTGGGCTCCAAAAATGCTGTTGAGTGTCCAAGCCAAGGGGCCCTATGACCCCAGCGCCCACAGTGGTGAAGGTGCCCACAGTGGACCCATGCCCACAGTGGTGACGGACAGAGGGGATGTATCTGAACACACACTGTGTGTGGTATGTCTGATTGCAAGGCACGGCATCTGTGTGGTACATCTGCCCTGTGATGTACAGTCTGCATTGGTCAGTGTCTGGTTTGGATGATGTGAGGATGTGAGGACGCATTAGCTCTTGGTATGGTTTGTTAGGTGCCATGTGCGTATAACAACAGAAGCAACAACATTGACGGCGAGAGCCTGAAAGGCTGGAGCCATGTAACCAAGTTCATGTTCTAGGCATACAACAACATCTGGGTGTCATGGGTGCTTGCACACTAGATGCCACAAGATGTTTGTAGAAAACATATTTTTTCTCAACCGTTGACCTTGACAAGTCTTTAAACTGTCCAACCCGCATAGTATGCTCCTTGGATTCTGTGGGGATCGCACAGGGGGGCTTGGAATTGAAAGACAGTGAGCAGCCCAGAGTTGGCCGAAAAACATGTAACTATCCAATCCAATATAATCCAACCACGTGTGGAGAGTATGTACGTTATAGTCAAGGGGTAGCTTAATAAGGCTGAAGGGGCTTGCCCCACCTTGAATAACCAAGACTATCCTAGACGTCTAGGAGGGGCTGGTGTGTGTGAAGATGCTGTGTGCACAGTTCAACATGCACTTACGAGAAAAAGGCTCGAGCACCTGGGTCCGGCTTGGGATTGGTGACATAGCTGCAAAGGGAGCAAGACAGTGATGAGGGGACTCGTGATGGGCGCTGATGGCAGAGATGGAGAGTGAGGTGAAAGGCTAGAGTCAAGCACAGGGGCGTGAGTGACCAAGTTATGAACTCAATCAGGTGGAGGGGGGTATTAGGGAAACAAGGAAAAGGAGAAGCAGGCAGGCAGGTGGGCAGGCAGGTGGGTAGGCAGGCAGGAAGGAGGGCAGTCAGGCAGGAGGGAAGGCAGACAGGAGGGCGGGTAGGCAGGTAGGCGGGTAGGCAGGCAGGCATGTAGGCAGACGGGTAGGCAGGAAGTTAGGCAAGTGGGCAGGCAGGCAGGCGGGTAGGCAGGAAGGCTGGCAGGCAGTTTTCCTGTGGTCCCCTAATTAACTCCAACCCTGCAGCACAGCACAGCACACACCTCATCATGATGAGCTTGTCTCCAATGGCAAGCTTTTGCTTTTCCTGTGGTCCCAAGTTAACTTCAGAGCCTCTGGTGAATCCCATGACGACAGCATCATTGTAGCTGCGCCGCACATCTACGTACGGCATGTCAACGCAGCAGGAAGGAAGCCTCACTACTCTGAGCTTCACATTGGAGGGGCCCTGCTGGAGGATCTTCTGCCTATGATTGTCGAAGGGTTCGAACAGGTATCAACTTCAGGGCCGGTACTCACACACCAATATGTTCAAACTGGGGACTAGTTCAGGAGCAGTACCAAGGCCACACTATTTTCAATTAGGTCTCTGGTCTAGAGGGGGTACTCACACACCAATATTTAGGGAGCGGTACTCACACACCAAGAGGTTCAAAATGGGGGTTAGTTCAGGCTCAGAACCAAGGCTATGCTAGTTTCAAGCAGGTCTCTGGTTTAGGGGCGGTGCTCGCTCACCATTCCTGAGGGGCGGTGCTTGCACGCCACTAGTTAGGGGCGGTACTCGGACACCACTATTTAGGGGCGGTACTCACACACCACTGTTTTCAAAATGGGGATTACTTCATGAGCACTACTAAGGCTACACTAGTTTCAAACAGATCTCTAGTTTGGGTGGCTCACACACCACAAGTCTCAAGCAAAGGACTGGTTCAGGGGCAGGACAAACACAACACTCCTTGCAGCACCCTTTATTTTGGGGGCTACGCGTAGCAGCCTCTAAACAGCTTCCTTTCCCTGTCCTTGGGGGAAATCTGAAGCTAGCTAGTGCGTCTGAAAGCTTACATGACGAGCATTCCTGTGCAGCTGAAAGCATTGAGATTGACCCTGTGGCTGGATAATGGAGCTGGCTGGAAGCTGCTATGCGAGCCCCCAACGAGAAACAGTGCCTCTTGGACAGGACTCACATTTTAGTCGCTCGAAGGTTGGTGGGATGTACTTGATGCATAAGACTCGTGCCAGATTTCACATATCGCTTTGGAGTATATCTTATTATGTGGTTGTTTAAATAGGTAAGAACTTAATGTATGGATGCATGGATGAATGAATGAACGAATGAATGCATGCATGAATGAATGAATGAATGAATTCTGGATGAATGGATAAATGGATGACTGACTGACTGACTGATTGACTGACTGATTGACTGACTGTTTGACTGACTGACTGACTGACTGATCGACTGATTGACTGATTGATTGACTGACTGAATGTGAATGAATGTGAATGAATGTGAATGATTGAATAGATAAATGACTGACTGACTGGATGAATGACTGGACAAATGATGTAATGGGTGGCTTGGTAATGGGTGAACGAACAATCCACCTATAGCATCTCAACACAAGCTACCAGCCCACACACCCAGACGGTTTCTTCAACGCGTCGCCACTGCGTCACTATTCCGTCTTTTGCACAGCCAAGTATGAACCCCTCCAACTCCCCGGGTTTTGCGCTCCACTATGAGATGACATAATAATCCTGAAATCAACCAATCATAACCCAAGTAGCTACTCAACCTGGCCTACAGAAATGTGACATAAAAACACGACACCCACCAAACTCTCAACATTCCAGGCTGGACAGCGGCATGGCAAGTGAACCTATCCATGAAGTTTCTGTCTGGCATCTTCAGCACTTGTGACGACGTCTTGCCACTCACAGCGCTCAGTGACTTGCGCAAGCTCTGGACATAGTCAACCTCGGGGTTCACCTAGGCACAGGAGTGGAATTGACAAAATGGTGTTGGTGTTGGTGGAGAGGGTGCAAGTGTGGGTGGTGGAAGTGGTGGTGGTGGTGGAGAGGGTGCAAGTGTGGGTGGTGGAAGTGGTGGTGGTGGTGGAGAGGGTGGTAGAGTGGGTGGTGGAAGTGGTGGTGGTGGTGGTTGCCGGGAAATACTGAAGACATAGCACTCTTGAAACGATATGATATAACTTTTAAACAAGCCTCTACAACAACCGCAGCCATACAAATACTTGACACACCCCACCCACACCAACCCACTTCCATCCACCACCAACACCCGCCCAGCCACACGCAAGCACTGCATGTGGGATTTCAGAAGAAGAGATAATGGAGAGATATGGAGCTCAGACTGGTTGGTTCAGTAGAATCCATCAGCCTGACAGGTATGCAGTCCGTGTACAGTGACCGTGTACAGTGTCCGTGTGACTGGGGTTTGAGCGGACTGCGGTTCAAGCCCTTGCCAGATTCCCAGTTTCAGACCTGCCGCCTTGGCAGAGGTTGAGATCTTCCCTACGCGGTGGCGCGGTGATCCGAGGACAGGCGCAGTGGCGGCCTGGGAAAGAAAAAAACATCATAGTACCCATTCCCCAAGCGAACGGGGAAGGTTCCTTTAATCTCACGCCCCGTGGCAAGGCGTATAAATTTCCGATTTTCCAATAATGGAGAGATGTACTCACCTCTGTTGGCATCTGGAACACCACATTGCGAGCTCCTGCACAGAGTAGTGGATTTCACTGAATTTAGTTTCACATGGATATTGGCAGGTAGACGGAGGGGGCAAAAACTAACTATCACTCTTCTTGTATTTTTATATTCGGCCGCCAGGCGACGAAGAGAAGGGCATCAAGCTACATATTCACAAGGCCCTTCACACGAACAGCAATTTATTGGTCAGGCGTTTAACATCAGGAATCAGTAGGAAGCAGCAACTTATATAGTTATACAAGTGCGTGAAAAACTAATTTTAACTCATATTAACTAACATTAAATATAATATTAGACTTCAGATTTCCAGGAAATATTCTCCAAATCTGTCAAAATAAATCAAATGAAATTGGCAGACAGGCAATTTAATAAGTAGGCCTTATATTGAGCCGGATTGTGACGGGAGCCCCCCTGAATTGTTTGTAGAAATTAAGTCAGATAAAATTTGGCCCAAGCCAACTTTTAATTCAATTTAAACTAATTTTGTAAGTTGGAAAGTTTATTTTTTTGCACAGTGTTCAAGAGGAGATCAAAACCTTGCCAAAACAAAAAACAAAAATTCTTATCTGGCCCAAGCTACCAAGTTAACATTTTCTCAAAACATTGCTCGTTGAAAATTTAATTGTACTGCATATCGAGAAAGAGGAGATCAAGAGCTTTCAGATGAGCTATCTAAATCCAAATTGAACGAAAACGTTTCATGAAGTACAGGCAGTACAAATATCACTAATATGAGTCGGCTCCGCTGACTTATATTAAATAACATTAACTAATAATATTCATTAACTAATATCAACTTTCATAGCCGTTCCCTAGAAATCAGCAACGTCGAATACCAAATTGGATGGCCCTTGCACAGCCTCTCGCAATATCAAAACCAGCGCACATGCATCGATACAAAACAATTACCCGAGAAATGTGTTGATGTTGAGAGGGATACAATAATTGTATTAAACAAACACACTGCATGACATGATACCAGACTTCCCCCTACCTAAAACACGATTTTCATCCAGACAATATTGGAACAGTAGTAATCAGCCTGGGCAGCACCTACCAATGACAGTCAGAGCCATAGCGATTGAAGCCTTGTTTGCCTCTGCACACTGGCCATTGGAAGCCTCGGGATGCTGTGCAGAAGTACAAACATATTTTATACAGGGGTTGAGGGTGGCGGTGGTTGGGACACGTGTGTGGAGATGGAGGTGGGGTTAAGGTTGGGGGGCAGAAGCAGGGGCAGGGGACATTGCCCATTAAAAGCATCGGGATGCTGTGCAGAAGTAAAAGCAGGGGTCAGATAAGGGTCTGGGGGGGAGGTGGAGGGGGGGGCTGAGGGGTGGAGTTGGAGTTGAAGTTGGAGTTGGAGTTGGAGGTGCAGGGAGGGGGGGGGGGGGGGGGGGGGGGGGGGGGGGGGGGGGGGAAGGGGGGTGGGGGTTGTTTTTTCTTTTTTTTTTTTTTTTTTTTTTTTTTTTTTCTTTTTTATTTTTTATTTTTTTGGGGGGGGGGGGGGGGTAGGGAGGGTTTGGCGATGCAAGAGCAGGACAGGGGGCAAAGAGGACAACAGAGGGCGGGGCAGAGATAGGGTGCAACAAAAAGGCGGAGGTGAGGTGGAGGTGGGGTAAAGGTTTGGGGGCAGGAGCAAAATAAGAGGACAAAAGAGGCGGTCATAGATCAGAGTGCACAAAAGGGCAGAGGTGGAGGTGGGGTAAAGGTTGGGGGGCAGGAGCAAAGGAAGAGGACAAGCAGAGGGCAAGGCAGAGACAGGGCATACAACATGAATTTGCAAGTAGGGGTGCTCAAAAGTAATAAGGCTTCTATAGTCATATTTCACACCCCTAGCAGATTGATTAAATAAGCATACCACGCCATGATACTCGTATATGGCTCATGTGCTGCGTTTGTAGGGCTCTGGTTGAATTCACATGTACGCCTCTCTTTTGCTAGGGGGGACCACCAACTTTTCTGCCATTTTCATGTGGCATAAAAGTTGTTATCCAATCATTATTTGTTTTATACTTCTGTAAGATTTGTTTAAACCACCCCTTCAGTTCCACAGTCTATTGCTATGAAAGGCGTTTATGGTCCGAGGCCCAAACATTTTAAAAGCTTGGCCCTGCAGATGTTACAGCACCTACCCCCTCCCACACACACACACTTTGTGACAAGTCAAACACAATGACACCACCAACCATAAAGTGGTAAAGCACAACTGAGCAACACACGAGAGAATAACCTACCCCACCTATCATGAAAAAACAGAGGCCAAGAAAAAATAAACAGGTCCTGTATTTTCCCCAGATTTAAAAGTTGTAAACCCTAAAAACTAACACAACCCCTAGTTTACAGCTCACTCACATTCATGCCAGCATCCACCCACCCAAGCTAGATCCCCTATCCAGACCTGGAAGCTCTTACCCTGAGGTCTAAGTGACTAGGAGATGGGAGCAGTCCAAGCCCATACAATTGTGGTTTGGTTACTTATGCTCGCGTGGCTGGTTACTTTTTAGCACCCCAACAAGTTGCCAAGAAACGGCATGACTTACCTGTTTGGCAGTTGATCATAATTTTCTGGACTTGGGGAGACGTCAGAATGTCAGATGCAGAGTTGATCATTAGCCACAGTTGTGCGGAATATGCCAGATAACATACCTGTCATAATGCTACCCATGCACACTCCTAAGAAACGGCATGACTTACCAATACAATGACAGTGTCTGCGCTGCTAGCAGCAACCATCTCCAGGTCAATAGGGGAAGCTGGGCTGCCAGTGCGAGTATAAATTTCCAATGTGGTATTGGGGATACGCTTTACAATGTCCTGCACAAGGGAGGGAGTTTGCAACGTCACTGTCAGCATGTTTTGTCAAGGGGCTGCAACATACAAACATGAAGACATGCAGACATACATACAGTTGCAGCTGGGCCGCATCTCAGGTGTGCGACAACATTCACCAAGCAGACGGACGGACGGACGGGCGGACGGACAGACAGACAGACAGACAGACAGACAGACGGACAGACAGACAGACAGACAGACAGACTAGCAGAAAGGTAGAGACAGGCAGACAGGCTGGCTGGCCAAATATTGACAGTCTAGCATAAAGTGCAGAGAACAGGAGCTAACGTGTAAAGAGGCCAAGTACTGACCTCATCCATATCATTCTTTTCTTTCTTGGCTAACACAACGATGGGGCGCTTGAAAAATGGCTCCTCGCTGTATCTCTTTCCGTGGGACAGCTGCCTGCGCACATAGAAGCAGTTACAATACCAGTTCAGGAGATGCAACAGGTTTCGGGGCTGATATTTTGAAGTTAAGCAAGGCAGACCAAGGGCTGCTGAGGCTTTAGGGGTTTGTAAGGTTTTAAAGTCAAGCAAGGCAGACCAAGGGCTGCTGAGGGTTTAGGGGTTTGTAAGGTTTTAAAGTCAAGCAAGGCAGACCAAGGGCTGCTGAGGTTTAAGGGGTTTAGAAGCTACACAAAGGGGTGTTGGACTCATCCCTTCACTTCAGGGATCGTGTTCATGATCCACAAACACATCACTTTCATCATCCACTAACACATCACGTGTACCAGAGAACAGGTCTTAGCCCTGAACCCAGCCTAGCATTCTCCCACCCCCATTTGTCTTGTGCAGGCGAGGTAAAGAAGATTCTTCCAACTCCGGGGCCAGATAGTATCTGTGATGCACATGGCATGTACAGTGGCTATATCATACACACACATAAACACACACACATTATGCGTGAGCGAGTACACCATGTGCAGCAGACAGCTTTGGTGATGTCTTATCAAAATGAGCGCCTCGGGAATCATTGCATACAGGTGTGTATGTATTGCACAAAGGTGTGCAGCAGACAGCTTCGGGTACGTCTTACCAACACGAGCAACTCAGGAACCAATCATCTTAGTTAGGCTCACATTCTCTGCTACCCGTGTTATGCCCTGCCTATTCAACTGTGTGTTACTATTATGCGTGAGCCAGTACACCATGTGCAGTAGACATCTTCGGGTACGCCATATGTCATGCCATATACCTGAGTAGGGGGATGGCATCGTTGGACCAGTTGAGAACCAACACGTGCCCATTGGAGCGCACTGGGTAGTCTCCATCCTTGATGGACCTGAACGGTTCAAGGTGACGATAACATGTTGTTAGGGCTTCGAGACAGGGCTATGTGTTGTTAGGGCTTCAAGACAGGGCTATATGATAGGCCGTGTGCAGCGATGTGAAAATCTTGCTGAGCGCTTGGCAAAGGTTGTTGAATCAGATGTGCAGCAACGCAGTAGGCTTGTTGATTTGATCCTAGGCTACTCTAGCTGTAGGGAGGTAGTGTAGATGTGGAGCGAGGTGATGGAGATGCACAGTATGATGGCTATGTATAAGGTAATCGTGGAAAGTAATTGTGTAGGGAAATTGTATGATATGTGGAAGATGATTGTGCGTTATGTGTGTAATGGCTATGCATGATATGTGTGAAAGTGTGAGTAGCACAGGGCCAGAGCAGCACTTACCTGAAGGAGCGCTTTACCTCATCTGACACAAGACTCAAGAACACGGCAAAAGTGAACAGACCTGCAGAAGATGGGGCGGTTGAAGGGTCAAGAATGTTGTGGATTTGGGGTGGGGGTGGAGGGTGGAGTTGGGGGGGTGGGGGGAGGTCTGAAGGGTGGTATTTGTGGTGTGTGTGTGTGTGTGTGGGTGGGTGGGTGGGGGGGGGGACATGTTGTATTCCACCTGTCAGTCGCAAGAACTGTGAGGTGACAAAAAATAGACATGCCGTAGCTATCTTTCAACTCACCAACGAAGTAGGACATATTGAGGAGCAGGTACGCTGTGAAGCTCTTCTCATTCACCATGTTGGTGCCTGCGAGATAAGGTACAGTGGAGGGGGGCAGGTGGGTGGGTGGGTGGGTGGGTGCATTGTTGGCAGGCAGGCAGGCAGGCAGGCGACAGGCATGAAAGAAGGAAAGCAGGCAGGCAGGCAGGCAGGCATGAAAGAAGGAAAGCAGGCAGGCAGGCAGGCAGGCAGGCAGGCAGGCAGGCAGGCAGGCAGGCAGGCAGGCATGAAAGAAGGAAAGCAGGCAGGCAGGCAGGCAGGCAGGCAGGCAGGCAGGCAGGCAGGCAGGCAGGCAGGCAGGCGAGAGAGAGAGAGAGAGAGAGAAAGAGAGAGAGAGAGAGAGAGAGAGAGAGAGAGAGAGAGAGAGAGAGAGAGAGAGAGAGAGAGAGAGAGAGAGAGAGAGAGAGAGAGACTGACCTGGGAATCGGTTAATGACAGCATGGATCTTAAGAAAAGCCTGCAATACAGAGGAAGGGGGAACTGAGTCCATGTGATGGGGGACAGAGCCAGTAATTCACTAACAAGGCAACTTGCAATTAAACAAACAAACAAACAAACAGCAACCAAATCCCGTCAACATTACAATCCAGTCCGACGGACACTCAACCACGCAGAACCGCACGGAAGCATATCAATCCGTCTACAAGCAGTCACTAGCTGCTGATTCCCCACCCCAACAGTTGTGACCACCATTCTTTACCATTTAGCTCAGGTACACACATGGTGCTTACAATTCATTGGGGACTAAGTGTATGTCTCAAATAGCCCCTTCTAGTGAATTTCAGTTCATCTTCATTGTTCGAGGGTTGGGCAAGTTACTTCAGCCTGTTTGGCTACCCCCCGACGGTAACATACTTCCATTATTAACTTTTGCATTGCCCCACCCCCCGTGATATTCTGCTTGCGAGTATTGAAGTCTGCTCATGTATAAAAAAACATATTTTCAGCCTTACCTGACTCCAGGGTTGCCCTGATGCATACTTGTATGCAGTTCCGAATACGAGAATGATGGGGGCCGCAGACAGCAGCACGAACGCAATCTTGACGGGTACACTGGAGGCTGCTCACACATGGGAGGAAGAGGTTCAGCAAGACAATTTCATGACAACAGCCAGAATTACAAAAGGCGGGACAACAGTTTGCAACACAGAAGTCAGGATAACAAGTAGCATTACAGAAAGCAGGACGACAGTTAGCATCACATAAGGCAGGACTGCAGGTAGCATCACAATTGACGAACATGACGGCAAATCCTGGGTTGAAAATACTAGATTTGTCTGTTTCATTTTGATTTCTTTCTTTCTCTGTTTGTTTGTTTGTTTTCTTTGTTTGTTTATTTGTTTGTTTGTTTGTATGTTTGTTTGTTTGTTTGTTTGTTTGATTGATTGATTCTTTGCCTGCATGCTTGCTTGCTTCCTTCCTTCATTCCAGTCCTATGATACCTCTAATCTGAAGCCCAAAGTTGAAAGTGTACAAACATAGTCCAAGCATACACCAGATGCAAGCGTCAACAGAGACTGACATGGCAAGCAGTCAAACTTACAGCTCCAGCCTTGGAATGCAAAGCTCACTCGTTCCAAAACAGTATCTGACAAGAAATTGAGGAAGAGTGTGAACTTCATGGCCACCTGCGTGCCTGGCAGTTGAAGGGACTCAGGAGCAAAGGTGTAGATGGTGGCCAGGGACTGGCCAATAAGAGTGGCACCAGCTAGGTACCTGTACGCGGGAGTGGTGTGTTGATGTCAGTTATGTTGTGTTGTGTTGATGTCAGTTGAGTTTTGTTGTAAATTGTTCATTTCAGTTGCGTTGTGTTGTGTAGTGCAGTGCAGTTGAGTGTAGCGCAGACAGGTTTTGGTGTGCTGTTTAACTGTGTTTTGTCCTGTTGTCTACATATTTATATTGCTGTCTTGCCTTTCCCATGTGCCAATCCCATGCTTACTACCCAGAAGCCAAGTTTCAAAAGGGTGTTTTCTTGCCAAGGCTTGACCCCACTTTGGGTTTGAACTGTCTATTCCCCACACTCACCACAAACAGGCAATGACGATGAGAAAAGCATGCTCGTACGCCCTTATGATGACCTTCACCATCCGTGGGATGGACTTCACCCTCTTGACAAACATCTCTATCTCCTCTTGCAGCACCTCCGCCTGAGCCACGGGGTTTTCGGACAACCATGGGTCCACCTCCTTAGGCGCGTCAATCGGAAGGGGCACCACAAACTTGAATAGGTTCAATTTCTTGCGAAGCCGGTTCCAAGACATATTGGGCATCGGTGGGATGGTTAGAGTGTTGGTACCGCCAGGTGGCTTCTTGCTCTTACTTGTGGTCTTCTTTGAGGTTTTAATCTTTAAGGAGCTGGGGGACTTCTTGGATGAGGATGAGGTCTTCTTAGATGAGCTGGACATGGAGGCGATGGCGTCGGCAGCAGATGCAAGGCTCTCCTTCTCAAGCCGCTTCTTCCGTCGCCGTTTCCGCTCCTTCTCTTCTGCTGCCTCTACTGCTGCCTCTGCTGCTGCTACTGCTGCAGCTAACACCTCCTCGTCCTCTTCTTCCTCCTCATCCTCATCCTCGTCATCCTCCTCCTCCATACTCGCCAGCGCTTGCTCTAGCACCAGAGAGGAGCTCGTTGGGTCTGGAATAGCCTCCACCATCAGCCCCTCCTCCTCATCATCATCATCAGAGTCATCACTCTCAATCTGCCCTGGGGTCAGCAAAATGTCGTACGCAGCATCCACATCCAATTCTGATAGGACCTCCCCACCGGGCATCATCCCAGCAGCGATCTTGAGCATCATTCCATCTGCGTCACGGGGCATCATCTCATCTGTGTCCCCGGGCATCATCTCATCTGCGTCCTCGGAGTTGAAAGCAAAGCCTGTGTCTCCACCCTCAACATCCCGGAAGGACCCCCTGCTCATGGAAAGGACCTCTCCACAAACATCAGCGGGGCTGAAGGAGGGGGTGCTATCAGGGGGGGAGTCTCTATCTAGCACAGATACCCCCTCGGTATCTGTGCTAGAGGAGCTGCTTGCGATGGGGGCGAGATTTCTGCCCACGGCAGCCGAGCTGGAGGGGGTGCTACCAAGGGGAGGGAGGTCAACCCTCTCCTCCTCTTCCCCCTCTTCTATCTCCGCATCCAAATTTACATACCCTTCCAAAACAGCACCTTCACGAGGTCGTTCCTTCCTAGCTTGCTTGGGCCCACTGTCCTGTCCAATGGGGGATAGCGACTGAGTCTGGGTCCCTACATCCGACAATCCTGCCTTAGGGAGTGAAACAGCAGGGGCAGGTGTGTCACGCATGGGGCTACCAGCTCCCCCACTTCCCTGGTTATAATCAGACCATAGGGGACGGGGCGAGGAGGAGGTGTTCCCTTGAAGCTGGCTTCCTTCTTTGGTGGACCGGCGAGCTCCGGGTCTCAAGGGGGGAGTAGCAGGCTGGGATTGGTCTGCTGGGGGGCCAGCTGCACCCCCTGGATTCGATGAAGGAATCTGATCCACAGACCATTGTGGAACATATGCTCCTCCTCGGAATGAGGGAGGCAAGTCTCCCGGGCGAGCACCCGCACATTCGCCAGCGTCTATAAGAGAGCTTTGCAATTCATCGCTGCTACCAGGAGCAGGGGATGTTACACCTTCCTCGGGATTCACAGGTCGAGACTGGCTCCCAACGTTAACGTTGCCCCGAGATGCTAGCGCAGACCATCGCTTCCCAGTTACATATACATCGTCAATTATTGACCCTTGCTTCCCTGGAACCGGAGTCGTGGGGCCGGAATTACTAGCATCTACTTTGACGGGTCGGGACATACTCTCTTCCGTATCCGCTGGTGGGAATTGTTTCCCCTCTTCTGCAGCATCGCTCGAAGCTTCAGAAGCAGGCGTCAGATCCACCGGTGGAGCTGCGTTCGGGGGGCTAGATGGGACAGACGGGCTGTCTGTACTAGGAGTAGGTTGACTCTCGTGTCCAGGGGGTCGGTCCTCGGATGAGGGTGGGGAACCAGCAGCGCATATGCTTCGTATCAAGCGCCCATGTGGGGGTAGGAGATTTTTGTGCTGGGCCTGATAGGCGGGGTTGAAACGGAAGCATGGGTGCGCTCTGTGGGCCAGGTCAAGTTGAGACACCCTCATTGCATTTCACATTCTTCGGATGGTAACATATAGCTATAGCAAGAACGGTAGGGATAGGGATTGCCCGATGAGAATTAGTCGTAGGTCTGGTTTGTAAGCACACCTGATACTGGCCCCAGCTGTAATTGCCGGGCTAGCCACCTGTGCGGGCTAGCGAGCTCTTGCCAGCAGGGACGCTCGCCAGGGTTGTTCAAAGCCCTCATGTGGCACACGCAGAGCCCCCCCCAGCCCAGGCCCCAGCCCCCCCACCCCGCCCCGCCCCACCCCACCCCACCCCACCCCCCCCACACACACAAATGTGCGTGTAAACAGGCACGCTCACGTGCTCGTCATAATGTTATTGAACCCCTGTGAAAAACAAGGGAAACATGCACGTCCCCAACTGAAACCAGACGTCCCGTTGAAAATCAGTTTAGATACTTGTGAAGTGCGGCTACAGCCTAGTTTGTTTTGTAAGTGTGTACACCCACAGAAACCGACACACTTTGCCTCCCCAGATCATGCACATCTTGCGAGAAGGACTTCTATCTTTTTTGCTTTAAAGGATTTTCACCCCAGGAGTTGGGACCACTCGCACACAGTAGCAACCCAAGGAGGAGGATGGCATGCAACGCAGCGGTAGTAGTTTTTTAACTGTTCACAAAAATCTCCTAATGTCCTACCCATGTTTCCTCCGTCTTAAATTTGTTATCAGCCTGAAGGCTGATATAGCGAACAATCCATACTAATCCCAATCTGGATTCTGGAGGCCCCAGTCCCTTCGACCCTCCACTGATTCAGAGTTACGGATACCGATGGTCACGTGCCGGACAATACCTGGGATGAAGTTGTGGAGTTGGTTGCAGTGGTTACATCAGTTAGGTCATTACAGGGGTCATTACTCGGGTCATTACTCGGGTCATTATTATTATCTTGTAATGGTATTCATTACTGCTCTAGTACATCTATACCAGTACGTAGCATTGGGCAAGAGGACTCTACAATAAGGTAAATGAGCCCATAGGGACTATCATAAAAGTTATGAACACACATGAAATACTATCATCACATTTTCACATCTACTTCTTCCCCTTCTTCTTGTTACTCTTTGAGCTACCCCCGCCCTTTGTCAGCGCTGGTGCAGGCTTGCTGGGTCCAGCATCGTCTGTCCCACTAAGAATCGCTGCAGCCTTATCTGGGTTGTATGCATCCATCAAGTTTCCGCCCCCAAGACCTGCTGGGGTCTTCTTGCTTCTATTGGGGTGCTTGGGGACCAGCTCCGCAATCTTGATCAGCAGTGTTCGACCTAGGGGAAAAGACACGGCCAGTTGAGTGCTGACTCATGTGACAGTGCGCATTCGAGGTTGGGCACTTTTATCCAAGCAGGCTAACCCCAAACTGGATCATACACAAAAAAAACAGGGGAACCCTGGGGGAACAGACAAAGAAAGATGAGTGCTGGTCCATGTGATAGCGTGCATTAAGGACCACGGGAACGGACACAGAAACACGTGTGCGGGCTCACGTGGAAGCGTGCATCAAGGACCAGGGGAACATGCACAGAAAATTACGTGATGACTCGAATGATAGCGTGCTTGCAGGACCATGGGTAGCAAGGTCAGGGAAATAAAAAAGGACAGGTGAGCTCGTGAAAGCGAATGCACCTTGTTCTAGGGTTAGCCAGATAGACGATAGAGAGACATGTGTGCTCATATGGCATCATGAATAACAGGCTGAATAACAATCTGAGGGTCGCAGGGCTCATCTAATATCTCCTACTTCCCGCACTTGTACGGTGGAGCCAAGAAGCACAGTTATACAATACCACTCACGATCTGGGATTGCAGGGTTAGTTGGGGTCCCATCTGCCTTCTTCAGCTCCACTCGCAAGCGACCTCGGATGAACCAGTCACGTGGGTAGTGCTTGTCCTGCACATACAAGGGCCATGTGGCACTACGTTATTAGGTTTCTTGACGTGCAGAGGCAGGGATTTCTACCACACAGCAGTCAAATGAGTGTTTATTTCCATCAAAAATAAGTGTTTGCACCAACACAACTAGTGTTTGTAGTATTTGTCCTTCACGTGCGATGTGGCACAAGGTACCTCTTGATGGTAAGGTAGGCCTAAGGAGGACACTGCAGTTTTGCCATTCGTGCTTGTACTGCATGTCCTGCACCTTTAAATTGATTTGCGGGAAAGGAAACTTGAGATTGACATATGGAGATACTGGCACAACTGTATGAGTAACAAGTCTAGGCGCGTTGCAAGCGACGCGGGAAATTTGCTGAAAGTGTTGGCTATCGGAGCAACATGTGGCGCCAGAATCGATTGCAGCAGACCAAAGCCAGGGTTTACAACCTCTGTAGGGCCAGGGTTAAGTACCGACAACACGACAAACAAACAATCAAACAGACATAGGGGTAACTTTGTGGGCTCCGGCCCCCCAGAAGGGGGGGGGGGGGGGCTCCACAAAAAATGGAAACATTGTTTCTCTCACATGTGAAGACAGCTGTTTAAATAAAAACTGACTGACATAAATGCTGAGCTGAGATACATGCAGAGCAGAATGGCAGTCATGCAGATATAGCTGCACGAGTTCACATGGTTGGATCGTTGCACACAGGCTTCACCACCAACACTTCAAGACTGTGAGTGGATGAATCACATCCAAGAGACAGCGCCTGAAAAACAGAACCAGGTTCCCCTGGAATCCTGAATAACAGAACAGGCCCAGTGGTCCTTGCTGTAGCCTGATGATGGCTTGTCACCTAACAGGCTGCCTGAGTCCATGCTTACCTCCCAAATGCAAGGTATATTCAATATCTTGCAGCAGTCGTACATCTCCCGTGAATCTGGGCTGGGGCAAGCTGCACATGGGATGTTGTAGAGTTGCAGATCAGATGTGGCTTCATAGGCAATGTTTCTTTTTTTAGCTATTCGTAGCAGCTTCTAGGCAGCTCCCTTTCCCTGTACTTGGGCCAAACCTGAAGCTAGATAGTGTGAGTAAAAGCCGACATGACAGGCATTCCATCGCAGCTGAAAGCCTTTGGCTTCACCCAAGGGCTGGCTCATGGAGCTAGATGAGCTGCTATTTCTAGCCCCCAAAATAAACAGGAATCATAGGAGCAACTCAGTGTGACATTGCTAAGTGCAGAGGTACAGGAGGTTGCGCTGGTCTTCTCCTTCCTCCTGCACATGTGCTGAGCTCTGTCAACATTTTGTATCTGCATGTGCTGTGCTATCCTAACACCTTGTGTGTTGTGAACTACAATAAGATAGAAGTTCCAAAAACGTAGATGAAGGTGAAATGCACCAGCCCAACACCTTGTGGACGTGCTATGCTAAGTTAGCCCCCCGCAATACTTGTGCGTGAACAGCGTGCATGCAAGATGAGCTCACTATGCAAATGTGATGGCATGCTCCAGCGACTCCTCGCCTAACCATGCAAATATAGTGGCATGCTCCTGCAATGCCGTGCCAAAGCATGCAGTAATACCAGTAAGCTGGGCTCTCCAAAATGCACATCACTTCACGCCATGACAGGCAACTCTGTGCTGCCAGATGCAGTATGAGCACCTACACACTCACCCACCCACCATCAGACCTGATCCAGCAAGGTACCACACATATACCCACACATCTGCTCTCCCACATACCGTCACACAATGCTGTATGCATGCAACCTCTGGACATCCACACACACACCTCTATGCCTGTCCCAATAAGTCTGCTGAACCACACATACACCCACACATCTACCCTTCCACATACCGTCACACAATGATGTATGCATGCAACCTCTGGACATCCACACACACCTTTATGCTTGTCCTCAGAAGTTTACTGTACCATCCACCTGCCCATCCACCCACCCACATACCTCCACACCCCTGTTGACCACCACCACCACCACCACCTGCCAACAAATGCACTACACCCTACTCACCTAATGGCTTTGGAATTCTTCTGCCCTCAGCAACTGTCTTTCCCGCAGTGATGTAGTGGGGATAGATAATCACCCTCTGCAAAGACATTGGCAAAAGGGCGTTTTGAGTTTATCTGTCACACACCACGCAGATGTTATAGCATCCCTCTGAGCAAACATCTGCATGCAAAGTCTAAGTGTTTATAGCATACATTTGCCTAGCTGTGTAGGTTGCGAGGGGGAGGGGGAGAGTGTGTGTGTGTGTGTGTGTGTGTGTGTGGTGGTGGTGGTGGTGGTGGTGGGGACATCCAGACATCTTGAGCTTTTAAATGCACGTTGAGGGTAGGGAGGGTATGATGCACACAGCCCTGTGTCCATCCCAACCTCCAATATCCTTGTCTGGCACCTCTATCGCTATGGGATATGGCCATGAAGAATCCAAACAGTATTTGCTGCATATTTACATCCTCGTCTCCTCATCATAGGCGAGGAAATAAAGGAGCCAGCTGCAGTTCGGCCTGGGCTGGAAGGTGGGGCTTAGACAGTTCGCGCGGGTTTTGGAAGGCAGGCACAGGCACGGCGCACGATTGCACAGGGGCTGCAGCAAGCGAGCCCCAGGGGGGAAGAGGTCACGCCACTGGCGTCTTCCCCTCTTGTCCCCGAGTTGAACACTGGGAGAAGGTAAAACTAGCTAGAAGGCCTCATGTTCCTTACCCGGTCGACTTCTTGACCCATGGCGACTATGTAGGTCTATCAGCTATAAGGTGAGCTGTTCAAGCAGATCTGAATTATTCGCAGTCAGTGACTTGTTCGAAGCTTTTGCACGAGAGAAATGATTCCAGTAATAGAAGCTAACTAGGAAACGCGAAGCAATCAGCAACTGTTCCTCCGAGTGATGTTCAGGCACCTCGCACTCGCCCTCAGATGGGGGGTGTACGAGGTGCAGGGGACCAGCGCCAGCGGACCCCCCATTGTCCGACACTCGCACAAGTTACCTGCCAAGTTGGCCGCAACCGCCTGCCGGCTCTGATCATATTCCCCCAGCCCAAGAGCTTTATTAGCGATGCCACGGGATGCCACAACTATACTTTTTTCGATACAAAATCGAGATAATCTAATATGTCAAATGAGAAGGACACTTCGGCCGGGAGCTGGGGATCGCTGCTGTTATCAACCAGCCCTGCCAGGGTTTATAAAAACGTTGGGCACAGATTTGGGATGTTTAAGTTGCCAACGTAGATTTGGGCTCATAAAACGTAGTTTTGGGCCTGTAACTAGAAAGTATTAAAAACAGTTCTCACAAGATTTTGAAGCACACTCGAACAATGTTGGAGTCAACCCGTAGTAAGTATGCATGATAAAATAATAAGTAATTACACCTGTAGTCGAAATGTACCGAGACACGTGGGGAGGGTACGTGGCGTCGCAGCTTCAGTGGATTGGTTTCGTCTTGGGAACAAGTATATGCTGGGTCAATTGCATCTCAGGAAGCTGAGCTGGGGGTCCTTCTGAACATTCCTGAACCATGCTTCAGGTGCTGTTCTACAGCAGGTCCAATAGACCAGATAGACATAGCAGCTTGAAATCAAGGAAATACAAATTCATCACATAAATGATAAGGTCTGCATCATTGCTTAATCCTGCATAATGGTATAAATTTGACGTCCATGCCCTGTCTTAAACAGTCCCGTGGATTTATCGTACATACCCCTCAAGACGTAGGATTAAGAGCCATCGTGGCAATGGCACATTTTGGCAGGACATGTACATTACATGTTAAAGTCTACTTGACACCGCGAGGGTGTATGAGACTCTGTGCTTTACACAAAAAGAAAAAGCACCCACCAAGCAAAAAACCCCATTACATCAGGGGTGTGTCGAGGACAAACAAACCAATCTCCCAACCACCGTACATGCTGCAGTGTAATGCGCATGCACTGGACAAATGATTTCAAGCTCAGTCTATCTGCTCGCTAGGATGCTCAGCGCACATTGTATGAAAAACGTCACCAGCATTAACAACACGACCTGCTCAAGCTACCCGATCCAATTGTAATAAAAATGTTGAGCAGATGCTGCACATACAAACTGAGTAACCTTACCCCTACACTCTGGTGATAGTATTCAATATTATGGAGTTTGGTGCAGTAATAATGACACTACCTACATTCACTCCACACGCGGACAGTGAGCAACTTAAAGGCTGGTCCACCATGTAATTTAACTTATCCATGGTACAGGGTTCATAGGACACAGAAATCCTCTAGGAGCATGTGAGGACCGGTGCACTATTGGAAAAATGCTGTTCCACCCAGCAAGTTCTGTACCACAAAATTATTTCATTGAGCTTCCAGCATTCCCTATCCCGGATGGCTTTACTGGCACATTCCGGGTGCTCGCACGCAAGAACACAGTGGTCAATTGATCTGATATCAGATCCCCTTGCCCACTGTCTATCCCGCACAAGGCTGTTGATCTGTTCAAGGGAAGAAACACCAGAAGCACTACGGAGGTACCCACCCACCCCCTCCCAACACCAACAAACTGAAGGGAAAGGCAACCTTCCCGCTCCTCAAATGGCTTAGCAGAGGGCTCACAGCCATAAGGGACGCTACTTCTTATGAATGGCCAGGTACTAGGCCTTGCTAGGTAGCTCGCAAATGCCTCACTGAGTCTGAGACCTCAGGGATGAGTGACATTGAGTTGCAGTCGGGGGCACCTATGCTGAGGAGGAAGCCTTCCTGAGGGTCATGTACTCAGCATATGAGTTTGCCTGCTTGGCGAGGGGGTCGTCGTCTCCATCGTCCGCCCTGCATGAGACAGCATAAGACAGAGGGAGATGAGCCAGGGGGAGATGATCATAAACAGGAGAGATTAGGCACTTGGAGACAAGATCACACATAGCAGTGTTGGGGGTGGGATGTAAGAGTAGTACAGATGACTAACAACAGGTCAAACATGTATATATGAAGGTCATTAATGCTTGCAGTATGGGGACACTAAGCAAGCTGGGTTGGGTAATTGGGATGAGTTAAGGGGGTTGGGGTGTGTGGGCTATCAGCATGGCTCAAGAGGAATGTGAGGATAGGAGCTATCATGTGAAGAGATTTGAAACTAGTGGGATTGGTGAGGCGAGTGGAGCCAGCACGTGGGGCTCCAGCATTCAGAAGCAACAGACGGCTACCAAGCAACATGCATGCTGCTCTGAAGCAATGGCCAAACAAGGTCTTCATGAGCACCAACCACACAAGGAGGATACCTACATGCGAGATGGGCCCCTTCCAATCATGAGCTTGTTCTTGTAGTGATCACCATCATCAGGTCCGTGGGGGCCATCCTCTTGCTTGTCAAAGTAGTAGGTGATATCGGGACCATCGTAGTTGTCATCATCCAACACCTCGAACCTGAAAAGGTGTATACGGTGGCTAGGTTAGATGCTTGAGGCCAAGAGTCCATGAATAAAATAAATGGGCATGGCAAGGCGTCTTCATAGCAGCTTCTTGATATCTTCACTGGCTTGCATGATTTATTGCAGAACGAGGTGAATTATTCGTGGCACGAAGCCTGGCATCAGATAGGGTCACAACTGAACTCATAGTTAGAGCGCTTGGATACCGAGTGGAGCAACAAGAACACATTTAGCAACTACTACTGGCAACAGATCTGGTGACAAGTGAAAAGCGCCCCAAGCACTGCAGACTTCGATCAGAGTTCAACGCACAGCAGACAAGGAACAGACTTCTAAGCACTGCAAATCGCGACCAGTGGAACAAGCAATGCAGACAGCGATCAGAGTTCTACGCACAGCAGACAAGGAACAGAGTTCTAAGCGCTGCAAAACGCGACCAGTGAAACAAGCAATGCAGACAGCGACTTGAGTTAATAAGCACAGTTAATAAGCACAGCCGACTGTGACAACTGTCCCAGGCACAGCAGACAGCAAGCAACAAACCTGGCAGAGAAGGTTGCATCATAGCTGTAGATCACCATAGCCAACTCCTCCTCCAGGGACTCAGGCTTATGAGAAGAGAAGCGTGCGGTGTCAACGAAGACATGACCTAGGTGCTGGCTGACCATGATGGATTCCATGCTGTGGGGAACTGAGTTGTCACCAAACTCATAAGGGGGCTTCTCAGGGTGCCACTGTGTGCCTGGGTAAGAGGATTGCAGCAGGAAAGGAAGGCTTAGTGGAGGCATCCTTGGTGCAGGTTAGTTCGGGCAATGCATGGCCGTAGTGTTGTCCTATTTCCCTTCAACAAGAATGTAATCCCCATGGCCCATCCCACGTCAAGTCCTTCTTTTCCACCCACGCGTGCCCTAATGGCCTAAACTATCCCATCTCCGCCCACTGTGACCCTTTAGGTAGCCTAACCAAGCCTATGCCTTGCCCGGACATTGTTTGCCTACAACCCCAATATTCATGTACACAATAAAGTAATAAGTAATGTACAGAATAATCACGCTGTCCTGTACGATACCAAATACATCCAGAAACAAGTATCAATGCTTTACATGCTGCTTCAGATAAACCATCCAGAATCTTACCAGATAATAGATACTTCTTATTCTCCAAGAAAATAAAACAGCCACAAAACGTGCAGACATATTCATAAATACTTAACCTGATGATTGAAATAAACTTTCCAGAATCTTACCAAAGAAAGGATAATTCTTGCCCTCCATGGTACTGATGTACTCAATTCCCTGTCGATCCACAGTGGTAGACAGAGCGGTGTACCACTCCTCCAGGATAGGCCAGCGCTTGTAGAAGGGAGGGGGCAGGCCATACATGTGGTTCTCCAAGGAGATGTTGTAGTCTGGGCTGGCCAGCTTCTGGCGCAGGGAGGCCTGGGTGTAGATGGTTGGATAGTTGGTTAGTGGGAGTGGAATGTGCGGCAGTCGGTTAGTGGGATGCAGCAGGCATAGCTGGGTCAACCTATGTTTTTTGGCAAAGTCCCCCCCTCCCCCCCTTCTGGGGGGAGAGGGAGCCCCCAGTGTCACCCCGCTGTCTGCCTGGCCGTCCGACAAGAAACCCTGGCCCTTACTAGCCCCTGGCCCTGTCGTATAGCCTGGCCCCAATCTGCTGCACTCAATATTGGTGCCACTTGTCGCTCTGATAGCCAACACTCTACACCATTTTTCCGCAGCACAAGCCTAGAGCTTGCCAGACGATTTTGAGATTTAACAGGTTTTCTCGATGGCTGTTCGCCGAATGTTATTACAATTTGAACATGGTTTGAAGGCGCAGGGGTGGCCGGGGTTCAGGTCCCTTCGAAAATACAGGTAGTTCAGGGTGCTCTAGAGTGAATAACAATTTTGTCTACCAACTTTCAAAAACTTTAAAATGCTTAGGCAGATATGGGCTGGGGCGGAAAGCCATTGGGCCAGGCAGACAGGAGATGGATGGGTCCAAATATGGGCTAGGGGAGGAAAGCCATTGGGCCTGTCAGACAGGGCATGGATGGGTCCAGGTATGTCGAGCGGAGTTCCAAGTCAAGGGTGTACAAATTGATTAGCCTTTGCTAAATATGGGAAGACCTTCCTTCAACCCCACTTCACACCAATGGGCCCCTTCCCTCAACTAAAACTAAATGCTCCCATGGTCAGCTCAGCGAAACAGTCGCTATTGTCACTTCCATCAAATCTACATGTTCACATTTTCTACTGACCCAGACGACTCGTTCCCATCATTACTATCCCTACTACCTATATTGCAACACACTGCTTTCAATACTCACATCCATTCCACGGAACATATTGCTATCATCAGCAGCGTCAGTCCACTCCAGGGTGGTAGGGTGGCTGGTAGAGTTGGTATCCACCAAAAGGTCGTTGCGGCTGATGTTGGAAACCAGGATGTGCAGCAGCTGGAAACCAAGGCAGGTGCCATGGATCTGGAATACATAAGTGCATGGGCAAAGTCGTCAGAGAGTGCACGTTCCATAAAAACACCAAACCTTCAACATCAAACGCTCGGTTCATACTAAGTATGCGTAAAGAAATAACGCTAAACGAAAATATCAACTGTCTGCTATGAGAGTTTTGGTGCTCAGGGTAGTGCATTTGACAGGGAAATGCAAACTGTACCTTGCGAAACAATGGAATACCCTTGTCGAAAAGTCAAATATTTTAAGGCAGCAATTACTAGCGACAATACAGAATGACCCCCCCCCCCCCAACCACTACCCCTACCACACACACACCTCACGTACACTGACCGACGTTGAAAGCCATAATGGGCTGATGGACACCCATACATACAATAGTTCATTTTTTAAAATCCTTGATTTTGCCCGCGGCTATGCCCTTATAGATTTGCCCTCGGCTATCCCCTTGTAGAGGCACTCCAACAGTTCACCCCGTTGCGCGTTATACTCACAGGGAAAACTTCACCGTTGTCGTTAGCCTCAACAGCCATGTTGAAAAGCTTCCTGGCAGCAATGACGTAAGGGGCATCCAACCACAGCCAGGTGAGTCCTCCCTGGGAAAAGTGGGCATTCGTGAGGTGACATAGAGACGAGATGCCTGCAGTACCTGGAAACTAATATTGAAAGGCATACAACTTCCTACATTCCAGAGGCTCAACAATTGAGATCTAGCACACGCAGGAGCTAGTAACAAATGAACAATCCTCAGTACAAGTATCCATAGAATGATAATGAACAGACATAATTGAAATATTTCCCTGAATACCAGAGGACCTACGTGTTTACTTATACGGTGGACAGCATACTGCAGATTGGCAACATGTGTTGCTTGAAATATTTGATACCCAAGGAGACCATCGAGCATGAAAGCCGGTCTATCCACATATTGCACATCCTTTTGGACGTTTCTTTCAGCTGCATATACCACTGGACTCCTAACTAACACTTCGGGCACTCTAGCAAGACACTCACAGGGAAGACTAGTCCATTGATAGACTTGAACAGGCGGGCAAGCTCTCCATCTGAGGCGTAGAACCTGGCAGGCGAGTGGGTTAAATGTGTGTTGTGAAACCCATGTTAGTGCATGAACAAGTGTGATAGTGGACAGATTGCTGGTCATCAGGTCAGGTAAGGATGGGACAGGATAGGTTTGAGGAGTCCCAGATCCATGTGGGAGGGAACGTTCGACCCAGAGCAGACCATCCGACCATGGGAACACACAAAAGTGACATGAGGCCATGAGAGGGCCGCCGGAGAGGGAAGGCTCCATGTCGGGGAATCTTTTTGTGGTTTTTCCGAGACCCGCACGAGATCAGGTAAGTAAGGCATGTGCTGTCCACGGGCTAATCGGTAGGAAGACAGCACTTCCGACGACTTCGCCCCGCATCTTCCTTCCCGACGCTAGAGCTGGAGTCCGAACGAAAGAGCAGCATTACGCTGTTGGTGGGTGCACCCACCCATGGGTGGACTGGATCCACAAGTCATCCCGAAGTCAACGCTTGTGTCAGACTAATAGTAAAAGATCCATTCTTAGTGAGAACGGGGGTTCTAGGAACATGGTTCTAGGAACACGCTAGGTGCGAGGGGGCGTGCAACGAGGGACTAGAGGGATCCAATACATAAGTCTGCACACCTGATGGGCACTGGCCTAGCACCGGCGCTCTCCAGCCACTTCACAAACCCGGCGGCCAACCACGACTTTCCTGGAGTTCCAAGAAGACATGAGGAGTTAGTGATCTGCCCCAAAAAATTCAAGCAGTGGAGCGTGGTTTAGCTTGGCAATCATTACAAAAGGGTGGGCAAATCAGTTGAAGCAGTAGCAGATTCGCATCTACACAGGGAACAACATTCCTTCGCAACGCGGACACCTTCACTGGCTAAGCTAACAGAACGAGGCGTGGGGTCTGGCCCGAACTTCTTTCTCGTCTTGGTAGGTTCAGGGGCATGGCCAGTTACGTCGATACAGCAGGGGGATAGAGCATCATAACAGTGAGCATTCGAGATGGCATCCGTTCAGAAACAACTCCATGCATGACGGAACCGCTGATGCCCCGCGACCTAGAAAATAGCGACCCAACGTATTCACTGCATGCTCTAGCTACTGGGTGATGTGTGATACAGTGCCTGCGCACCTGGGCAGTCATGGCATGGTTGGGTCATGATGCCGATCAAGGGCTTCATGTTCTGACGAGTCGCATTTTCAGCCAAGCTCCAAGGTAAGGCAGTAGCACCATCGGCATGGTGCTTCTTGATTTGCGCCAACTCCTTCGCCTCGAGGGCCTCGAGCTCCCGGCGAGTGGGTAGGCGGGCACCAGACACTGCTGCAACGCAGAGTGCCAGCAGCAAGCAAACGCGAGCGATCATAACCCTGGTGTATAATTTACGAGCACAACTCTGATATGTAGGAATCAAATTGGAGCCGTAACATACTCACGCCATAATATTCCAGACAATATTCACCAGTGTACTGCTGATACTGACCGCCCTGCGGTGACCACTACTAACGGCTACTCGCAGCTTCCTCGTATGGTACGCGCGTTTTTTCTGGACGTAGCATTCCCCACTTTTACCACGTTACTTGATGCCCCTCTTACTTTCTCTCTCTCTCCCTCCCTCGTCGAGCATCTTGCAACGTTGACTCGAAGCTACCAGCCGCACACCCCAAGCTGATTAGGCGGCTGTAGGCAGCTTGACTGAGTCGACGGCCCCGCAGGCCTACTTCACCTACTTCGCCTACTACACGCATCCATCTTCCAGCAAGTTTTGGGGGTTAAGGGAGAGAAGTAAATGCACGTTTAAGACAATCTTGTGCACGATAGTCAATTCCGTGAACGTGACAAAAAAACTAATCCGTGCTGCGTAAGAAACAGATTTACCACCTTTTTGTTGATAATTTAGCATACTAGCGGCCATTACAGATAAATAACTAAGACTGGAGCTTGTTATCATAGATATACACGAGGGAATAGATTGTATTCTATTTGGGTACCGTTCACACAGGAAAAGTTGGCAGGATTTGAAGTTGGCAAGAGGTCGAAAAGGGGTACCAAAATGTGACATTGGTTCCAGCATTGGCAAAACAGATTGTGTGTGTGTGGGGGGGGGGGGGGGGGGGGGGGGGGGGCTCCTTTTACTGGCTGAAAGTTGCATGCTTTGGCACAACAAACTTGAGTCCTGAATGCAGATTGAACAAGGATGAGCTGCCTACAAGTATGCTTTTTTTCATTTACCAGTAACTTTGAATATATAGACCGCGGTATCTATCATCTACTCATGTACTGTATCATAATGGAGGGAATTAAATGTGGTAGCAAAGGAATTCTGCAATAACAATTAGTACCGCTCCAGGTCATCTGCCTTGTTTTGCAGGCTAAGGTTGGGCAGCAGCTAGAAACTAAGACAGACCAAACGTCAGAGCCCTCATCCTCATCAGCCCTTTTGAACCCCACAAACTTGGGCAAGACACGCGCCGAACGGCCCGCTCCCCGTCTTGGCACAAGCGCACAGGAGCAGTCCTTTGGCAAAACCTACTTTGCCAGCTTTTTGTGCGTCTACGGTAGACAAATGTAATGTTCCTAGTGAAAAACATATGTGTAGACATTTATTCGCACATGAGTGCCCCAGCAAAGTGTGCACATGGTAGGTACATGAGGGGATGGCCACATGTCATAAAGCATACCACAAATTAGCAGATACCGCTATATGCCTGCCATATAGGTGTATATATATATAAAATATATATACCTATTTATTTCTAATTGTGGAGGAAGTAGCTGCAAGGGGACCACACCAGGGTACTTCAAACGGACCCCAGGGGTTGCGTCCTGGGACGCACCCTAATTCGGTATGTTGCGTCCGTGGACACACCTAATTCTGTAGGTTGCGTCCTGGGACGCAGTCAAATCTTTAGGCTGCGTCCTACTATCAACAGAACCCGTTGCCCACGGCAATGGAGTGGTGGTGGGACAATCAAATGATGGGTGAGATGCAACCAACATCCTGAACCTGCATCTGGGTCGCAACAGACCCTCCCGATGTTGCGTCCGGCGACGCAGGACGCTGCGTCCTGCACTACCCTGGACCACACAGTGGAAAATCATAGAAATACAGATGGACATAATTGAATGAGGGGATTTCCCTTGCTATTTCCCTCACATATTTCTGAACACCCCCTTACAAGTTATGCGCCTTCACTGAGGAGAGGAGCATGGATTTAGCTACAAAACTAGATATAGACTGATATCTGAATACGGTATGGTATATGAATGATAATAAAGTGCTTTTCGCACATTAAAACAACTCGTCAAGCCTCACTTCTGAGGTCGAGCCAAGCTTGTACTGAGCTGTCCCTCACTACCTAGAGCCCACGCGGTTACCCCCAGTGGTTAGCTGAGGCAAAGCTAAACCCTGTGCTTGCTTGCCACCCTTGCCCACTGCCCCAAGACCCACGCCCAGCCCAGCAGAGGTGCCGGGCCTGCCCCCTCCCTGCTGCTGTTGAGCAGCCAACACTTTTTCTTGCTCTGCCTGGATATCCCTTCGCTCCTTCATAAACTGAGGAGGGGGGAACATGGCGCCCCCCATGGCCCCGCTACTAGATGGGCTGGCACCAGGCCCCCCTGGTAATGAGGCCCCCAGCTGTACCTCTGCGCCTGAGCCCCCTCCTACACGAGGCAGTCCACCTTGCCTCCACCCGGTAGAAGCAGGGGAGGGCGATGCTGCCACAGCAGGCAAAGAGCTAGAGCTTACAGAGGCACGAGACGGGCTGGAAGGCCGCATTCCAGGACCTCCTGAGCCACCGTTGGGGCCACCTTTGGGGCCACTGTTAGGGCCACTGTTGGGGCCGCTGTTGGAGCCACTGTTGGGGCCACTTCCGATGCCTGAGAGACCCCCTCCCGGCCCACTGGGCCCCCCATTATTGTTGCCTGGTAGGTTATTACTGCTGCCACCATGTTCCTGGGTGCGAGGGCGATTGGTGGGGCTGCCTGTAGGGGAGGATTGCCCCCCCCCGCCAATAGCTGCCTGTGAGCTGCCCATACGCAAGGGGCTGACACCGCGCGGGTGGGTGTTGGGGCCCTCGTAGGCAAGCAGGCCTGACCAAAAGTCCCAAGTACCTGCCAAGTGATTCAGAGAAAAGAGAGTGAGATGCAGCTTCAAGTTCATGCTGTTAGTCTAGGTATAGCTTCAAGATCAGGTTTGTAGTTTGGGGTACAGGTTTCATTTTAGGTTGGAAGTTCAAATATAGCATGATGATCAGGGTATAAGTTCAGGGCTTGTGTCAGGAGACCCTCCTCCTTGAATGAGCATCAGGGTTGTTCAGGACGCTACATCCTCCGTCCCAGGCGCAACGTCACAGGGTCCGTTGCGTCGCAGAACGCAACGTGGGGAGGGTCTGTTGACCAGAAGGAAGGGTCCGTTGCGTCGCAGGACGCAGGCTATGCAATTGGTTGCGTCCCAGGCAGCAGAGCTGGGGGTCCTCCTGAACTACCCTGGTGAGCATCCCCAAAGCAACAACACAGCAGTGCTTAGCTTCCCTCACCTAGCCTGCAGTGAGCGAACACACCACCCTTGGTGCCTTGATCCACAGCCTCCTTGGACAGGGCGCGCATTGCACGCTCTAGTTGATTCACTGCTGTGGCACTGCCCTTGGTGTTCACCGAGTCACGAATCTTCTTTAGGTATTCAAACACAGCTTCATGGTTCTTGAAGCTTGTCGCAAACTGGTCTTTGAACAGGTCACCCTGGTCTTCCAGAAGCTTGAGGCGAATGTCGAGGATGAGAGTGTAGACAATGAGGTAGTCCGTAGTGCTCTCAGCCGTTCCCTCAAGCTGTTGAGTGAACAAGGGGGGATGGGTGGGTGGGTGGGTGAGTGTGGGATATGGGGTTCATTTGTCTGTTCTGTTAGCTGGCTAGTTAGTTAGTTAGTTAGTGAGTGAGTTAGTTAATTAGTTAGTTCCTTCGTTTTGTTGCCTGTCTGTGTTTGAGCTGGTGCCTTTGTTTGCTTGTTTGCTTCAGATACTCCCCATATAAGCAACTAGCCACTCGACACTACTCACCAAGCGGCTGAGGTTGCTCTTCGCGTCTTCTAGCAGGCCCACATGCCGTTGAACCTCTCCAGGCTTGCCTCTCAGTCGCTTCATCGCTGCATCTCGAACGCCCCTCATGGCCAGACCCACATTGCTGCCTGGGAGGGGTCCCTCCTTCAATGCCTTCAGCTCTTCATGGGCGGCGTGAGTGGCATCATGCATCAGACCGGCAAGTTCAGCGTCGGTGTGCTCAGCCTTGCGGAAAGCACGAGGAGGCTCCCCGTTAGGTCCTGTGTGGTTGGCTGAGAGCGGTGTGGGGTTGTTGCCATTGACCTTGCCGCGTGCGCTTACAGGGCGGTCAGATGGCAGACGGTTCTTCTGGTTTAGGGGCCTGCCACTACTTGGCCGACTACTCTGTGGCTCAGCCCCTGACTCAGGTGCACTGGTCTTTGCCAGGCAGGCAACCGTCTGCTTTACGGTCTCAACATCCTGCTGCACCCTGGGTAGGTCCTCCTTCAGCTGAGCTAGGGCCAACTGGATGCGCCCATCAATCGCCATCCATTGAGCCTCCAGGGCACGGCTTCGCTCATCGAACATTGTCATCACCGACTCCATGTCACCCATCTTCATGCCCATTCTCTTAGCCTGCTCCTCAGTCCTCATCAAACTCTCGTTCAGAACAGAGAGCACGTCATTGTTAACCAGACTGGTATATGGAGGCAGGGGTGGTGGTGGAGGCTGTTCTTTCATTGGCTCCAAAACAAACGGTTCTGGATCAGACTCTATGCTGGCTGTTGATCCTTCCACCTCCCCTTGCGTCGCCGGCTCCTCTGCTGAGGTGGCAGCAGCCGCGCTAGCCTCACCAGTCACAGCAGCCTCAGCAGTCTCAGCGTCAGCTGGCTCAGAGTCCTCACCCTCCTCAGGTTGGGGCTCTTCTGGCTTAGGGGTCTGTGTGCCACCCGACAGCATGACAGGCATGGGGTCCGGTGTTAGGGGCCGGGGTGGGGGCTCCACCATAGCCAGGAGAACCTGAGTGCCTGCTGTCTTGATGCTCTCAGACAGCTCTGCCTTCACCGCTTCGATCTTCTTTCGCAACGCCTCCAACTCATACGACTTGGCCAGCATGGGAAGCCGGGTGGTAACGCCCTTGACCAGCGCCTGCAGCTCAGAGAGCTTGCCATCCACCACCTCCTCAGCTATGGCTTTGAATCCAGCCGGGGAGGGCTCCGCCTGGGGGCGGCCTGAAGCTGCCTGGCCCACTTGTTTACTCTTGATTTGGTCCACAGCGCCCTCCAACATTGCAATTCGGGACGTCAGGGTAGAGGTCAGCTGCTTGGCAGCTTCCTCAGCTGTCTTAATTATGGCCTCCTTTGATCCCACCACTTCTGGTGCCAGGGCTTCCACGTGCTCTGACATCCGAATTAGCTTGTCTTCCATCTCTGTCATCTTCTGCAGCCAAGAGGCAGTCAGCTTGGCCTCCTCTGTGCTAGTGCCAGCTGGACTCTCGGCCTGGGCAGGTTTGACAGGCTGGGTAGATTCTATGGAGGCTGATGGAGAAGGCGCCCTAGAGGGGGCCTTGGGCACAGATTGTGAACCCTCAGCTATAGGCTCCCCGTCTTCAGCTACATCATCAGCTACACCCTCAGACTCGGCTGGGATGGCAGCAGCCTTGGCTGCCAGCTCAGCCAGGGATGCCTGGGTGGCAGCAGTTGATGTCAGCACCCCAGCCAGCTCAGCGCGAACTGATTGATGGGTTGCTTCCGTGGCAGCTGCTGATGAAGCCACTTGTGCCAGCTCAGCGCGGATTGATTCTAGAGACTTGCGTAGTGCCGCCACCTCAAAGGCCTTGGCGGTACCGTCCACCCGCTCATCGATGTACTTCAACATCCTGTTTGCATCTGCCACCTGTCGCTCTTGAAGCTCTGGCAGAAGTGATCGGTTGACAGCTCTGCGAAGGGCCTCCTCAGCTGCCAGGCTGGCACTTCCCCCTCCTCCACCTGCTAGCTCACTCCAAACAGTGTGAGCTAGAGGGTCCTTGCCAGGGGGGGGGGCCTCAACCTTGATGTTAGCAATCTTCTGCTCAGTCCCCTGGAACAAGTTGGCAGGCAATAAGTCAGCAATCAGCACCAGGGATGTTTCTTAGGAAAGGAACCAGTGTCTTTACCTAGCACCATGGTGCTCTTAGCAGCCCTCTGGGTGCTACCAGAAGTTTTTTGACCCCCCAAAAGCAACCCCGTAAAGTAGCACCTTCAATGAACGCCTGATCGTAGCAAAAGCAACCCCCCAAAACCAACCAACGTTAAGTAGCACCTTCAATGAACGCCTGATCAGCACAGACGGAAGTCAAGGTTCTGGGCGAGGGGGGGGCAAGAAAAAAGCTGCCGTACCGCATCTTCGCTTTGGATAGAGGCTATCCTCAAACTATATTAAAAAAAAAGTTTTTTTTTTAGCCAAAAATAAAGTAATACTAAAGTTAGAGGGGTCCAAAGTTTTTTTCATCCAAAGCGGCCGAAATCTTAACTTTGCGATACATCCCGTTTGAGCAACCTTACGAAAGATGTAAGAGCATAACTGGAATGGGCACAAAAAGATCTTTCGAATGACCCCCATTTCAGGGGGGGTAGGGTGAGGCAATCGGGTTTTAGGAGGGGGGGGGGGGGGGGGGGGGGGGGGGGGGTAAAAAAACTTTTTCCCAACTTTATTTTCCCCCTCTTTTTGCATGAAACTTCCACAATTCCAACTCCCATCTGAATCGGACACCATATTGAACATGCGGTCTGAAATCTGTCTCTCTGCCCCCCCCCCCCTGGTTCTGGGCGTCTATATATATATAGGTAAAAGAACGGGAAATTTGGATTGGATTCCCCTCAAGTAGACACGACAATGCCAATGCCAACCTTGAGCCACTAGCCATCTAGCATGGTACAAAGGACAACCTCACAGGGATTTTACCTCTGCCCGTGCCCCTTCCTCACCCACCCCCAACTCCCATCCAGCTATCCCACCCCTTCCTCGCGCATGAACACAACCCACACGCATGCACTCCCACACGCATAAACACAACCCACACGCATGAACTCCTGCACGAATGCACAGAACCCACATGCATAAATCCCAACGCATACACTCCCACACGCGTGAACACCACCCAGATGCATAATCCCACACACATAGACTCGCACAGTGGACATAATTCACCTGCACCGCAGTCTGTACTGCCTTAGTCTGCTCCTGGGTAGCCAAGATAGCTTCCTCGGCTGCAGCAATGCGAGCGTAGATGTTCATGAGTGGGGCATCTGCAGGCAGCGACGTCGTTGGGGCTGGCAAAGAAGTGAAGCCTTGGCCACCCTGGGAGCCAAAGCTGGACTGGGACCTTAGAGAGGCGCCCAAGGGCTGTTCCATAGAATCCTGAATGGGCGGCGGTGGGGGTGGGTGGGGGGGATCAGGATTCCTAAACAGAATCCAAAGAGGGTGGGGTGGGGTAGGGTGGGGAGAGACGTGGACACAAGTATCGCAGCCCTTCTCACGCACTCTGAGCGTATTTGACCCATGTTTACTCCGCCCGCAGACGGCGAGCAGCCATGTGACCGAAGCAAACCCAAATGTCACTCACCCTGAAAGGACTTGCACCTGGTCCTCCCCCGCCCCTCTGCTGCAGCACAATGATCTCTTGTCGGCTGTCCACCAACATCTTCCTCAGCGCCTCAACCTCATGCCTTGGTGCCAGCGACGCCAGGGCAGTGCTCAAGGGCCCAGCCTCGTTGAGCTTGCGGGCAAGAACGCCATCTAATGCAGATCCACGAAGCTTGTCAGTAATCATGTCCTCAGCTTGGCTCATCTGCGAGGGTAATCAGGAACCATGATCATATGTAGGGTCTTCGTACTTTCGTGTTCCTTGAACTCACATATTTCTTGAACCCACACATTTCTAATACTAACAGGTTTCTTACGCTTGCGGGTTTCTTATACACAGTTATACTTAGACATTGTACTACTTCTACTGCACTTTTACTGCATTACCTAATATGCATATACAAATGCACACAACAACACACCATAATGTCTTCCCCTCTCATCATCATCATCGCCACCATGATCACAACCACTCTTGTCAACAGCCTACATTGTGCTTTCTCCCAAGAGGAGCAAACACTCACCAACATGTATGACATCCCCTGTCATCACCACCACTAATTTGATAACCATACTTGCTTTATACCCCAGAATGCCAACAGTCACCCACCGTTGACCGTATGACCTCCACTGACATCATCACCACCACCATCATCACCGCCACTGCTGCCAACCAAATTTGCTTCATACAATTATACCCCAACATGCAAACAGTGACCCACCGTTATAACCTCCCCTCTCAGGGACAGCTTCGCCAGCTCCTCAAACATTAACCGAAAGCCCTCCAGATCGCGGCGCAGCTTGTTCACATCCAGGTCCCCACTGAGGATCAGCTCATCCAGGCCCTTCCGAGTGGTGCCCCAACTTTTTTCAATGGCCTCACCACGAGCCATCTCCCTGATCATGGCCTCCTCCATCCAAGCCAACTTCTCTTTGGAGCGAAGGAGGGACTCTTCTGTCTGCTCCATGTACTCCTTAAGGCTGTGTACCTGCAGGAAAGGGGGCGTGGGGGGGGGGGGGGGGGGGGGGGGAATGAGGGGAGGGCGTGGGCTTGGGAGGTGGGGGTGTGTGTGGGCGTAGGAGGGGGGGGTCATGGGTGGGAGGGGGGGGAAGTGTGCGTGTGTGTGGGACGGCATATCAACACAATGAAATGGGTGGTCCTTGAACAGGCACCGTGGTTTTGGTACTAGCCTGGGTAGCCTTGACTTTATCCTTCATCCAAGCATAGGTTCTGTCAAGCATCCAAGCACAACCCTTACAGGGATTTTTTCTCGTAATTTATTATGATCGTAATATTAGACCCCGTTTTGGAAAAAAAGATTGTAATAAGAGACTGTAAGAGACCTAAAGTAAATAAAAATGAAATTGACTAAATTCGACTTAAATCGGAATAAGGATACTGTCCTGGGAGGAGGCAAAATACAAAAACGTAATAAGATTTGCTCTTTCAGATTTGAAAAAAATATCACTGAACCCTTACCTGGGGCGACTCATCGTGCAGCAGGTCAAACTTTACCCTCAGGCTCATGGCACTGATGGCCTCAGTCAACTCCTTCTTTGTATCACCCAACGTTCTTCGCACTGCCTCCACCTCATATTTGGCCGCCAGGTTCTCAGTCCTGGTGTCTATGAAGGTCATCAGCTTCTGGTAGTCGCCTGTCTGTAGTAGTGGGGTGGGTTGGGGTTGGGGTTGAGGTTAAAGTTGAGGTCAAGGTTGGGTTGGGATGGGGTTGCAGGCAGGCAGGCGGGCAGGCAGGCAGGCGGGTAGGCAGGCAGGCAGGCAGAAAGGCAGGAAGGAAAGCAGGCAGGCAGGCAGGCAGGCAGGCATGAAAGCAGGAAAGAAGGCAGGCAGGCAGGCAGGCAGGCAGGCAGGCAGGCAGGCATGAAAGCAGGAAAGAAGGCAGGCAGGCAGGCAGGCAGGCAGGCAGGCAGGCAGGCAGGCAGGCAGGCAGGCAGGCAGGCAGGCAGGCAGGCATGAAGCAGGAAAGAAGGCAGGCAGGCAGGCAGGCAGGCAGGCAGGCAGGCAGGCAGGCAGGCAGGCAGGCAGGCATGAAAGCAGGAAAGAAGGCAGGCAGGCAGGCAGGCAGGCAGGCAGGCAGGCAGGCAGGCAGGCAGGCAGGCATGAAAGCAGGAAAGAAGGCAGGCAGGCAGGCAGGCAGGCAGGCAGGCAGGCAGGCATGAAAGCAGGAAAGAAGGCAGGCAGGCAGGCAGGCAGGCAGGCATGAAAGCAGGAAAGAAGGCAGGCAGGCAGGCAGGCATGAAAGCAGGAAAGAAGGCAGGCAGGTAGGCAGGCTGGCAGGCAGGCATGAAAGCAGGAAAGAAGGCAGGCAGGCAGGCTAGAGAGAGGAAGGATCTCATACCATTTTGATCATCAGCTCAGCCTCCTCATTCTGCATGTCTGCCTGCATCTTGCGGCTGTGCTCCAGGAGAGTGTGTGCCTCTCCCAACGATCGCTTTGCGTCTTCTAGTGAGTGATCCGTGTCTTGCGTCTTGTTTTGAAGGCTTTTGATCTCATCGCCATGAACAGCCACTTGGGCGGTCACCTTCCACAGCCCAGGGGGGCCCTTGTCTACCTTCTCGTCCAACTTCTCAAACTGCGAGGAGGGATTTGGTTTGGTTTGGTTGGTTTCGGGCTGGGCTGGATTTCGGTTTTGATTTTGGTTTGTCTGGGTAGGAAGATTCACATAGGCTTTTTTAGCCATGTTTATACATCCCCATTTCCATTCTGTAGTCCTATATCCTTGTTACCTGCCTTCTCTTTACAGTGATACACCTGGAAAAGAAAGGCACTTTGTCCCCTCCTCACCCCCACACACCTTGACATCACAGGCAGCCCCTCCCCCACCCCCACCTTCACATCAGAGGCACCCCTCTCACTCTTCCCCACCATCACATCAGTTGCATCACCCCCTCCCCACACATACAGACACACACACCTTATCCTGGAAGTCTTCATGACGCTTGTCGTTGAAAAGAGTATACTCTCTTGTATCCTCTTTATGGGATTTGAACTCCGCAGCTGCCATCAGCAGGGACGGAATCCTAGGGTCCTCTTCAACCGCCCTCATGCGCTCTTGCAGATTGTCCTTCGCCACATCCAGCGACAGCACCTGCCGTCGCATCAGACTCATATTGTTTTCAAACCCATCCTGCTTGTCAGTCAGCGTGATGGTGGTGCCCCTTAGCTCATTCAGCTGGTCTTCGTGGTCGGCGGCCTTGGTTCGTGCCGCCTCGATATCCAGCCTGGCCATGCCCAAGAGGACGCTGGTCTCGGTGAGCTTGCGGTCATTGAGTTCCAGGTGGTTGGTGTGGTTGGTGTGTAGAATGTCACCGGCGTTTAGGCGCGTGAGCAGGTCTGATTCCAGCTGGCGGGCGGCAAGCTCAATGGACTCCATTCGATCAGCATGCGCCGTGCGTGCGTCTGAGGCGATCTTGGCCAAGCTGGTCAGAGTGTCCAGTCGCTCGCGAGTGGTCTGCATCAGCAGCACACACACTGTTTAAGCTCACTGAGACATATCCATCCAGGGCATAGGGTATGGGGTGTGGGGTGTAGGGTATGGGGTATGGGGTATGGGGTATGGGGTATGGGGTATGGGGTATGGGGTATGGGGTATGGGGTGTGGAGTGTAGGGGATGGGGTATGGGGCATAGGGTATGGGGTATAGTGTATGGGGTGTGGAGTGTAGGTTATGGGGTATGGGGTATAGGGTATGAGGGATGGGGTATAGGGTATGGGGTATGGGGCATAGGGTTTGGGGTATGGGGTATGGGGTATGGGGTATGGGGCATAGGGTATGGGGTGTGGAGTGTAGGGTGTGGGGTATGGGGTATGGGGTATGGGGTATGGGGTATGGGGTATGGGGTATGGGGTATGGGATATGGGGTATGGGCATGGGGCATGGGGCATGGGGTATGGGGTATGGGGTATGGGGTATGGGTATAGGGTATAGGGTGCAGGGTACAGGTTTCAGGGTATAGGGTACAGGGTATAGGGTGGAGGATACAGGCTAGGGTATGAGGTACCAGGAATGGGGGATAGGGTGCAGGGTACAGGGTACAGGTTTCAGGGTATGGAGTACAGGGTTCAGGGTGCAGGCTACAGGCTACTGGTTGCAGGATACATATTTGAAGGTACAGGGCGCAGGACAAATGCCTGACTCATCACCCTTTCATTGACTATCAAGCGTGATCGCTCAGGGCAGCCGCCCGGGGCAGACACCTCCAGGGTGAGCATCCTGTCGCTCACAGTGTGTCTGACAAAGAAACGCACCTGCATGTTCTGCATGAAGTTGTCTTCCAGGACCTGCGTCTTGACAGTCAGCTCCTCTCCCTTATTGCGAGCTTCCTTGGCAACAGTATCAATGCGTCCACTCTGAGAAAGTGGGCAACAAGTGGCAGAGGGTGTGTTGAGGTGAGCGGAGAGCGACACAGCGACAGAGAGACACAGCGAAGAAAGAGAAAGAGAGACATAGCCAGATAAACAGAAAGAGAAAAGGAGAGACAGACACAGACACGGACAGACAGGAACAAATGTGGTCCCTCCAACAGTTCTTGTTGTTCTTGTTGGTGGCTTGGTGGGACAATCCTAGCTCCTAGACAAATCCCTTCACTTCTCACCCCCCACCCCCCACCCCACCACACCCACCACACCCACACTCCCCAGCCTCCTCTCCTTCTAGTCCTAGCCTCATCCCAATCTCTGCTCCACTCTACCACTCCCCCACCCCCCCCTTCACTTCCCTCCCCATCCCCAATCCGCTGCCCCTAGCTCCAGCCTCTCCCAGCCCCAGCCCCAGCCTCTCCACCTACCACTTCCTCCTTCCAAGTGGGCAGCGCGTTGATGACAGCTTCCGTACTTGTCAACCTCTCCTCCACCTCTGTCAGCCGCCCCTCTGTTTTCAGACGAGTCTCCCACACATCACTCTGCATCAGTAGGGAAAGGCTAAGTTAGTTCAAATGAGTGAATTAATCATATTAGTGAATGTTAGTAAATATTATACTGACGAGCCGTCACACCAGGATTTTTAATCCATTTGAAAAACTAATATTATTTGAACACTAGAATAATATTAGTTCATATTAGTTTATCAAACACTTATATTAGTTGCCGTTCCCTAAGCATCAGTGCATGCGCTCACATGGGGAATGGCACAATGCCACACACAGTCATATGGGGAATATGAAGTACGGCACTCAGCCACAAGGGGAGTGCTATGAATCGTCACATGGGGAATATGAAGTACAGCACTCAGCCACAAGGGGAGTGCTATGAATCGTCACATGGGGAATATGAAGTACGGCACTCAGCCACAAGGGGAGTGCTATGAATCGTCACATGGGGAATATGAAGTACGGCACTCAGCCACAAGGGGAGTGCTATGAATCGTCACATGGGAGCGCCACACACAGTGACATGGGGATTACCGAATGGCATACAAGGTCACATGGGAAGTACCGCAAAAAGTCACAAGGAATAAGACAGCTGCCAATACGGGTAGCTTAAATATTGGTTTTAAAAATGCGGTTTTGGTAGTACCAATTAATATTCGAGTACCATAATGATCACATGGAGAGCATGCAGCAGCACACAGAGTGACAAGTCAAATATGTCAACACGTGATACATACGACACGTTTGACCAATACGAGGATATGACAAATAAGACCTTACTCACCAGGGGGCCATCCACTTTTTTCACCGGTTTCGGGGCCTACGACCCAATCAGAGACGATTAACGGCTTGTGCCTCCCCACATACATTTTGATGGCCCCCTGTAACTCACCGTGAGTTGAGCAACTGTTTGAGTCAGCTTTTCAAGAGTATAAGCTATTAGATCGTTGCGCCCGTCTAGACGAATGATTTCCGGCCGGTAAACTTTGATGCTGTTCAATGCAGCGTTACAGAAATCCTGTTCGGAGATGTGGCAGCAAAGAGAGGAGTCAGGTTCAACCAGAGGGGCAGTTGGATGGTGGTGTATGTGTGTGTGTGTGTGTGTGTGTGTGTGTGTGTGTGTGTGTGTGTGTGTGTGTGTGTGTGTGCGTGTTTCTGTATGTGTGCGTGTGTGTGTGTGTGTGTGTGCACAGCTATCTATTTTTGGTGCTAACATAGTGGAGCAAGATTGTGTGTGTGTGTGTGTGTGTGTGTGTACGTGTGTACGCGCTGTGTTCAACATTGACATGGAGACATAGTCGCAAGTTGCTGTGTGTGTGTCTGCGTGTCTGTATGCCAGTTGTTGTGCATGTGCACATGAGATGGTCGAGTATTGGCTGGTAAGAAAGTGGTAGGCTTGTGCTCCTTCCACTTTAATTCTGATTAACCTGTTCTGTGTGGGCTAGGTGTGGTTGGATCTAGGTCTAGGTGTGTGGGGTTGGCTTGCATGTGGACAAAGTAGTTTTATTTTGAGGTTTGAAGGGATATCCCCTCAGGAATTTCGTCCTTTTTCACCAAGAAATTGTGTCCTCAATAACGAGTTAAAAAACGTGTTCATTGGTATTACATAAAAAGTTGTTCCGGAGATTGAAAAAAAAGTTCTTTTAACCTCTTGTTAATCGCAGATTCGGATTCCTTGAAAGATTGCAAGGTTTTGTTGTCGAAATTATTTGGTATTTGTACATCACATAATCATAGCAAATCGCATGAATATGACTATGAATCAAACATGGAGCAACACGGGAGCTCGACCCTCCCCCCTGCCACTCAGGTATAGACTTGACATGTGACCTGCCAGCCCACTACCCGCGCGAGTATCCTTGTTCTCCCAAACAGCTCCGCTAACTTGTCCATCGCATTTGCAAAGTTACATGGTCGGAGTACGAAAACTGAGCGGGCATTCGACACCATTCGCAACATGGCCACCTCTCACCTGTAGCGGGTTGGTCACAGTGGGTGCCATCGTCTCCAACAGACCAATTTCCAGTGTGCCAATCGAATCTGGCAGATGAACGGACTTCCGCATTGAACTTTTCTTGCTTTCAGTTTTGGGCAGCGCAGCTGGGGGTAGCCTCTCTCCGCTGCTGCCAGAGACAGGGCTGGGCTCCTTAGACAGGCTCGAAACCTTTGGAAGGCTAGGTGGAACATCTCCTATGACTGCAGCTGGTTCGACACCAGCGGGGGCCTGTTCAACCTTGCTGCTTTCAGCGTCCTCCTCGGCTTGAGGTATTTCTCCCACAGATTCCATTGTACACAGCTCTAGATGCTGGGCGAATTGTGGGAGGATTTAAATGGGTTTTTAGTGAAGCTTAGAAAGCGCAAGGTTGGCTCTAGTTGGGGCGAGCTCAGCAGCATGGGGAACGGTCCATGGCATTTGTCATCGCCAAGGGAATCAATAATCGCAAATTGAACATAAATAGTCTTTGCGTAAGTCGCAAAGGTCTGAAGGTAGCTAGGACTGCAATTGGACGGAAGCGTAGAGGGAAGCGTAGCGTGGAGGGAACCGGAAGTGGCGTGGTTTCACGGTCTGGCTCCGAAGTTATCTGCGAGTCCGTCACGTGTGAGCAGCGTGTGAGTGTGTGACTGATTTGATATGAATTGCTCCGGAATTGCTTATGATAAGTTACTGCCGAAGGCGGCGAGCAGCCTTAAAGCCTGGAGCCATGTTACCAAGTTCAAGTGTGACTAACTGTCTGTGAGGGTGTTGAACTTGCAACCAGAGAATGAGACGTGGACATGAACCGAAATCCCGCACGTTTCACTGGGGTGAACTGGTGAGTGCTGAAAGGACACTGGTGGGTGCCCAGCATTGTCTAAGAATCCAGGGCTGCGCAGTCCATCAAGATCTAAGTCACACAGCATTACTGTTTTCAAAATCTACGTTTCAAGAGCCTAGACCAACGATACCCGCTCTTAGAGGCGAAATAATCTCGAAACAAAACACTAAAATCCTTCCTGCTGAGAGTCGAACTCAGGATGCCAGATCACGTTGCCTTCAAAGTCTGGAGTGCTGACCACTACACCACAGGAAGCAGCCTATGATACGAGACAGGTCTCAACAAGATATAATCAATTCTGCTAACAAAGGATTCAACAAAAGTTTACGTTGTTGTTTCACTGCTAGGACATGAGCCCCTTGTAATCTTTCTTTTTTCTTTTACGTTGTCGTCTGCCGGGCCATGCCCTTTGGCCCCTTCTGGATATTTAGCTGGTCGCCTTTGGGCGGGCGACCAGGCCTAAGGGCTGTACTTGATATCTGGGAGGAGGAGCCCAATACCGGATATCTGGCTGGAGTGATGACCTATGGATTTCAGGATGGCTGCCTTTGGACCTGGCCGGTGACGACATCCTTAGGAGGACATTGTAGCGCTGTGGATACTAAAGTTTGTAGAGCCTTTCTAGCAAGGCTGTGTGTTGGCTGCATATAGCCAACAGGTCTGCCCTATCAACGGGGGTGGGTTCCTTTATCTTAGATGTTTGTGCGTGCTTGCGGAGTCTTGTTAGCTTGGTTTTGTGGACTCTCTGCGTGAGTCTGGATTCTCCCCTTTCTCCTTGGGGTGTGTTTGGTTGTTCTCCTAGGCACTCTTGTCCTTATTTGCAAGAAGGCGGTGCTGGGTTGATTTAGCGCTTTTTTCTGTTAAGGGCATTATCGCTGCATATTAAGGTGCTCATAGCGCGTGCCCTTGATTGGTCTTTAGCTTTTTGGGCTCAGCCCTCTTCTCTTGTGTTTGTTGGGCTTGGTGCTCTGGTTTGCCTGCCTCGGCATCCCTCCCCTTCACGCTCCCCTTTCCGCTCTTCTTTCCGCCTCTAGTTTGTTTCCTTTTGGGGGACTTGACCTAGTTTGTTTTCAGGTTTGTGGGGGTGCCTTCAAAACCCTCGTGCTACTGTGTTATACAATTGGATGGTCGGCAGGCTATGCTGCCGTCCAGTCTCGGCAGTGATTTGCTGAGTTTATGTAACGAACCCTCTCTCTCGTTTACATATGTAACAATATCCTCTCTCCTTTACGTAAACCCCTTGTAATCTTTCATTTTCTTTTACATGCGGGTGGTTTCTCGAGTCCGACTTTAGGGCGGTGTTGTTTCACTGCTAGGACATGAGCCCCTTGTATTCTGCCGCTCTCCTTGTTTGTATGGTGAATTTCCTATGCCTTTTGTCCTGTTACGTCTTCTTGTAGAATCTCGCTTATCTCGGCAACTCTCAGCCCTTCCACAATGTACACTTAATTCGCTAGTTTCACTATGCCTTGGTAGTTCGCTTTGCTTGTTGTCAAACCTTTTAATTTGCCCTTTCGTACGCCTTTTTGAGGTTACCTCCTGGACCAGGTTCTGAGGGGTATGTTTCCCAAACACTCACTGTTATAAAACTGCCCAGCTGCCCCGGCGCTGTTCAGTCTCGGCATTGATTTTTGCTGAGTATGTAACAATATCCTCTCTCTCTTTTCTTGGCATTGATTTTTTCTGAGTATGTAACTATACCCTCTCTCTTTTCTTGGCACCCAGGTCCTTTTCTGCTAGATGGTTGTGCTGGGTGGACTTGCGCTTTTTCTGTTAGGGGCATTCTCGCTGCATATTAAGGTGCTCATAACGCGTGCCCTTGATTAGTCTATAGCTCTTTGGGCTCAGCCCTCTTGTCTTGTGTTTGTTGGGCTTGGTGCTCTGGATTGCCTACCTTGGTATCCCTCCCCTTCACGCTCCCCTTTCCGCTCTTCTTTCCGCCCTAGTTTGTTTCCTTTTTTGGACTTGACCTAGTTTGTTTTTAGGTTTGAGGGGGTGCCTTAAAAACCCTCGTGCTTCCGTGTTCTAAAATTTGATGGTTGTCAGGCTGTGCTGCTGTCCAGTGTCCAGTCTCAGCGGTGATTTGCTGAGTTTATGTAACGAATCCTCTCTCTCTTACTGCCGGAAGACGGTGGGCGTCTCGAGTCCGTTCTTTCGTGGGCGGTGGTGTTCCACTGCCTGGGCAAGTGCCACTTGTAATCTTTCTTTCTTTACTTACCGCTCTCCTTTCCGCCTCTAGTTTGTTTCCTCCTTTGGACTTGACCTAGTTTGCTTTTCAGGTTTGGTGGGGGTGCCTTAAAAATCCTCTTGCTTCCTGTTATAAAATTTGATGGTCGGCAGGCTGTGCTGCTGCCCAGTCTTGGCAGTGATTTGCGGAGTTTATGTAACGTATCCTCTCTATCGATAAAAAGTGTATTAAACCATTTGGTGGTAGGCAGGCTGTGCCGCTGTCCTGTCTCGGCATTGTTTTGCTGAGTTTATGTAACGCGCCTCTCTCTCTCTCTCTCTCTCTCCCCCCCCCTGTTATGCAAAATGTGTATGTCACGTACTCCTCTCTCTCTCTGTTATCTGGCACCTGTGGATGAATATTGAAAAATAAGTGGAGTACATAATGGACTGATGTTTCTAGAGATAATGGACCATCAAAAATAAGCGTTTGGGACATGCGACGTAACGCTTTATACAACCCTGTATGTCTTGCCCAACAGCAAATGGGGATGAACTTCTCTGCTTTAAATAAAGAATTTGTTCCACTTCCTAGGGTGAAAGCCTCTCCACATAAATAAGACGTGGAAAAGTCCCGTTTTTGCCTGGGAGTAAGAGCCTCAGATTGAGTTACACCACCTAGCCATGTGATTGCTATTGGGGACATAAAAGGGAGAGGCTATTACTTCGGTTTTTCATTTACATGACAAAACATCGCGTAATGTGCTCTCTGATTCGCCAGGGGGGGGGGAGGGGGGGGGGGGTCATTGGAAGGCGGCGAGCAGCTCAGAGCTTGCTGAAAAATCATGTATCCTTTAAAAAACATAACGTACCCCAAGGGCAAGAGGATTGGTTTACACACCAAAAGAATATGGTACCCCAAGCGTTGCTAGTTTCCAGTGGCTCTACATCCAACGGCAGAGGGCATGGATTAAATGTATGTATTCCAAGTATGGTTGAGTCAAGTAATCAAGTTTAGGTACTACCTAATACTGTAGAAGTCAGCAGCCATCAGGCTGCAGCCATGCAGGGTACTTCAAACGGACCCCAGGGGGTTGCCTCCTGGGACGCACCCAATTCGGTAGGTTCCATCCTAGGACGCAGTTAAACCTTTAGGCTGCGTCCTACTATCAACAGAACCCGTAGCCCACGGAAATGGAGTGGTGGTGGGCCAATCAACTGATGGGTGAGACGCAACCAACATCCTGAACCTGCGTCCGGGAAGAACGGACCCTCCTCTTGTTGCGTCCTGCGACGCAGGACGCTGCGTCCTGCACTACCCTGCAGCCATGTAACGAACTCAAGTCCGTTTTTGTAAAACTGCGTATGTCCACCGTGTATATGAGTGAATATCTTTAACAACAATTAAACAAATCTGATGTCATACATGATCACGATAGTTGAATTATACTGCTTCCCTGATGGGCCCCAAATGTGCTCGGAGCATGCTAAAGTCAAGGGTTCCTTATCCCGACACGCTCACGACTAAAAATCGTTTTCCCTCTTCATCTGATCCTCTTGCCTTGCCGTCATTAGGCTAGTATCCTCTGCATTTGGATCAGTCTTCGGCAAAGTGTGCTTCGTGTTCCGGAAGCAACAGCATATGTAGTCGAGCCAATGAACTTCCAGCTGCCGCCCCATTTCCATGCTCTCCTGAATGCAAGGAAGGGGAGGTTGTGTGTTTTGAACCAAGCAGATCAGGGATTTGGATGCGACGTTGTGTGTTTTGAACCATGCAGAGCAGGGGATGGGATGCGATGCTGTGTCTTTTGAACCATGCAGAGCCGGGGGTTGCATGCGACGTTGTGTGCTTTGAACGATGCAGAGCAGGGGATTGGATGCGGCGTTGTGTGTTTTGAACCAAGCAGATCAGGGGATGGGATGCGATGGTGTGTGTTTTGAACGATGCAGAGCAGGGGTTCGGATGCGATGTTGTGTGTTTTGAATCAAGCAGATCAGGGGATGGGATGCGATGTTGTGTGTTCTGAACCATGCAGAGACGGGGGTTGGATGCCACGTTGTGTGCTTTGAACGATGCAGAGCAGGGGATTGGATGCGGCGTTGTGTGTTTTGAACCAAGCAGATCAGGGGATGGGATGCGATGTTGTGTGTTTTGAACCATGCAGAGACGGGGGTTGGATGCGATGTTGTGTGTTTTGAATCAAGCAGGTCAGGGGATTGGATGCGATGTTGTGTGTTTTGAACTATGCAGAGCAGGGGGTTGGATGCGGCGTTGTGTGTTTTGAACTATGCAGAGCAGGGGGTTGGATGCGGCGTTGTGTGTTTTGAACCATGCAGAGCAGGGGATTGGATGCGGCGTTGTGTGTTTTGAACCAAGCAGATCAGGGGATAGGATGCGATGTTGTGTGTTTTGAACCATGCAGAGCAGGGGGTTGGATGCGGCGTTGTGTGTTTTGAACCATGCAGAGCAGGGGGGTGGATGTGGCGTTGTGTGTTTTGAACCAAGCAGATCAGGGAATTGGATGCGACATTGTATCTCCTCAAGTCATCCTGTTGCTGCGCAGCACTAAATGGGAGCAGCCCTCCCAGCAAGGACAACTTGATTATATTGTAAGATATAAAGATGAGAGCATAATGTAGAAATTCGACATACAGTGGTAAGTTGTAAGAGACAAACTAGTATGCAGTAAGATAATGACTCTGTACAAGAAAAACAGTGCCATAAACCCACCTGCTTTTTCAAGTCCTGGACAAGTTTGTTGTACTCCTTATCCTTCAATGCCTTCCGAGCCGCTGCCCTCTCAGCCTTCTTTTCTGCTTTCCGCTTAGCCTCCGCTTCCTTATCGCCCACCTCGCCACCCTACGCATCAAAGTGAAGGCCAGGGTTCATGTCTGCTTGGTACAGTAAACCGGGGCTTTTATTTCTGGCGTTTCTTGGCAGCTTACCGACTCAGTCAGTGGTTACACCCAAACATTTCAAGGTGCAATAGTTGCGTAAGATTTGGGTGAATAGCAAGTCATTGGAGCTGTCCAGAAGCTGCTGCTCATAGCCGAATAGAAAAGGAATGCAAGGAACCCTACTTGGATTAATGCCAGCTTAAGGACACTCCTAGGGATGAGCTCCAAGACACACCAAGGTAATTATTTCATTATGAGAAAGATGATATGCATGTTGTAGGCAAGGTAGGCAAGCAGTAGGCGGTGTGTGTGTTTGAGAGAGCGAGTATGTGTCTTGCATGCGGCATGCAAAATTGCTACAGCACGCGATTAGCGTTATAACGTTTACCAATTTCTCAAGTCTCCAGGAGATACCATTTCTAATATTTCCAAGATTTCTATGTTTTTTATAATTTCTACCCCTACTCCCACAACCACCATAACCCCTAATTTATTACCAACCTTGGGAATAGAGCTGTCATAAGGCTTATTCTGATAAGCTGAGGCGCTGAATGGAGTGGGTTCTAGCCCTCCGCCCTGGACCTCCTCCTCCTCCTCTCCCTCAGCAGTAGTCCCTTGGTAAGAGCTCTTCTTCTTTCGCCGCCGTCGCTTCTTGTACTCTCCCTCTCCCTCCTCTCCCTCCTGGCCTTGTCGCCCGCTAGTAGATTCTTCAGCAAAGCCGGTCAAGTCCTGTGTTGCATGGCTTGGATAGGTTAATAGCTTGGATTGGTTGCATCGGATGCATTTGTTGGACAACTGTTGGACAACTTTCATGAATTGGATACGTTGAATAGCTATAATATGTCCTCACGCCACAAATCCGATAGATGCTCTCCCTTGCAGCAGGCATCAAGATACCCACCCACCCCACCCCCACAACCCCACACACAACCCTTCTCATAGTGCTCCTCTTCCCATTTGAACTCCCTCCCCCACTCCTCCATCTCTCCCCCACACACTAACCTGCTCATAATGCTCCTCTTCCCACCTCAAGTCTATCCACCCAACCACCCTTCTCCATCTCTTCCAAACAAATACTAACCTGCTCATAGCGCTCCTCTTCCTCTTCCTGCTCCTCGTTATACCGACTGCTGCGACTAGCCCACTGGCTTCCGCTAGCCTCAGTCAAAGCATCCAAATCTTGATCACGCGTTTGGATCCATGTCGCTCGCACACTTACTTTCAACTTTCCATGGGGCCTGCACAAGTCAGAAGGTGTTGGTGGTGTTGGTGGTGTGGGTGGTGTGGGTGGTGTTTGTGGTGTTTGTGCATGCATGTGCGTGTGCATGTAATGCGTGCCTGCGTGTGTAGATGTGTGATACGGTTGGGTGCATTCGAGCAAGTATGAGTCTTTCATAGAACACTGCATGTCAATACTGCATGTCAACACCCGCCCTTACTTTAGTTGGAGGAAGATCTCCTGTGGGGTAGACGTCCCCGTGCAAAACTGGGACAGGTCTATGTGAAGCTTGCCGATGGTTTTGCGCTCCTCACTGCTCTTGTCCTTGCTGCTAACAGATTGAATCTTGAAAGTGCAGTCCTTCTTCACAAGCTTGTCCCCATCACGGTATAGGGAGACGGTCTGCGTGGGGTGTGCAGGTGTGTTAGTGCTTGCAAGTGACTGTGATGCCTAGGGCTGAAGATGCGATATAGGCGCACATGTTTGCTGTCACCCAGCATGCTGGTGCCCATAGACTATGCACATGTCCAGAATGCTGATGCCCAGAAAAAAAGTAGCTTGACCAGAGACTCCAGCAACCGAATGATGCCTAGGGCTGGAGATGCGCCCTTGGCAAACAGGTTTATTATCACTTTGCATGCTGATGAGCGCAGACTATGGCCATTGCCAGCATGCTGTCACCCAGCATGAGGTAGCCGCTACAAAAACTGACTCAGGCAGAGACTCCAGAAATCAGGCGATACCTCGGTCTGAAGATAAGCTCTTCACGAACGGGTTTTCTTTCACCTAGTACGCTGATGCCCACAGACTATGACCATGCCCACCCTGCTGATGGCCACCAACTTGTTGCAGTGTTGCAGCAGCGCACCTGTTTCAAGAATTGCTTCCAGAAGACTGCGTGCGTTGACGGGTTCACGGGTTCTGGCTCAGTGACGAAGATCTTGGAGCCACGCTCCCATGCAAACAGAGCCTTGTCAATATCTGGTGGTAGTTCACCTGGAGTGTAATGAAGGGGTAAGAGCGAGAGACTTAGAATTTGAACCCTTCCTGGTGGTTTAGGACACACACATAAACACACTAAAACATAGAAACACCTACTCACACATGGCCACACATGTACACACACAGTCACACACGCATGCCCACAGTTAAACACACAATCACACACATACACATGAACTCACAAAAACACATGCTCGCATCAACTTTCTGCATGCCTGAACACATGCACACATCATTGGCCTGCATGCATCAACACATGCACACATCAACTTTCTGGACGTGGGACCAACCACACACGCCATCTGCTGACATACATGAACAGATTTACACATCATCTGTATGCATGCGTGGACAGACGTTTATATAATTGGTTTGCATGTACAAAGAGCTACACACATCATCTACCTGGGTTCATAAATAAATTCACACAAATCATCCATCTACATGTACACAAGTTAACACACACACATAATTTGAATGCCTTCCTGCCCACCTGCAAAGTAAGGTATGACCTCAATCTCAAAGCGCAGGACTTTTCGCCCTCTTGCTTTCTGTCCCACGTTGACTAGCTTCTTGCCAAATCCCATGACGCCCGACGCCAAGGCCTATGTTAAGCCGAGTCGTGGATTGTGGCACCTCCTGATTGTGCCTGTGTGCTTCTCAGTCGACCCCACTGCAAGAAGTTGAAGAGGCAGTCTCCTTCCCTATCGACGACGGGACGATGATTGTTACAAACAACGCTGATTAGAGAGAAAGTTGCAGCAAAGCCGGACAGAGGCGGGTGCTGTTTCTCGGATAATTGTTGACAACTGCAACCGCAGGGTGGAACCCTTCTCCACCTAGACAATTGTCACCTCACCGCTTGCAAGTCCCTCTCTCAGATAGCTGCCACTAGATTATTACCCAACGCTGGTCGAGAAGATGATTTGATGCGATTTCAAGAGGGAGGTACGTAGCAAGGAAGTTAGTAGAAGCGTGGGAAAGGACAATTAGTCAATGGGCAAGTGTGACTGATGCATTATGAGATAACAAAGTTGGGAACAGTGCTCGAGATGAAATCTGGATGAATGATGCTTACGATTGATAGTGAACGGGACGGTTTCCGTATCCCGACTACTCGGCAGCGCTGTTCGGCGCTGTTCGGCGCTGTTGCCGGTCCCGGTGGTTTGTGACCTGAGCCCTGACTTCGCGTTCGGGCGACACACAGCCGGTGCCGACTTGGAGCGGTGTGGGCGAAGGGTAGACACTGGCCAGGCCAGGGGTGGGCAGCTTGGGCACTTGCTCCAATCTGCTGCCTGCTGCTATTGGGACGATTTTTGTTAGCCAGATGTTGGCGTCACTCTTTGTCTCCTTCGTGCTTTAGTGATACATGTGTCCCCTGCATGTGCCGGTATTCCTTCTTCAATTCGTTCTCACAAGAGCTAGCCAGCCCATCCGGACCTAACTGACACGGCATATCATATAGGTGTTTATGTAACGATATATTCATATATACAGGCTCAGAGCTTCAACAAGAGCCGCCTTACTTGGTCCCACGGGGCCTTTACGTAGACTAGCAGACTCTGTAACTTAGCAGACAGGGGAGCTGGCCAAATCCTGGCGGGCTGCCCACACCGGACCTTCAAGGGGCTCTATATCAAGAGACATGACGCCGCAGTGCGACTCATCCACAAGGCCATCAGCAAGGGAGACCTGGGCTCCCGCAGAATGATTATGGATGCTGGCAAGGATGAGGACCTCCCCAGGGGGGTCCTAGGCAAACGTCTCCCCGCCTGGCTACGCCCTCCCTCCATCTCTGAAGAGGACTGGAATAAAATGAGACCAGACCTTGCCATCCTACCTGACATAGACTCTCCTACCTGTTCAGTTAATAAAGCCATTTGGTGATTTGGCTCCTCGAGCTTGGCAACTGCTCTGATACTAATCATGCCATCAAATGCATCACTAAACATGCCCAGCATGCTAGACTAATGAACTGCCTCAAACTGGCTGGGTACCATGTTCACTATGAAATCATCACTATTGGTACATCGGGAACCATCCCAACCTCTTTCTTGACTTCTATGACAAACCTTGGATTTGACAGATTGCGTTTCCTTAAACTGGTGGACAAAGTCCTCTCCCACTTTATTTCTAGTTTTCAGACTATCTTACAGTGCCGACGTTTTATGGAGGCACACCCGGCTCGATACCTGGGGACTAGCACATATCGTGCCCCCCCTCATTTGTATAGATTTTGCCAGTAAGCCTTGCCAACTAATATTTGTCACGAGCTACATTGTGTTGGTGCTTACAAACCGGGGTGAAACCCCCCGTAGTAAGACGCATTGGCACGATGTGGCCACGGTGCCTGGCGCTTCGGCCCGTGGCACCGTATATCTTTTTTATAATAAGGTCCTACGGTGACTACTGCTAGCTCCGGCTTACGCTGTGGTGTCCTTAATTTCACGCCCTAGTCACTGCATTACACGGATGTAACAATTTCAATTTCAATAGCAGACACGATCCTGAACCAGCTCAAGCGAAGGACTGGAGAGGGCTTAAACTCCAGTAGAAAACTAGGACATGATTACATGAACAAATAACAGAATGGGAGGGATATTTTTACACCTGAGAAACAAGATAAACGAAAAAAACCCAGAAACAGCATGTACCAGGTCACCGCGGCTTCCTATTTGTGCACATGCTGCTCGGCTCTCAGTCTAGTTTTGCTGTTACTAAAGCATCTACCTTAATGCGTTTGTTATAAGGCTGAGGTCCAGGTAGTAAAACGGGTGTTAGTCGTTGCTGCTACTAAATGCATGCTTGTAGCCGAAACGAAAAACAGTTATCAGAACCCTGGCAAATACATGCTTGAATCAGATTGCACCAATGGTTCACACTCTTTCGACAACGGATCCATGTCTTATTCACAATCCGGTATTACTTGGCCTGCGCTTTGCTGCATACTGTCACCATACTGTACACTGCACATATGCTAGGGATTGTGCAAGTGCTCGTACTAATTGGCATTTAGGTGCGCTAATCAAGCCGCTACCAATATAAATAACAAGAGTAATTATTTCATTCACCAAATGAGCAAGCATATTTGGTCTATATATATTCAGCAAGAAGTCATACTTGCACACGTAGGAATACAAATAATACTATGTTAATTCACAGGAGCTTAGAAGCCCTCTGAACTTGAAGGCTGGTACTTAGCCTGAGCTGATCCAAAGCCCTTGGCGAACTTGGGCATGCGCATGTGTGGCATTTTGAGGTTCTGCAACAAGGAAGGGGGCGCACAGCATCTGTTATTATCTGTTATTATGTACATCAGTAAAAGGCTTGCGGCGGCGCGTGGGCAGTGGCTAATGCTATGAATGCTAGCTGGTTTGGACCATTTTGACGAGAGAAAGTAGATAGCCTTAGGGCCTCAAATCCACTCCCTCACCCACCCATCCGTTATTCTGTTCATCCATGTATCCACCCACTTATTCACTTATGTGTGCCTTTACTCATTCTACAATTTTGTCTTAGCCCCGACTTAAATGGGACCTACCCACAATGGCCAGCCCAAGCACTAATTGATTCCTCTATTGATGCACTCTCCACCCCAGGTATCAATTCACCATTCATCTCACTTATCGATTCCCATACAGTCCCCAACATGATCCGCCTGCCGGCCTACAGGTGCCTGCTCTCCCACTTATGTAGGAGTGACTCTGCCATTCACATCGACAAAACTCTTCAATCTAGGGCTAGCGCACAGAGACCCACCCTTTGAGGCGAAAATCCTTATTGTAAAAAAAATGAATTATTTACCCACCTCTGTAGGGGGCAGCTCGGTGGTAGCTCCCAGGCCAATGAAGATGATGAGGGCGAAATTGACAACACACAACATGATGGCTCCGGCGGCTGTTGCAGTATATGCATCTGAGCGCATGTCCTGAAGGTCGATGCCGCCGATCTTGAAGCTGTTGGCGATGAAGTTGCGAGCCGTGAGGGAGAGCAGGAAGGTGACGATGGAGAGGTAGGAGAGGTAGATGTATCGACCGCGCTCGAAGGCATCCATGCAGCAAGTGACCAGCATGGCAGCTAGGATAGCAAGCTCGAAAAAAATGCTATACCATTCTAACTGGAAGAGCTCTGCACAATATCCCCCTGGGTTCTGAGGGTGGGAGGAGTGCGGATGGGGTTGGTGTCAGTTGATTAAGAAGGAACAGGCGACAGATATCTTGGCGACTAGTATATGATGATAATGATAACGACAATGATGATGATGACATTTCGCCTGGTGCCCTAATGGGCTCCATATGTGCCTGCGGCTTGATGGGGTCAAGGGGGACTTACATGATGTCACTTACGTTGGTTGCTGAAGGAGTCAGCTACATAGGTAAGTCATGGTTTCATTTAGATGACACTATGAGGAGATATTGGAGAGCGATATGAAGGTACATACAGACGGGGCTAAGTTTAGGGTGTAGGGATAAGGTTGGGAAACAGATGAAGACAATTCCTTCAATTAACCTGCTGGCCTATAAAATAACAGTGCTATGATGCGAGAGATCCCAAATCCAAAGTAGATATAAGTGTCACACATTCCAAGAGATCTCACACCTGTGAAGTTGTACTGCTGACATTGTCCAACACCTCCACACTGCTGTCCACCCCATCCTGACTCGCTTCAACGCAGTATTTTGTTGAAAAAATGAGCCCACCTAAAGCAATAGGCCAAAATAGGAGTCCTAGAAATATAAGAACCAAGCCCGCAGGATGTAAGTGCAACTTGATTTTGGCCTGCAGTTGGGTTGGATAGGGTGGAGTGGTCAGAATAAGTAGTAGGTAGGGTGGTAGGTAGATGGCAGGCAGGTAGAAGGTAGGTAGGCAGTTGGTAGGGTGGTGGGTTGGTAGACGGTTTTAGGTAGTAGATAGGTAGGTGGTAGGTAGCTAGGTGGTAGGAAGGTAGTAGGTAAGGCAGTAGTAGTTACGACAGTGTGAAGTTGTGGGAAATCGGTACACCAGGCAAAGGTTAAAACAGCAATACATGGACATGTGCAATACTTTGGTGCATGATGGACAAAAACAGTGCAGCAAAAAGTGGTTATAGAGGCAGGGTGATGAGATGGTATCATGGTGATGCATTGCTTTGGTTTGGAGATGCAGTAGAGTGGTGATGGGTGGCTGGGAGTTGTAGTGCAATGGTTACTAGGGGTGCATTTGTCTGCGTCAATCCATCCATCCGCATCAATTTATTGATGCGGATGGATGGATTGACCTTCAAGCACACCCTCAGGAGTTGGTTGAAAGAGCCCAGCAGGTGGAATAGTTTGCAATGCTTTGTCATCCCCATTTAGTTGAATCCAGGCACATGCGGCTGCTACAGCAGGCTTAGGTAGCTCATCAGCTCATAAGTCAGCGCACGTGTCAAGCTACCTTCTTTTGCTTGTGGCTCATGCTCCCGCTCATGCTGGTCAAGCATACGCAAGGATGTGCACGGGTGCAGCAGCAGGCCAACAGTTGCGAACGCGCAACTCTGGCTGTGTAAGTTGGGGTCATTCACGTGCAGTTTTTCAAGCTTGGCTTATGCGGATGCAATTTTAGAGCTTTCAAGCAGGGGTAATGTGTTATCACTTCCAGGGTTTTCAAGCTGGTTTCATGCGTGAGCAATTTTAGATTTTTCAAGCTTTGGGTCATGCGTGTTATCTACAAACACTCCCATATATGTTGGGCGCTGCAAGCGCATGCAAGCATCCATGGACGTGCATGTGCACTCACAGATAAGATATAATTGTGCATGAATATGCATGCATGGTGGATGGATGGATAGCAGCTATGAAACAGCTGGACGATTGAATGTATGCTTGGATAATTCAAGTGCCAGGCAGGCAACGGCAGATTAAGCCAGCCAAATGAGCAGGACGATTGAGACTAAGGGGGCGAGCATGAATGTATACTTGTGTGCGAGATTATGCCATCAGGGGGAAGAAGAAGACAAACCTGCACATGCCTCGGGTCTGCTGGTAAGTGTCCGTTGATAAAACGCTTAAGCAATCATTTGCTATGATGGTAGCACTGTTGCCTATGTTATGACTAATGAGGTTCCACCCCAAAATTGTTTCTGCATCATTGAGGACAGCTCAGGCTCTCACCATTTTGTTTGTTTGTCCTGTTAAAGCATCCGCTGAGAAGGTAGCTGTTGCAGTAGAAACTAGCTAGGCGTCAGACTTAAGAGGGGAGGGGGTGCCTAGGGCTGAAGATGCGCTATGGGTGATCGGGTGAATACTTGTTCTGACTATCAGTTGGAGTGCAGAGGCTCACAAATGCGTGTCGCAGCCCTGAAGGCGAGCAGCGAAGTTTGTGCTTGTGCTTCGCGAAGGCAGGACGGGGTTTGAAAACGGAGTCAGATTTGAAGCAAGAGTCGCAGTACAAGAGAGGTACATTTGCTTGGCGCCAGCTTTCCGGTCATTGCCGGTTTTCAGGTTCACCGCTCTGCATTTCAACAAATCGGCACTCAGGCTGTTCAAAGCGCTCAAGCTGTTCAATTCTCCTCGCACGACACAATCAACCTGATCACCTTCATCACCTTGGTGACAGATTTCTTGTTTAAACCATCGATTTCCGCTTTCGATTGCCCAGGCAGCAGTGTGAACATCCCTCTCTCGTCTTCAACCGGTGACAATACCCTACACGATCCACTCCACATCCTTCTGACTCATACCAACACACTCCAGCCCAAGCTAAAAAACTCCAGTAGTCTTACCCCGCCCTGTCCTCCCTGTCTTGGTTCATTCCCTGGATCCCTTTATCTCCCATCATGGCAAAGCTAGCTCTCCATCCAGTTGGCTTGGCTCTCCTTTTCTTTGGGCTGTTGTCCTGGGTGGTAGCCCTAGGAGGAGTCGCTGCCTCCACCAAGTTCTGCCACGACATGCACAGCATCTCCTTCTGCTCCCAGCAATACCAGCTGGAATGGTGGACCATCTGGTTTGAATTCTTCCTCCTTGTTATCATGCTGGCCACCTGCTTCCTCAAGGCCTTTGAACGAGCTCGGTTCATCTACCTCACCTACCTGTCCCTCGTCACGGCCTTACTCAGTGTCATGTCCCGCAACTTCATCACCAACAGCTTCAACACCAATGGGGGAGTGATCGACGTCACCGACTACAAAGCAAGTGCATACAATGCAGCTGCAGCTGGGGGCATCTTGCTGTGCATCACTAACTACGCACTCATCATCTTCGTTGGACTAGGTACGCCCACTGGCTCACCAAAGTTGCTCATTACTTGGGTGGTTGGGCACTAGTGTATTCACATTGAATTGCCAAATGCAAGTGCCACAAGCACTGGAGTACGATTGCATGGAACACACTTGCATAGATAAGAATTGCATGGAATACGATTGCATGGAACTCACGACTGCATGGAACACACGATCGCTTGAAAAACACGATTTAATTGCATGAAACAATAGCATGTGCGCTCCGAGGTGATATTCACACCATCATATGAATGTGATTTGTCATTTCCAAGAGTACTTCATATTTGCTTACGTAAGTGTGTCTCGATACATTTGCTTCTCACACTTGTTCCACAAGTTATGCTATGTAGCAGGAGGAAGGGGGGGGGGGGGGGGGGGGGGGGGGGGGGGGAATCTCCTGATGGGGTCAAACAAGTTGAAATATTTCTGGGGGGGGGGGGGGGGGGGGATCCCAACCCCATGAAATTATCTGTAAGTTTGGTCATCTTACAGCAACTGATCTCCTCTTTCACATTATATCAGTTAAAACCCATAATATTGAGTGGAACCAGAGAAAACATTACATTTCAGCTTCCCATAGCCAGCCCATAGCCAGCCAGCCAAGTTAGGTAGTCTTATTGGAGTGCTGGAAATCAATCAAGATCATGACGAGATATTTCACTGAGCATGTTGTATTTCTCTAGAGACGGCTACAGATGGATGGCAAGACAACGACCTTGCCTTCTGAGAGTCGTTGTGAACCCCTTGAAGTGTACCCCGTGTCCAGCTTGGGCCCACATAGTCGCGACCCTCCCTCTATGCAATGCATGACGACTGCAAGAGTGCAAATGGACTCGCCTCATTGATACGCTTCGATATGTCGAATTCCAAATTGAAACGGCTCAGTCAGTAAAAAGTTAGAAATACCTCAAAGAAAGTTGACAAAGTTCTGAGGGGGGGGGGGGGGGGGGGGGGGGGGGGCAGAAAAGGATCCTCAGAATTTCACTTTTTTTAATCAGCCGCTTACACCCTACTGTAACCGCTACCACTTCCCAAAACTTGCACACCGACCCTGGCAGACTTGTGTGGCGTTTCCCGTCCTTCTGAATGTAGCAGAAATGTGTGGTGATATGATAACTTGTGTATGTTAAAGCCAGATCACCTGAAGGTTGGCAGGTAGCCTGCATGCCCTCCACCCTTGCTTCATGATTTAGGTCTAACCTAAGCTACCATGTCCCCATGCTAAGCCTTCAAAGCACTTTTGGGGATGCTCGCCCCAACTATCCTTATGTACAAGGTGAAGCCAAACATGCATGGCTAGCCCTCACTCCTCAATCTTTGGCTTGAATGGGTCGGTTTCCTCAATCCCATGTCACATTTGCCTCAACCACATTCCTCAACTTAGTCTGATCCCCTTATGTTCGCAAACCCTAAACCTACACCCTACACCCTCACCCAACCTTATTCATTGTATGTCCCAACTTTTCCCCCAATATTTTCTGATCCTCTACTTCATTTGCGTGCAGGTGCTGCTGCTGCTCAGGAGGCACAAGCATACTCAGCACCAGAACAGAAGTATGCCCCTTCCAGGTAGGGGGGGTTGTAGGCAGTGCGAGTGCAAGGGTCTGGGGATGTGGGGGTGGGTAGGTGGTTGTGTGGTGGAGGTAGAGACCTGGGCAATGATGTAGGCAGTGTGAGTGCGGGGGTCTGGGGATGTGGGGGTGGGTGGGTAGGTGGGTGGGTAGGTGGTTGTGTGGTGGAGGTGGAGAGTGTACTGCTCAGGAGGCACAAGCATACTCAGCACCAGAACAGAAGAATGCCCCTTCCAGGTAGGGGGGGCTCATGTTGGGGCACTGTTTTTGTATTGCATGACCTAAGATCAGCATTGTGTGTGCATCTTGTGAGGAATGATGCAGGAGGTATTGCCAGTTTCGCAATCATGCTTTGTATGTGTATTGGGGTGGTAGCGTTGGCAGTGTCGGTGGAGGTTTGTGGGCTGGGGGGGAGTGGTGTGTGTGTGTTTGGGGGGGGGGGGGGGGGGGGGGGGGGGGGGGGGGGGGGGCAAGTGCATGCAAGAACGTTGGGCTTGCAGAAAGTGTCTTGAAGGACTAAATAATTGTGTGCATGCGTGTATGGAAGAATTGTTCGAAACCATTGCCGTGGGGTCATGACCCTGTAGCACATTACTTGCTATCCCATTTTATTATTTGCTTAACTATGGTCGGGACCTTGGCGTGGTTACTCATTCTCCCCTAGCCAGATGACCCTAGGGCTTTTAAAGGCGCCGAGCAGCCTTAGTGACTGGTGCCAGCTAAACAAGTTCAAGTTCTAGAGTTGCCATCCTATTTCATCATTCCCTTCACTGAGGTTGGGTCATACACTTGACATTCTGCGAAACATTGGTGCACCATCTGCCCACCCCCGATGACAGCTATTCAACACCCCCATCCCTGATATTGTCATTTTCTGCAGCTTTTGAAGATCCACTGCATGTAGCACCCTCCCGTGCCCAAGCAGCGATCCATCCATGCGTGCTGCTGCTGAAGGGTTTTCGCCTCTCGTGCTACTGAGGCAGCGTGCAGGGGATGCTTGTGAATGTACTGTGAATGTGACAGTCCAGGGGTGGCCTACTAGGCTAAAGGGGACTGCTTGTGTAAACATGCATTCCCTTGTGCTGTGACAACTGGAGGAGCTGTGCTGTCTGTGAAGGGTTTGGCTCTGTCTACATGGTCCATCAGCCCACCGGCTGCTCACCATCTGCGAGCGGAATGAAGTTGTGTAGTATAAACACTACTCCAACTAGCTAGACAAAGATTATGAGTAGTACATACTTCTGATAAGAATGCCCACACTTACAGCGGTTATACCAATAACACGTAGATCGCTTTCTAATACTACTCATACTCATTATATTTCTAGCCCTGATACACTCTTCTGGGGATAGAATGGAAATGAAAAGTTTGCAAATCGTGTTTGATAAGTCCACAACTCCGTCTCACTGCTGGGAGTCCTTGCTAGCCATCCCATTTTTATTTGAAATGATTTCCACTTTAAACTCTAATCGGGTTTTGCCAACAACCTATTGCCAATTGTCATGCCAATCTAGATGATAGATAGACGGACACAATTCGGGAGTTATGTGATGCAGTGTGATGTGACCGTGCCTTAGACTTGCGGCTTGAGGTACCCAGAAAAAAGTGAGACATGTCTGCATGGTCACACGAAGCTAGCTACACCCAGACCATAATGGCCTGCAATTGTAGTCAACGAATGATTCTTGTAATCAAGTTTTGGTACTTATCAGTGCTCATCTGCCTTCTTTTCCCCTTGCAAGATGGCCGAGCAGCTAGATGGTAGCGACAGGAGGTTTGAGTGGTGTACTACTTGCCCCAGAAGGCAAGAACTCCTCATTCGGCTATAAACTGAAATCAAGAAAGCAATAACGAGGGTTGTTGTTATTGCTGCCGCTCTGGGTACATTGATCTTGAACTTGAACTTGGTTACTTAGCTTCGACCAGCAATTTGGCGCCGACTTCGGCACTTGAGCAGTAAAAAAACTATAACCAGTAAATAGTATTTATTACCAGGAAAAGGTAAAATGGTATTTATTACCAGGAAATGTTACATTGGTCAATCAGCGTCCAGGCTGCTCTACCTTGTGTGGGCTGGGAGAACGTGGTTTAGTAGAAACAGAACTGCGACAGTACTACACAACACTCCCGAGTACAGAATGAAGGCAGATAGAACATTTAGTCCAAACCCAACCTAAAGTCGACCCGAGGCTAAATGGGACCTGCCCCCCCCCACCCACCCACCCCACCCCACCACCAGCTGCTACAATAATTGCTTTGGTATGTTTGCATGATATGCCAGCCTTCATGCTGCTCACCGTCTGCGGGTAGCGTACACAACTTAACATGGGTACTGCAAACACTACTACACCACACTCCTGAGTACAGCATCTAATCACACGGGTAATCTATCCTCCCATATGTTTACCTTTTTTTTTAGATGTGAAAGGACTTTCACCCCAGGAGGTGGGTCTCCCGACACAAACCAGCGACACAGAGGATTCAGTTTGAATGGTGTATTTCTATCCTACCCACTATCTACCCTAGCCGTAATATTAACACTGGAGGCGGCTGGGGGCATATTTGCGCTGGAAGTTCGTTCACTCTGAAAGTGCATGTATGCTAAAAGCATATTCACGCTGAAAGACATATGAACGTTGGAAGCATCCTGAGAACACCATCGCCTGAAAGTGCATTTGTGCTGAAAGAATATTTAACGCTGAAAGCACATTTACGCTGGAAGCACATTTACGCTGAAAGCACATTTACGCTGGAAGCATCCGAACAATACCATCGCCTGACGTGTATGACTTGATGTAGCGGTAGCTGGATGCATGCAGCAAGAAGCACACAGTGAGAGGTGCAGCATATTGAAGGATACAAATAGGATGACAGGGCATAATTCAATAACAGCAACAAGGTAAATACAGGTAGAGTGATACGACCTCCGGCATGCAACAAGAAGCACACAGTGAGAAACGTAGCACATTGCAGGAGATGAATAGGATGAGAGGTCGCAAATCAACAACGGCCACCTTGTAAAAACAGGTAGGGTGGTCGGACATCCAGCAAGCAGTAAGAAGCACTCGGTGACTCAGTGAGAGGTGCAACACATTAAAGGAGATGAATATGATGAGACAGCATAATTCAACAACAGCATACGCAAAAAAGTGCAAAACAAGTAGGGCAATATGGCATAATCCAAGAACAGCGACCAGGTATAACACGTAGGGTTACAAGGCATAGTTAAACAAAAGAGCATAGATGTAATAAATACATACAAACATACTTTATATTTTACATGAACACGATATCCCCTCCTGGCAGTCTGGAGTTATCTTGATTACTCGAGCTTGGGCAAGTCCCTTTAGCCTAATGCGCTACCCCTGGATTTTAACAGCATACATTTAAATAGGCAGAACAGAACACATTGAGCAAAGCAATGCGAGTCTAACAAACAGCACACATATATAACATATATAATACATGAGCACATCTGAAGTTCAGCCTAAATCTAGCAGATGACATGAAATGCGAAGCTTGATCAGGCGAGACCAGAGAGCAGAAGAATCAAAGTAGACAAGTCCTATGCAGCGTCGCAAGCGACGTGGAAAATTGGCGGAGTGTGTGGGCAACGGAACAAAAGGTGGCAATTATGGAGCTGACCGAAGCGAGTTAGTTACACGACCGTTGGATGACGTGTCAGGCTTCAATTTTTCGGTCTGACGCACAAACGGACAAATGGGTAGACATGGGGGCTCCCGCCCCCTTGAAGAGGGGGCTCCGCCAAAAAACAGCTGGAAGTCTATCCAATCCCAGCTGATGAAAAGTTGTACCACTACCCAGCCACCACTATCCAACAGCATGAGATTGAGACGTAAACATGGAGTCACATGATGCTTTGTCATGTTTAGACAGAAGGTGGGACTAGCCTGGGCTTGTAGTTGTAAGCACCTGCCACATAAGCCTTATACATATTTCATTGGTGATACCTGGTGATACTATCAGAAAGTGTCCTAACAGCCAAACCATACATAAGTAGGAAACGGCAATTGATCTATGTCCATCATATAAATAACCACAATTACAGAAGCCGTCAGTCTGTACATTAAGGCCCAAAGTTACCATTATATATCCTATCATATGAATGCAGGTTTGTCATGAATCATGATGATACTACTCCGCCTTGGGTCAACGTCATATGATATCCGGGAATCCCGATCATAAGCTAATTAGTGCAACATAGAACAATATACGATATTTGAATAAAAAAGAAAACATGTCGTCTTGTATCCATAATCCACTGAATCTAAGTCTCAGCAGCCCAACCCTACAAGAAAGATAGAAACCTAGCTGCAGCAAGTACCTCATAGAAGAAGAACCCTATTAAGAAAGGCTCATATATTTTTTAATCGGATTTTATAGTCATAAAACCTCATAATAATTACATAATAACAGATCTTAACCAAAAGCCACTATGATTGTGTGTCTGCACAATCTCTAGAAAGCCGCACCACTGAGTGGACCAAATTCAATAATCCCCGTCGACTTATTTATTTTTTTTGTTTAAAAAACAAGAATTTTAGTGTTAGATTTGCTTTTTTTCCACTTCCTTTTCACACACCTTCTACTCTCCTCACATTTCCTATCACATTCTTTCTTTAATCATTTGACCCTCTCGCACCTTCCGCCTCTGTCCTTCGTAATTTTTATCTCTCACCCACTTCTATTTTTCGCTTTTTATTCTTTCTATCTATTGCGTTTTCACCCTTTAGACATTTGTGGATATTTTTTTTGTTTTTTTTACTAATTTCATTTTTTTTGTTCCTCATATTGTTTTCTGTTCTCGCTAACAACCCACCCACCAAACACCCCAACACGCCAACACACCCCGAACCCCCCAACCCCCCCCCCACCACCCCCCCCCCCCCCCCCCGCAGACAAGGATATCCTCCCCATCAATCATCTGCAACAAGGGAACACCCAAATGATTGGTCTTTTAATTGTTTTAGTTAGTTTAGTTAGTTTAGTTATTTGATACATTTTAGTCATTTAGTTATCAAGATTACCATTTCGGGGTGCTATTTTAGCAACTTATCTAGGAGGACTTGAAGTTGAGCTTGGATTTGGTTACACAGCTCCAGCCTTAAGGCTACTCACAAATAAAAAACACATATATGTATATAGACATCCTAGCTCCTCAAGATAGTATAGAATTATCTTGATTATTTGAGGCCCGGCAAGCCCGTTTAGACTAATTGGCTACCCCTTTGGCAGTAACAATAACAGTCCAAGTAACTAAGGAAGATATGAAATTTGGAGCATGGCATTGACAATGACAATGAGTGGATGAGACTCTCACGAGAACAAGTTTTCCTTTTCGGCTATTACCATCAACTCCTAGGCAGGTCCCCCTGGCTGGCTATCGAGCCAAATCTAAAGCAGTCTTGTGTACCTGGCCGCTGACATCATCAGCTTTCCAGCACTGCTGAAATCTTGGGGCTTAGCCCAGTAGGTGGCTCAAGGACCTGCCTAGAAGCTTCTAAGAAACGCCAAAAATAAAAGCCCTCGATGAGACATTCCGTACATGCCAATCTGAAAACCCCCCGGCACCTATATTCGAATAAATGTGTTCTACGGCCACTAGGATCTATCGTAGTTTGAATATTCCCGAATTATGAAGTGAGAGACCGTTTGAAGAATAACTTAAAGAATCCTATTCCAGAGGCTTCCTAAAAACAATTGAGCACACCTGTGTGAAGCAATCAAACAAAGCTGCGTGAAAGCATTACAGATGCCTAAGTAACCTTAAGAGCAGAAGTGTGTGTATACCCTCAGCACTGCTCCCAGACCAGGTTTCTGGAGGCAAACCTCATTATTTGGAGCCAGCTTTGTTTCTACATAGGGTCCTCTGCATATAAGTTTTTATCTTTATGGTTTGTGTTTATGTTATATGTCTATGTTTTACGTTTTATGTTATTCAACAGACAAGTCAAAAATACATGTTAGGCAAACATGTGTGTACAAGTAGAAGCATGATGTCGAAGAACCAAAGTGACTCACCTTCAGCAGCCAATGGGAGCAATTGAGAAAACGTGACACTCCCAGGGCAAAGACATAGTGAGCCGTGAAGCGTTCCACCTGATGTGCACCAAGGGAGGGTTTTGTGATGAGTGGCATAGAATGGGAACGCAACGAATTCGACAATGACAGCAGGAGCAGCAGCAGGAGCAGCAGGAGCAGCAGGAGCAGCAGGAGCAGTAGCAGCAGCAGCAGGAGCAGGAGCAGCAGAAGCAGGAGTAGCAGCAGGAGCAGCAGTTGCAGCAGAAGCAGAAGAAGAAGCAGGGGCAGTCACAGGAACGCCAACTAAGGCTGCAGCAGCAGCAGCAGCAGCAGCAGCAAATCCCACGATACAATTGTGTCATACGCTCATACAGACACTGTCATCACATAGAAGCTTGGACAAAGGTGAGCTAGTGAAACAGCTTAACCATGACCTCACTCGACTGGCAGAGCAAGCAGAACAAGCATGTGCACGAGGTTGAGGTAGAGGTAGAGGGATCTGAAGGACTCACGACGTTGGACTTTCTCAGCATCATCAGCTGAGGCAGGACAGATACCGATTCCAAGTAAACACAGAAGGCCCATGTTATCTGCAGGCACAGCCATAGATCGTGAGTAGTGGTGTTGCAAAGTCATTCATTCATTTGTCCATCCATTTGTCCATTTGTCCATCCATCCATCCATCCATCCATCCATCCATCCATCCATCCATTTGTCCATCCATCCATCCATCCATCCATCCCATCCATCCATCCATCCATCCATCCTTCTATCCATGTCGTAGACAAAAGCAAATGCCGAATATAGTGCTGTGAGGATATGCGCCGACTCAAAGGATATAAATGTACTCTGAAAGTATGAACATGCTCTGAAGATATGCAGTTACCCAAGATATTAACATTCTCTGGGGATATTAGCTTACTATCAGAACATGATTATATGCAAGTATGCATATAATTACCGGTATATGACCTTTCAAATATGATTATATAAACGTATGAATGTATGAATATGATTACTGGTACATAAATGAATGTACAAATTTGATCAAATGAACGTATGAACGTATGAACATGATTACCAGTATATGAATGTACAAATATGATCATATGAACGTATGAAGGTATGAATATGATGATGATATTATTATATGAACGTATGAATCTGATTACCGGTGTATGAACATGCAAATATCATTATATGATAATATGGACATATGAACACTTTCGGTATTTAATTTTACTCTGAGGATATGAACATACTCTGGGGATACGAACTTCCTATCAGAATCTGAACAGAGTTTGCGACTACATGAGCAAACTCTGGGGATACAAACAAACTCTGAAGATATGAATATACTCTTAATACAGGGATATAAACTTAATATAGAGATATAAACTTACTATAAATAACAACTTACTATAGATTACTTAAACTTAATATAGAGATATAAACTTACTCTGAGGAAAAGCCAATGGCCAGACGATGGTGGGTAGCAAGCGAATGATAGCGCCACGACTGGAATGAGCTGGCACAGCAAGAGCACATGGAGGGCGTGGGTAAGGTGGGGTGGTCTGGTGGACAGAGTACTATGGGAAAAGCTAGATAGGCTGAAATGGACAAACCCAAATAAACCAGCCTGGTATTCATTTATAAATGCTTTCTGGGAGGCAGTCTCATAAGTCATAAGGCATTTTTGCATCAAGGTATTACGTCATATTGCAGTAAGGCAGCATGGCATATGGTATCATATAGCATGTGGCGCCATATACTTATATAGCATATAGCATATAAGACACACAAGACAGATTTGGGGGAAACTGATTCACATTACTTCACATCATATCATATCATATCATAACGTTTCATATCATGTAGTAGTGTATGGCATATAGCATATGGCAGCATGCGGCATCATGCTACGTCATATGGCACATGGCATCGTACCATCATATAGTTTATGGCATCATGCGGCATTGTATCGCATCGTACGACAAATGGCATCATTTTGCATCACATCGCATAAGGCATCATGTGTAGGGTTGGGAAGCAAACGTATATTTCCATTTTTATAAGCCGTATAAACTTATAAACGTATGCATATAAACGTATGTACAGGTTTGCACTTCTGGAGAAAATACTTTTACATGGCTTAAAAGGGCCGCGTTACTAATTTCATTGGCATCACATTTCAACTTTCAGAAAAAATATCTGGCAAGTTAAGGTTGTCCAACTCTCAGAAAAAGAAATCACGACCAGAAAGCACGTCGGCCAAGGAGTGCGGTGCCAATCTAAGGGAGTCGTTAAATGCTAGTTGGTATATTATATAACTGTATAAGTGCATAATAATGTAAGTACATAACTATATTGTAATATTGTCCATGTTCACATTGCACTAGGCTTGCACCATCAATCCTTCAAGCCCACGTAGGAGCACAGCTTGTGGAATGGAAGGCTAGGTGGCGCTCTGAAATGTGTGCCATCCTGGCTATCTAAGTCAAACTTTAGGCAAAATGTATACAAAATGGTGCGTGGGAAAGGTGAATTGTATTGCGTATTATCATAAAGGAGGTAAATAGCTTTCCAATGAGCTATCTAAATCAAAAATATAATGAAAACCAAGAAAGTTAAGTGCCGGAACGTGTGCTGTACTTCTTGAAGTACAGACTATACGTTTTTTATACAACGTATACAAGGTCGATTTGAGAAAACATGTACGGCGTATTTATACGTATAAGCGTATAAACGTATGTTATACGTTTATATGTCGGCCCAACCCTAATCATGTGGCATCAAATGACAAAGAGCAATCAGTCCCAACATTCACCACAGCGTAGAACTCCACTCCACTCACCACCAAGTATAACGTCGCAACACTCAACAAGCATGCCGCGTTTCATGTAATGTAAGACACAAAGGACAGATTTGGGGGAAGCAGTGTAGATTACTTCATGTCATATCATAGCATAGCATAAGGTCTTGTATGGCATATATGGCATATGGCATAATGTGAGCAAGGATTGCATCCTATGACAAATGGAATCAAGTGGCATCATTTGTAGGGATCGGCAATATGAAATCATATGATATCATGTCATCATATCATATCATGTGATATCATATGATGCCGGCAATCTGACTAGGTTACTTTGGTCAACATCTTATGATTTGCCGTTCCCTAATCATTTGGCATCAAATGGTAAACAGCAAACAGTCCCTGCATAAATAAATAAATACATAAATTTAATACATAAATAAAAAAACACATAAATGTTCATTAGGAGGCGTGAGGTTGAGGGAGCTAGCCCGTTTGCTTGCACTGGGGCCATCCACCAATCAGTCGCTACACTGACCACGTAAACGAACTTCACACTGACCACGTAAACGAACTTCACACTGACCACGTAAACGAACTTCACACTGACCACGTAAACGAACTTCACACTGACCACGTAAACGAACTTAACACTGACCACGTAAACGAACTTCACACTGACCACGTAAACGAACTTAACACTGACCACGTAAACGAACTTCACACTGACCACGTAAACGAACTTAACACTGACCACGTAAACGAACTTCACAATGACCACGTAACGAACGTAAACGACCGTAACCCACTGACCACGTAAACGAACTTCACAATGACCACGTAAACGAACTTCACACTGACCACGTAAAAGAACTTCACACTGACCACGTAAACGAACTTCACACTGACCACGTAAACGAACTTCACACTGACCACGTAAACGAACTTCACACTGACCACGTAAACGAACTTCACACTGACCACGTAAACGAACTTCACACTGACCACGCAAACGAACTTCACACTGACCACGTAAAAGAACTTCACACTGACCACGTAAACGAACTTCACACTGACCACGTAAACGAACTTAACACTGACCACGTAAAAGAACTTCACACTGACCACGTAAACGAACTTCACACTGACCTCGTAAACGAACTTCACACTGACCACGTAAACGAACTTCACACTGACCACGTAAACGAACTTCACACTGACCACGTAAACGAACTTCACACTGACCACGTAAATCAACTTCACACTGACCACGTAAACGAACTTCACACTGACCACGTAAACGAACTTCACACTGACCACGTAAACGAACTTCACACTGACCACGTAAATAAACTTCACACTGACCACGTAAACGAACTTCACACTGACCACGTAAACGAACTTCACACTGACCACGTAAAAGAACTTCACGCTGTCGGCCTCTCTCTGGTAGGTTATGCGGACATCCCGCAGAAATGTAAATCCGAACAGAATGGTACCAGTACCAGCTAGCGTCAACGCATCCAGCACCGTGTGAAGGTCGTACTCCATAAGAAAGCTGAGGAGGCAATATGTGGCGGGAGGGTGCCGTAAGCATTTAAAGCTATCACGGCATGAGGTATCATTTCATGGGAAGCTGTTGCCGCAAGCAATGATACGTGCTCAACAGCATCAGCATCAGCATCATTATCCCCGTTATCCTCCTCCTCCTCCTCCTCCTCCTCCTCATTGTCCTCCTCCTCCTCAGCAGCAGCAGCATGCCCCAAGCATTTACAGGAGCCATTTCATGAGGTTAGAGCTTTTATTTCCCACTGCCAAAATCAATGGCTACCTGGAATCCCGTTTTGGCAAAAGAAAATACTCTTCCCTGTGACCCAAATCCTGAACTGAGCACATAGACCCAAATGTTGATACGTTACCAGCCCATGTGAATGTGTCTTTCCAAGCAATTATATATTTACATGTGCTTATCACTGTGGGTCTCCGCACACTATAACATAATTATGGGAACACCCAAGAAACCAAATATCGCTCTTATACACTTATCACTATGGACGTCTGCACAAATTGCATTAGCATGGGCATACCGTGGCAATCACACATCGTTTTACATCCCGGGGACTTTGCATAGATGGAAGAAATGCCCTAAACCCTGGAAACAATCCCTAAAACCCTATACCCTGAACCCTAACCTGCGATTGCAAAGAGTGTGGCTTGTTGGGGAAGTTACATATTCATATATATGTATATATATACAAATAGCACGCACCTGCAGAGGAGCCGAGCTAGCAAGAAGATGGAGGTCAGCAGTTGGCTCTGCAATGAAATACCTGATGGGGAAGAGGAGAGTTGCGTTGTTGATCTGGGTTAGGGCATGTAAATAAAGTGCGTATACTGTACTTATAAAGTGTGTGGTGTACTTCAAACTGCCCATATTTACTCCGCCCGCATATGGTAAGCAGCCTGAAGGCTGAAAGAGAATGTAATAAAAAAGTAAGTGGCTCTATATTGGAATACCTGATGGCAAAGGGAGATGTGTTGTTGGCCTGGGTCTGGGTATGTAAATATACTGTGTGCACGTGTGTGATCTCATTCTGTAGCCAGGAGTGTGGTGTAATAGGTGGTGGTGCACTTCGTTGCACTTTATTGCACGTTATTGCACAGGTAGAGCACATTACATTACATTACATTACATTACATTACATTACATTACATTACATTACATTACAACAGGCCATTGTTGACCCAAGACAAGCCCCCTCCACAACATCCGGGAGGGGTCTTCCAACTAATCCTCAAATACTACCCATGTTTGCTACACTCGCAGACGGTGAGCAGCCTGCAGGCTGATGGACTGTGTTATCAGATAGAAGAGAGGAGGTGTGTACTGGATTTTATTTAGTAGTGCAATTCGGGACCACATTCCCTTATCTTATCTGGTGTTCTTGGCAATCGCCTTGGAGGTCTGAGAACTCTTGTAACGTTGCTCCCCTATATGCAAGTGCTGGGCTGTCAACTGGACCCCCCCCCCCCACCCCCCACCCCACACCCCCCACCCCACACACACTCAAATGGCCACAAATCCCCTTATTTGTAAGATGTAAGATGTGAGGTACCGTACTTTGGGCCAATGCCCAGTGTCTCTCTGAACCCTCGACCATCACCATTCTCACACACACACACACAAATGCGCAAACATGCAAACTTACACAAACGCACATGCACACACACTCACACAGGCACATGCACAGTCGAACACACACACTAACTAACACACAAAGAGTAAGTTACCTGTAATAGACCTCTTGAGGTACATTTTATAAGCTAATATACTGACTCCCACTATGTGTGCCACTTCTGACAAGATGAATAGCACATCATGATCCTCCACACTCCACCAGAGCAAAAAAAGGACGAAGAGGCTTGCTAATAATAGCAGCACAATTTTGTCCCGCGCGGGTCGCCGTTGGAGCGATCGAACTGCATTCAAGATGGGATCCCGAATAGCGCGAGCTTCGCCATCGTCTGTCCCCATGCTGCGCTTTGAAAACAAAACGCGGCCTGCGACCTGGGCTGTGCAAGGCTAAAAACGCTCTGCTTCTTATTCAGGCGGGAAGGAATTGAGAAAAGGGGATCCGAAGGAACATGGGGGAAGGAACTGGGAAGGTTGGTTGAGCAGGGCAGGTATGATCTAGAGCTCGATCTTGAGCATCTACTGTTCAGCTGTGCTACAAGGTTAATTGATGACAGGCCGATGGGTCGGGTGAGTGGCAAACTCAGGCGAGCTCAGGCCAACCCGGCCAACCTTGACGTAACCCGGGGTCTTCCAGTCGTTACGTTTCTCGTCTCAAAACGCTTCGTGAGGGTGTGTTGTGTTGGAAACGCAGATTTTGGCTCACGAAACGTAGATTTTGTAGAACCCGTGCCCAGGACTGCAGGAGTTTGATTTACCTGGTGACAAGGCCGAAAGGGGGGATGCGGGTAGGGGTGTTGGGTGTGGAGGCCCTGGTTTCGTGCTACAGCGACAATTAAATTCTACGATCAGGAATTGTCTACAATATAATTAAATCGTCATCTAATGTGGGATGATAATTTAAATGTGAGACTCATATTGCACTTGTCAATCATATGTGTTTTAGATTTTTAGTCCTAAATCTAACCCGTCAGTAGTTTAAGATTGATGATGACATTTGGCAAATTTTAGAAGATGGCTAAAACCGGTACTTCAGAACAAACTAGACTGTGGGCAGCGCGAGGCTGATAGACCATGTTACCAAACTAGTTATCGAACCAGTTATCAAACCACTTCATGAGAGTGCGTGTTACAGCTATGGCTATTGCCAACTAGGCTGAAGACAGCCAACAACTCTAAATCTGAGTGCAACAAACAAATCCGACACTGGGCTTGTCCAACACTACGAGCTCTGAGCTCTTACAACACATGTTTCTATCAATCAGACCCGTAGTGGTACAGTAGGGTATGTAAATGGTCTCCACATCCCAATCATCGGTTCGAATCCAATTTGTGTGCTCCCTGCTTTTTGTGGATATCGCAAGTGGGGCTTATAATTGGAAGAAAGTGAGCAGGCCAGAGTTGGCTGAAAAAACATGTAACAATTCAATTCAATTCGATCAGACCCTCCTCATAATCCAGAGCTGGTCTTCATTATTCGAGGTTGGGCAAGTCCCTCTAGCTTATTTGGCTACCCTGGATCATGACAAGCATACATACGAGACATGCCATGGCGCAGCGTGAGGTGCAGCGCCTGACTCAGACTAAAGCATCCTGCAGTCTCAATGTGTACATCCCTCCCAGGCAGTGCAAACTCTCTTATTTTCCAGGCTTGCCACAAATTGCATTTGCAAGAGATAACCTGCCGGAGGCAAACGGACAAATCAGCCTAGCAGTAGCCCAGAAGCTCCACGAAAACCCTTCAGACGTACCTACACACTGTCAACAACTTTTGGCTTCGAGACAGCATGATGTTTTCAACCGTGAATACCCCCAATCCTCCCATGCAAGGTAGCCATCCGCCCCGTCCATCCACCCCCACCCATCCGACCCCCTCACCCCCCCTGCTTGTGTGTTGGCCATTACAACAGCCCACCATCCTCGCCTAGAGGACTTTTTCCTGTGCCTTGTCCCTCTTGCTCCTCAGGCCGCTTTACGCTACTGGCAAAGGGATCAATGTGCTCGACCTCGGGGATCTGAACGATACTGCCCAAAGGGTCGTCCTGCGCACTCACAGGGACCTCAGATACACCGGCCAAGAGTTCGTCCTCCACTGCCACCGTGCCCCTGGCCTGACTGGCTTGAATGTTGCGAACAACAGTGTCGTCAAGAGTAACAACACTGTGGACAACACCTACAGTATTGTCGGCAACACCTAACGGGTCTAGACTGCCTGCTAATGGGCCATCCTGAGCATCCCCAATATGCTGACTCATACCAGCAAATACATCTTCCTGGCCACCCACTGAGACCTGATAAACATCGTCAACGGGGCCGCCCTGAGCAACCCAAAGATGTCGACTCATACCAAAAGGATCCTCCTGGTCACCCACAGGGAGCTGAGAAACAGCATCGAGAGGGCCATCCCGAGCAACCCCAAGATCTTGACTCATACCGCTGGTAGATTCTTCCAGAGCACCCTGGGGCCCAAGGCTATTGTCAGGAGAAAGACCTATACTCTCTCTTTTTGACTTGTTCCTGAGGCCTTGCAAGCTGCCCTCCTCCTCCTCGCACCCATCCCTTGGGCAAATAGGCTCACCGGCAGGATCCTCCCTACCGGGACTTGCACCCTTCCTAATGTCATTTTCATGCATGCCTTCATCCTGGGTGCTGCTAAATACATGCAGCCCACCACCCGAATCAAGATGACTGCCATCTGTGGGTGGTGTGTGCCCATTTGACATGGAAAATGTGTCAACAGACTGGATCGGATGGGGGACAGCAGCAGAGACCGACTCTGATGTCTCATCCACCCTCACTCCTTGGCTGTCACTCAATTCACTGTGTTGCATGCCAGCTGCGTCCAACATCTGTGGGCTAGGTACTTCATCCACCTTCACTCCTTGGCCGTCACTAAAGCCACTGGGTTGCACGCCAGCTGCTTCCAACATCTGTGGGCTTGCTACCTCCCCCCCCCTGCTGTCAGCAGGGCTGTTGAACAGGGAGTGGGTGGCCTCTTCAATGACCTGACGAACTAGGGGAGTGAGGCCAATACCTGACGCGGAAGGAGGAGACTGCAGATCAGCCATGTTGAAAGAGTCCAACCTTGGGGGAGCTGAGCCCCCCATGAAAATAGATGCTTCTGGGGTGGAGGGATTCGTTTCTGAATCGCCCATCATTTGAGCTTGTTGCACAGCAGTGGATGTTCCGGGTGTGGAGGCTTCTGGGGTGGAAGCTTCCGGAAAACCGGCAGTGCTAGGCTGGCAGGCAGTTGGGGTAGGGCTAGAAGGCTGAGGGGGGTCATCGCTGTCATCAACCACAGGCTCTGTCGCATGAGGTGCGGACGCCTTCCAGGGTGACAGAGAGACTGTTGGTGCATCGTTGCTGATGCTGCTACCTTCCTCAGGCGTAGGCGAGAAAGTGTGTGCTGCTCTCTCATTGCTAGTGCTGCTGCCTTTCTCATGCATAGGCAAGAAAGCGTGTGTAGCTATCTTGTGGCTAGGGCTGGTAACTGCCTCAGCCCCAGCCTCAGACTCAGTAACATGCATGGTAGCAGAGTCTGGGGGAAGCTCCACATCATCACCTGGCTCCTCCTCATCAGGTCCAATGCCACCTACATCTTCTACCACATCTACACCTTCAGCTGGTTCATGCTGGTCTATACCCACGGCCTCAGCTACATTGTCAGCTACCTGATCAGCTACACTCCCATCTGCGGTGCCATGAGGCATATCCTCCTCCTGAGCTACACCCTCCGACGGAAATTCCACTCTGCTGCTGCTGCTTTGACCTGCTTCCTCTTCACCATTAACGGTTTCTACACCAGGGGCTAGGGGGTCATCATCCAAGGGGCCACCAGCTACTGGGTCATCAGTTGTGGGGGCTCTACTTCTGGGTTCACTAGCAAGCTGGTCACTAGCTGGTGGGTCACCAGCGAGAGGTTCGCTTCCTACAGGCTCACTAGCTTGAGGGTTACCAGATAGGGGGTCACTACCAACTGGGGCGCTAGCTAGAAAGTCTCTAGTGAGGGGCTCAACAGCTAGAGGGTCATCAGCTAGTGGGTCAACAACTAGAGGGCCACTAGCAATGGGCTCAATAAGGTGAGGGTGAGCAGCTAATGAGTCAACAACAGCAGGCTCGCCAGCTAGGGAGTCACTACCTAAGGGGTCTCTAGCGAGGGGCTCAACAGCTTGAGGGTCATCAGCAACTGGAGGGTCACTAGCTAGTGGGTCATTGCCTAGGAGGTCACTAGTGAGGGGATCAACAGCTTGAGGATAGCTAGATAAGGAGTCAACAACTACAGGATCCCCAGCCAGGGGGTCACTAGTGAGGGGATCAACAGCTTCATGATAGGCAGCTTGGGAGTCGTCAGCTAGGGAACCATCGGCTAGTGGATCAACAGCTAGAGGGATGCTTGCTAAGGATTCACTAGGTTGGTGATCAGCAGGTTGACGGTCCCCAAGTATGGAGTCACTAGCGAGGGGGTCACCTGCAAGGGAGGCATTAGCTGCTGATGTTGACTCCCCCCAATCCCCTATGCCGCTTGATTCTGCAACCTCTTCCGAGGCCTCGCCCATTCCATCTTCCACTGGCCCATCTGGAGAGACCTCAACAAGGAGCTCTGCTTCCCCATCTGATCTTTTAACTTCATCCACGCTTGCGGATGCAACCCCACTGGATGTTCCAGCCACAGCAACAGGGAGCTCTCCACCCCCACTGGAGCCTGCAACTTCATCCTCAGGTACCTCTTCACCCCCACTGTAGCTCACAGCTTCAACCACACCTCCCTCGACACCCCCACTGGACCCTGCAACTTCATGCGCACTTGTCTCTCCACCCCCTTCATATGTTTCATCCACACCAACAGTAAGCTCTCCTCTCCCACTGTATCCAACAGCCTCATCTACAGGTGCCTCTCCACCCCCACTGGAGCTTGCTACTTTAACCACACTTGCCTCTTCACCCCCACTAGGGCCTACAGCTTCAACCACACTTGCCTCTCCACCCCCACTAGATGTCCCAGCCACACCAGTGGGCACCTCTCCACCCCCACCGAACCCTGCAACTTCATCCAAAGGGGTCTCTCCACCCCCACTGATTCTGGCTTCCGGTTGTGAGTCTACTTCGGCACTGCCTGCTCCTGCACTGACCGTCACAGGCTCCTCAGCCCCTACCTCACTACCAACAACAGACATGGTAGGTTGTGTGGAGGCTGTTGGGTTGGTTGGTAGGTTGGTTGGAGGACCATCACTGGTGCTGATGTCATCGCAGTCCTTGCCTGTGGCGGCTGCTGGGGCGGCCGTGTACGATAGCAGGGTTGAAGATTTTGCATGGTACATGGCGCTTGGAATTTCAATCACGGTTTCGGTTTCGAACTCAGTTGGGCGTTCATCATCAACTTCAGCTGCTGGTTCCGGAGCATGCGGTGCTGCTTCAGCTGGGGCGGGTACAATTTTGGGTTCCGGAGCCAAGTCAGCAGATGCAGGTGCTGACACTGATTCAACTGCTGGTGCAGGTGTTGAGGCTGGCGCAGATGTGGCGTCAGGTTTAAAGGTGGCCCCCAGTGCAGATGCGTATGAGGCTGTTGACACCGATGGCACAGCATCAGACGGTGCCGGTGCCGCTCCTGGTGCTTGTTCAACCTGCTGTAGTGCGGAGGAAGAGGCAGCTGGTTGTTCAGGAGCTGATGCAGGGACTGGTGTGGGCTTGGAGACAGAAGCCGAGGGGGTGCTGCTTAGTGGTGCTACACCAGGGGTTGTGGCGGCGGCGGCAGCGGTGGTGGTTCTTGCAGAGGATTGTGCTGCTTGGTAGCGTGGATCCGAGGGGAGGCTGCCGTAGTGGCGGCTGTAGAAGGTGGAGAGGCGTGACAGGTAGGCTGACACACGTGCAGGGTCCAGGGGAAGAGAGTGGAAGCACTGCAGCGGGGGGAAAGGGTGTGCGTGGTCAGCTGAATATTGGACAGGAGTGTACTCCTCATGATAAATACGAGTATAAGATATGAGAGAATAGGATATCAACATTTCATGTTTTTATCATTCATACATGAGATGTGTACAAGAATATAAGATAGTATCATATCGTACATTACATATAATTGTAAAGATGGACTAAATGCACACCATACTAATCTTGTTAAGCAGCCCAAATTGTTGTGATTGTTCTTGCTGTTGTTATGCACCCCGCATTTGAGTTGATATGTGTCCCACACTGTCTTGGTTCGATCAAACAGGCATGCAGACAAATGAACAGGCATGCCAACAAACACTATCAGGCTCTCCTCACCTGGAGAATGTCCAGAGTCGTCGCCTTCCTATGCTCCTCCCACACTTCTCCCTTGCTAGTCAAACCATCCAAGGTGCCAGCTAGGGTCTCACTGAACATGCTGGCCACCCGACCGAAAATGTACTGAACCTGCATTCAAAGGTGAAAGAGGCGCATGCTGTCAGAGCCAGAGAGGCAGGAAGACAGAACACTGTATATGTACATGTATATGTAATATGTACATGTAGGGTTAGGAGGGGGGGGGGGGGGGGGGGGCTTAGTGCTAACAGCCCTATTGGCACTAATTAGCGCTAAAATAAATCCCCGCAAATTTAGCGCTAAATAGAGGTGAAGAGAAGAGAAATAGCACGTCGTCCTATGTAGCCCTACATACGCAGCTCGTTGTACGTACCCTACGTAGCCCTTCGTAGCCCGATGTAAGTACCCTACGTAGCCCGTTGTACGTAGCCTTTCGTTGCCTGTCGTACGTAGCCTACGTAGCCCCCAAAATAAACAGCAGTCTAGAGTTTGGACATACCCATTCAGGATTTTTGCCATATTCTGGTATGTACTTGATATACTTATTTTCCTCCAATGTAACGCGTTGATGTAATAATACGGCTATCTCCATTTGCTCCCGCAGCTATGAGCTACTTCATCATGAACTCATGATGGTCAGATCATACACAATTGCCACAAAGGTCAGTAGGATGCATACCAACACTCTCCTAGATACATGGTGCTTTTTCTGGATTGTTTTGGCTAAGTTTGGCTAAATTATTTGTGCACTATGAAGGGAAAATTTAGCTTTTTTTACCCTTTTTTGACTAATTTGGTATGTTTAACCCTATTAGGCCTAATTTGGTCCGACATTAGCCCTAAACTCTGAAGCCTATGTATATGACATGGATATGCAATATGTATATGTATTTGACATGTATATTGAAGTCCAACCACCAGCAATAACATCATGTACACAACTGCTTATCTAGGATGGAAAGATAGATCATTCGGGCATGCTTTCGGAGTCAGAGAAGCCTCTGGGTACATCTACATACTAATGCAGTGCGTGGTGGTGGTGGTGGTGTTAACATTCTTCTCACAGAATGGCATTGGACCAGGTTCTTAGACACGAGATGGCATTTAGGTACCCGAAGTAGATTTCTTTTACAAAAAAAAATAGAAGTAAGAGTAGCCTCAACAAAGATTACTGCATGACTTCAGTCAATCCACAAGCAAGTACCACTAGCAAATACAAAAGTGCTTCTCTAGGATAAAAGGACAGATAATTTAGACAGTAAACTGAAGTACAAAAGCGCTTATATAGGATGAAAGTCAAATAATAATTGCAGACGCACCCACCCACCTACCCACCTGCTCACCCACATTAACCACCTGCCTGCCTGCACTCTCGTGTAACCTCCCACCCACCCACCCACCTACCTGCCCACTCACATTAGCTCTCATCCACCCTTGCCAAGGATCAAATCATGCCCAGCCACGCACCTCATCAAGCTGCAGGATAGGTGACAGAACCACTTTCAGCGTGCCTAGCTGCTTGGACAGCTGCCTGGCAGACTCTCTCAGAGGGGAGGTCTACTCACACAACCACCTGTCCACCTGCGCTCTCACACTACCTCACACCCATACAACCACCTACCCACCACTTACCGACTCACAAATCCACCCACCCACCCACACAACCATCACATCCACCCTTACAAAGGATCAAATTATGCCCAGCCACGCACCTCATCAATCTGCAGTATAGGTGACAGTACAGCCTTCAGCGTGCCTAGCTGCTTGGACAGCTGTCTGATGGACTCACTCAGGGGGTAGGACCCCCCAGGTGGCGGCTTCTCCTTCCCCCATGACTCGGCTTCACCCACGAGTGCACGAGCAGCGACAAGCAGGCGGTCTTGCATGATGTCTACAAGCTTGCTGTAGATCTCGTCCATGTGTAGGGCAAGGTCCTGAGGGTGGTGGAGAAGGTGGGTTGTGGAAGGGGTGAGGGGGGGGGGGGGGGGGGGGGGGGGAGGGTTTGTGGTTGTGGGAAGGGGGTGAGGGGTGGATTAGAGGGTAAGGGGTCGGATGGGGGGGGGGGGGGGGGGGGGGGGGGGGGGTGAGGGGGGGGGTTGTGGGAAGGTGTGAGGGTGGATTAGAGGGAAAGGGGGTGAGGGGGGGGGGAGGGGGAAGGGTTGAGGTGTGGATTAGAGGAAGGGGTAAGGCGGGGGTGTTGATGCGGGGATGGGTGGGTGTGGGGGGACGGGTTGAAGGTGGGGTTGTGGGAAGGGGTGTGAGGGGTGGATTAGAGGGAAGGGTGGGGGGGGGGGGGGGGGCGGGGGGGGGGGATGGGGGAGAGGGGAGGGGTGGGGTGTGGGGGGGAAGGGGGGAAGGTTGGGGTTGTGGGAAGGGGTGAGGGGTGGATTTGGGGGAAGGGGTGATGGGTGAGGTTGGGGTTGGGGAAGGGGTAAGGGTTGGGCGAAGGGGTGAGGGGTGTGGGGTGGATTTGGGCAAAGGGATGAGGAGTGAGGAGTGAGGTTGAGGTTGGGTGAAGGGGTGAGGGGTGGATTTGGGTGAAGGGGTGAGGAGTGAGGTTGGGGTTGGGTGAAGGGGTGATGAGTGAGGTTGGGGTTGGGGGTAGGGGTGGGGAACGGTTTGGGTTTGGGCTTGCACTGGGGCTGACGCTCGCATGAGGCTGTCAAACAAGAAGCACACTAACACACACCTGCATGAGCCTGTCAAACTCAGGCATCAATAGAGCCCGTCTGGGAGCTGACACCGAACTGACCAGCACTCCTCTCAGCCCTGGCAGCAGCAGTGCAAGCATGTGGATGCTCTGGCTGCTAAGTGCCAAGTGCTTCGCACTGATTGACTTGAGCCCGGCGGTCTTCATGGCACCCGCAGCCAGGACAAGGTTGCAGGTCTGAGGGGTGTGGTGAGGGGCTAGGGTGAGGGTGAGGGGAAGGCGGAGAGGTAAGGGGGTAAGGTGAGGGGGAAGGTGAGGGGGAAAGGTAAGGGGGTAGGTGAGGGGTAGGGTAGGGGGAGAGGTAAAAGGGTAGGATGAGGGTGTAGGGTAGGGGGAGAGGTAAGGGGGTAGGGTGAGGGGGAAAGGTGAGGGGGTAGGGTGAGGGGAAAGGGTGAGGAGGAAGGGTGGGGGGGTAGGGTGAGGTGGGGCAAGGATGCTGGTGAAGTGCGGGTTGGCTTTGTGGTTTGTGTGTGAGAGATAGGTAGTTCATTCACCAACTCTCTACTTTTCCCCATACACACTCGCTCAGGATAGGGTTCCGAAGTACTGCTGATCACGTTTCTCACGAGTATTGGGTTGTAGAATTCGACAAAAAGAAACTTTTCCTGAAACGTTCTGTCTACGATTGCTAAAAGCCAAGTAAATGTTAAAAATATTTCCAAGTCATTCTGAAATCAGCACAAAAGTAAAGAAGAATACAACAATTATGACATATCACACAGTCCTATCTAATACTCAGTATTGACTTACCGACGTGTTGAACAGCTTGATGAGCTCTATGGTACACTGAGCAATGTCGGCTCCAAAGAGAGGAACCACATCATGCAGGGACAGGTACCTGAAGGAAGAGTGTGGGGTGTGGGGTGTGTGGGTGGGGTGGGGGGAGGGTTGAAAGGGCACAGCTTTCCAATGACAGCGGGGTAGACGGGATTTTAAGCCACGACCTATGAACTCGAAAAAATGGGGGGGGGGGAGGGGCTTGCTCAGGGCTATCTATTCGCCTGAGCTCTGTCTGTCCACTTCTTCGTCTTGTTCTTGATTTCTTGACTCTTGCCTTTCTCTTTCTTGTCTTATTCCTTCTTCTCAGAACGATTTACTCCTTAAGGATATATAGCATATCTCACATCCACCCCAGATCCACACCCTTCAATAACAACCCAACTTCACACCCAAGCTCACATCCACTCCACCCACACCACCACTTACTCATCACTGCCAAGCTCATGCCCACACACACCCAGCCACCCAAGTTACCCCGGGCACCCCAGCCACACCCTCCACTCACACGCCAACGATCTTGAGAATTGTAAGTGCATCTAAACTGTTAACTTTTCATAGCAACATGATCTGACATCCTGTAACATCGACTAATCCTGTTGTTCATGATATTGGTGGTTCATCACGTTGGTCACTCATTAACTTGTGTGTTCATCATTTATACAATTGAAGATGGTTGGCCCCAGAGTAAGCAAACGGGCTGGCCCCCTCAACCTCACGCCTCGTAACAAGGCGTAATATTTATTATTTACAATTGAAGCCACCCACTCGTCAATGATCTTGAGCATGATGAGTGCGCTGTTGACAATGAACAAGCGCCTCCCACACAGTGTCAGCTGTGGTGTGGGTGCGCCTGCACCTCCCTCTCTTGCCCCCTGTTGGCCACCACTGGCTTGCTCCTCCACTGCACCGCTACTGCTACCAGCTTGCACGTAGGCCGTGGGCAGGTCACAGCGCTGCACCAGGCGTTGGACTATTTGTTGGAAGCTTGCAGGGACCTCCACGGCCACCCACTGCTCTGCCTCCAAGAGGTGCATCAGCTGCGCAGGGGTTTGAGGTTTGGGGGTGGGGTGTGGGGGGGTACGTAGGTGAGGGTGGGGGGTGGGTTTGGGGGGTTGAGGGGGTCAAGGGACTAGGGTGAGGGAAAGAGCAAAGGAGGGTCAGGGAGAGGGTGAGGGTTAAGGAGGGTGAGGGTGAGGACAAAGGAGGGTCAGGGAGAGGGTGAGGGTGGGGGTGGGGGTGAAGGAGAGTGAGGGTGAGGGTTAACGAGGCTGAGGGTTAAGGAGGGTGAGAGTGAGGGTGGAGGTGAAGGAGGGTGAGGGTGAAGGAAGGTGAGGATGGGAGTTAAATGTGGTAAGAGTGAGGGTGGGGGAGGGGGTTAAGGAGGGTGAGGGTTAGGGTTAAGGAGGGTGAGGGTGGAGGAGGGTGAGGGTTAGGGTTAAGAAGAATGTGGGTGGAGGAGGGTGAAGGTGAGGATGAGGGCGAGGATGAGGGCGAGAGGGGTTCATGTCTGGTGGTTCCACATACCTGCGACGTGTTCTTAGAGTGCATGCTGTCCATGAAGGCCTTGCACTGGGTCTGCAAAGCGCCACGTAGAGCAGCAGCATGCTTGGCGCCTAGCTGATCCGCAAGTCCCATGAATCGCTCGCTCAACTCTAGGAGGCCTTTGAACTCATACAGCTTCAGTCGCGCGTGGGAGTTGGTGCGAGCATGCAACAGCTTCACCCAACGGCCTTGAGCGACACCTGTAGTGGTGGGGTAGGGCTTGGTTTATTGGTGGGTGGGTGGGTGGGTGAGAGGGTGGGTGGGAGGGAGGGTGGGAGGGAGGGTGGGAGGGTGGGAGGGTGGGAGGGAGGGTGGTGGGTGGGTGAGAGGGTGTGTGGGCGGATGACTGGCGTTGTCCTTATCCATGCATGTTCAAGCTGCAATAGCTTCAGGGGTGTAGCCTTCACCTCCCTGTGGGTGTGGATGTGAGTGAAGGTGCAGTTGCTTGTAGGTGGGTGAGTGGGGGAGGGTGTTTTATTCAGTGTCCTAATTTGTTCTGCTGCTCCTTACATATTATTGACAGAAAAAGTAAAGTGAGTATAGGAGCACTCATTGATAGGGAGCGGCAACTAATATTAGTGTTTGAAGAACTAATATTAACTTATATTATTGTGGTGTCACAATAATATTAGTTTTTTAAATAAATTCAAAATCCTGGTGAGACGGCTTGTCTGTCTAATATTAACTAACATTCACTAATATTATAAATTCACTAATATTAATTAACTTAGCCTTTTTCTAATCATTGAGCACTCATACAGCACTTGTACGACACCTTCCATTTTCCATTTCTAGTCAGAAGAGAATTATAATGAGCAAGCTGGGGTTCCGTACGAGCGCAACATCCGTTGTGTAAAACAAAAAGCAGATTCGCAACCCTTGATATAATATAAGCAACCCACGCATCCTAAGAACATTCTGTATGAGGGTCGGAGACCAAGCTTAGTTCTTTCTCATCCATGCCATGGAGGCAGAGTCAAGCAAGGAGTGCACTATCAACTCGCTCTAAATAAATAAATAAATAAACAAATAAATAAATAAATACACAGTATGCCTTATTACGAGGCGTGTGGCTGAGGGGGCCAGCCTGTCTGCTTGCACTGGGGTCATCCCCCAATGGGGGGGGGGGGGGGGGGGGGGGGGGGGCTGCCACCCCCCTGACCATGCTATAACTCACCGGACACCGACTGGATGACTGAGCTGATGTCACGCTTGTTTTGGTTCAGTGCCTGTGTGCTTGCCTTGCCTCCTTTCAGCACATCCTCTATTAACACACCTAGCTGAGAGGTATGCATCAAGCTGGCCTCAACCACTCGATACACAACCATCAGCACCTACCGAGGGTGGGCAAAGTGACAAGGATGGGTTAGAATCAGGAAGTTGGCACCTATCTGTTGTCTGGGGGCGGCAGGATAGGCTAAAACATATCATGTGATGCAGTTCAGATGAAGGCAGCCTCAACCACTCCGTACCCTCCACACACATCCCCTCCACACCACATGCCCTGTCTCCCTCCCCTTCCACCCCTCCCTCGTCTGACTCCCCCTTCCACCCCTCCCTCCTCTGACTCCCCCTCCCTCCTCTGACTCCCCCTCCCTCCTCTGACTCCCCCTTCCCCCCCCTCCCTCCTCTGACTCCCGTTTCCACCCCCTCCCTCCTCTAACCCCCCCTTCCCCACCAACCTGCATGAAGCCAGAATGGGGCAACCTCTGCAGCAGCTCCCCCAGGTGTTGGTCCCCCCCCCGTCCACTAGGGCCCCCTCGCCCCTCGCCCTGCTGCTGCCGCGAGCTGTTCATGATCGCCTCTAGATCCATCGGGTGGACACCTGGAGTGTTGGTCATGTGGGTGGGGGGGGTGGGGGGGGTAGGGCTGGTGGTCTCTGCGTGCATGTGGCTGTTTCTGTATCTGTGCCTGTGTCTGTGCGTCTGCGGCTTAATTTGTCTATCTCTGTGTTTTTGTTTGTGTGTGTGCATATGGGTATGGGTGTGGGTAGATAAACTGGGTGCTTTTAAGATTATCTTGGGTTGCACGCGTATGAGAGCCCACGTGTGTGGTTGGGTGGTTGGGTGGGTGTCACATGGGATGCACTCCATACTATAGGGGTGTGCGTTAGGGACCACGTGTATGTTTGTGATAACGTTTTGTACTTCAGTCCGTTGGCAGCTCGACAGCTTACGTGGACCCACAAACCTAGGGAGGCATAGGTGATGACCAGATGAATTTCCAAGCAATAAGTTTCATGTGTATGGCTTTTTCTTGGTATGAAGTACATATAGTATGAACTAATGATCCAGACCTTTTAATTGCAGCTCGCTTAATGCACAGTGCACGAGAAGCAGGTAGGGGTGGTTCCATGAGTTGAGCCAACAGGCGCCTGTACTCACTTTGCCACACAAACAGACACTGACACACACCTCCCCAGCCCTCTCTCCCATCTCCTTGCCCCTACCTGAATACACAAGCAGTAGGGTAAGCAAGCTCTCTCTGCCAGACAAACAGACACTGACACTCACACCTCCTCAGCCCTCTCTCTCCCCTACCTGCCCCTACCTGAATACACAAGCAGTAGGGTAAGCAAGCTCCCTCTGCCACACAAACAGACACTGACACATACACACCTTGCCAACCCTCTCTCCACCCCCTCCCCCTCCTGTCCCTATCCCCTCCTCCCGTTCGGTCCTCCTATCCCCTCCTCCCGCCCTCACCCGCAGACACAAGCAAGGGCGAAAGCATGCGCTCCAGCACCTCTCTGATGAGCGCCTTGATCTCGTTACAGCTGTTCTCACGCAGTTGCAGCATCACACCTACATGGAGGAGGGGGGGGGGGGGGGGGGGGGGTAAGTGGTAGTGGTGAAGATGATGGTGGGTGGGATGGATGGGGCAGGGGGGGAGGGAGCAGTTTCTGTTGTGCTCAGGTTCAGGCTTAGATATCGGTTTAGTGTGAAGTGTAGTATCTGGTAGGCTATCTGCCCAACTTTTGGATTTGTATACGAGATTGAGTTTTGTATATGGTACTCATTGGATCAAATTACATATATGACATCATAATTACGCTTTGTATATGAGTATACCTAGTATCTTGTACAGTGTAGGTTGTATAGGAAGGTGTGGAAGGTAAAGACAACCGGGGGCAGGCAACACCCCTCATTTTTGGCATCCAATTTGTAGCGTCGCTTGCAACGCTGCATAGAACTTATCACATCAGGCTTCAGTTCACCAGTGCTTGTTTTGTTTACAGTCCTTCCCAATATTGAGGTTGGGCAAGTCTCTTTAGCCTATTTGGCTACGCCTTTACCGGCTAGACTGTGAACACACACACGCCTTCCTAACGCACCGTGCAGCTTGTTCACAGCCCCCCGAAATTAATCAACCCCAAAATGCTCCATCGTATCACGCCAAAGACACCTAGACACGAAATAAAGCCCTCGTGCTACAAGCAGCACTACGAATAAAAGCCTGATTCCTAGCGCACCATGTAGCTTGTTAAGAGCCCCCCCAAATCAACCCCAGAAGGCTCTATCGTAGCACGCCATAGACACCTAGGCACGGAATGAAGCCCTCGTGCTACAAAGAGAACCACTAATAAAAGCCTGCTTCCGAACGCACCATGTAGCTTGTTGGCCCTGAACAAGCCCATAATCACGGGGAACAGAGAGTCTTGCAGTTGATCCTCTACAATTGACATGTCGTAGCTGGTTGATGCCATCCGTCCCAAGTCGTTGTCCTGACCAGAGGCGCTGCATGGGACGTGGGGGGCAGGTTCAGTGGTTGAGGGGTGGTAGTGGTGGCGGTGATGGTGGTACTGGTAGTAATGGTGGTAGTGGTGGTGGTGATGGTGCTAATGGTGGTACTTGGGGTGATGGCGGTGATGGTGGTAGTGGTGGTGGTAATGGTTGAGGTGGTGGTGGTGCTAATGGTGGCACTGGGGGTGATGGCGGTGATGGTAGTACTGGTGGTGGTGCCAGTAGTGGTGGTTGTAATAGTGGTGGTGGTGGTGGTGGTTAGGTAGTAGAAGTGGAGGGGGTGCATAAAGGAAAACATGCACCTGTATGGCGTATGATGATATACACATATACTAATATATGTAATTGTACGGAAAAATGTGTATGAAACATTCACCACGGGTATTACACACAAACAAGGTGAGAGCCACAGAGTTCACATAATAAAGAAGTACAGATATAAGATGTGAAAGTATCGAGTATGTTTCGGCATACTGGATACTAGCACCTTGCACTAGCTTACAGTATAATGCACCCAGTACCAGTTTACCTGTTCCCCCCCACCCCCCCACCCCACCCCACCCCACCCCCCACACACACATCCACCCACCCACTCACCCGCCCATGGAAGAGTTCATGTTGTTGCCACTCCATGACACTGATTCAGCCTCTGCAGATGCCTCAGCTGTTGCACGCTCCATCACAGTGTTCATATCCTGCAGGGTGTGTGTGTGTATGTGTGTGGTGGTGTGTGTGTGTGTGGTGGTGGTGTGGTGATGGGTGCGTGTGAGGGTGGTGGTGTGGGGATGAATGTGTGTGGTGGTGGTGGTGTGGGGATGGGTGTGTATGGTGGTGTGGTGGTGGTGTGTGTGTAGGGGGGGGGGGGGGGGGGCAGGGGCAACACGTAAACTTATACTGGGTGCATTATACTGTAAGCTAATACAAGGTGGCAGTATCCAGTATACAACCAGGGTGCGGTACTGTGCCTATGCAAGGCATTGGGGTATGGGCTATTGCATGCTCCATCACAGTTTTTATATCCAGCAGGTGTGGGTGGGTGGGTGGGTGGGTGGTGAGTGGGGTGGGGTGGGGGTGAGTAGGGGTGGGGGTGGGGAGTGTGTGTGTGTGTGTGTGTGTGTGTGTGTGTGTGTGTGTGTGTGTGTGTGTGTGGGGGGGGGGGGGGGGGGGGGGGGGGGGGGGGTACAGCAGGTAACATGGTACTGTGTGCACCAGACTGCAGTTCTACGCACCACCCTGCCCCTTGCGCCACCACCCACTTGAATGAACCGGTACCCGGAACAACCACAGTCGTGCACAACTCTCCACCCTGCACCCTGTACCCTACAGGCTTTACCCCAGCCCTGCAACCTGCAAGCTGTATGCTTTGACCCAACCCAGCACCCTGCACCCTTTGCTCAACCCTGTAACCCACCCAGCCCTGCAACCTGCAAGCTGTATGCTTTGACCCAACCCAGCACCCTGCACCCTTTGCTCAACCCTGTAACCCACCCAGCCCTGCAACCTGCAAGCTGTATGCTTTGACCCAACCCAGCACCCTGCACCCTTTGCCCCAACCCCGTACCCCACCCAGCATCGCACCTGTATATGGGCCAGGGACAGGAACTCGCACGACAGCAGGTTCTCCACCACATCGATGGTTTCTTCAACCTGCAGCATGGACGCTGGATCATGAGCAGAGGCGTCTCTATAGCACAAGCTGCCATGCGTGATTTGATACAGGATTATATACATGCGTAAGGAAAGGCTAGGCTAGTAAATATAAGTGAATCAATAATATTAGTGAATGTTAGCTAATATTAGACGGCCGAGCGATTAGAAAAACTAATATTATTGTGACACTCTAATAATATTAGTAAATATTCGTTTTCCAAACATAAGACTAGTTGCCGTTCCCTATACATGTGTGATTAGACACAATATTATATACAAGCGTGATAACATACAAGATTATATACATGCGTGATTATATACAGGATTATATACATGCATGATTATATACATGCGTGATTAGATACAGGATTATATGCATGCATGATTACATACATGCGTGATTATATACAAGATTATATACATGCATGATTATATACATGCATGATTACATACAAGATTATATACATGCGTGATTAGATACAGGATTATATACATGCATGATTATATACATGCGTGATTATATACAAGATTATATACATGCATGATTATATACATGCATGATTACATTCAAGATTATATACATGCGTGATTATATACAAGATTATATTTATGCATAATTATATACATGCATGATTACATACAAGATTATGTACATGCGTGATTAGATATAGGATTATATACATGCATGATTATATACATGTGTGATTATATACAAGATTATATACATGCATGATTACATACAAGATTATATACATGCGTGATTAGATACAGGATTAGATGCAGGATGAGATAAATGCCAAATAAGATACAGGATTAGAAACTCGCGTGATTACACAGAGGAATATCCCCACCATCTGCACCACCTTCAGGCACTCCACCATCACCACCACCAACCATCTTCAGGCCCTGTAAACCCTTGCACTAAGTCAACCCTGAACCCAGGACCCTGAACCCAAAGCCCCTTACACGTTCAGGGCAAACAGGTAACCCTGAATTCTGTGGCCAGCACGATCGTTTACAATTAGAAGTCCAAGGTACAAAAGAACAAGTGTACCGTGCACCGCCACACCGCAGGACAAAACACCAAATACAACAAGTGTAGCATGCACCACCACGCACCAGAACAGCACCTACATATGAGTAAGAGTAGTGAGCACCACCACACAATGAGCAACACCCACCTGGGGTATGGTTTGGCGAAAGGTGATCATTCCCTCGGCCACTTGACCCTCTACCGTGTGCTTCAAGTTCTCAAGCAGCTCCAGTGCCCCTGCATAGTCTTGGGAATCAAGCAAGCACTGCAAGGCAGCCTTGGAGACACACACCTCATCAACGCCCTGCACAGATGTGGTGGTGTGCATGTAGTGAGTGGGAGTGTGTAGGGGAGGTGGGCGAGTGAGAGTGTGTAGGGGAGGTGGGCGAGCTTGGGCTTGTATTTGGGAGTTAGGGTGGGCGTGGGGATGCGGATGGGGCAGGGTGAGCTTGGGCTTGAATTTAGGCGACACATCTTTCATACAGCAGATGAGAAGGGTTGGGGGGAGCTGGAATTTGAATTGGGAGGTAATAACTATCATGTTGCATTCGGTGGTAGTGGTTCTATGTGTATGTATTTCTGTTTCTGTGGGGGTGGGAGGGAGGGGTGGGGTGGGGCGGGGTGTGGGGTGGGTGTAGGTGTGGGTGTGGGTGGGTGGGTGAGAGTGGGGGGCTGGGTAATCTGGGGCTAAAATTCAGGTGAGAATCTTTCAAGGGCTGGAGAAGGGGACATGACATGGGGATTCAATTCCAAGACTGAATACTCCCCAGGACAGATGACGCACAGACCATCAACCAAACATCAACCAAACAGGAACACAACAAGTAAGGAACCCAACGATGGGAATAAAAAGTGACTTACCCCAAGCTGCTCCAGGGCCTCGGTCAGGTTCTTCCTGCGCTGCTGCATGTTTACAACAGCTAGTGCTGACGTGAAGGTGGCATCATCAATCTTGCTTATGTGTCTACGAAGATCCTACAGCGCAGGTGGTGGTGGGTGGTGGACAGGTGCTGGTTAATGGGTGTTGGAAACAGCCATGGGTGTCCAGGGAACATCCACACACACTCACACAGCCGCCACATCTTAACGTGTGACGAAGGTCCACACAGCACTTCATGTACATCTTGACAACAGACACACATGCAGGCACACAATGCCAGCACACCTTGATTTGGTACAACATTGCACACAGCACTTGAGGCAGATCTTGAAAGCAGACACACATGCAAACCACAACTTTTCTTTACCGCTACAAGCAGCAGCTTCTAAGCAGCTTCTTGAGCCAGCCACTGGGCTAAGCCCCAAGATTCCAACAGTATTAGACATAAGCTTTTGTCAGCTTCCCCATGCATAATGTTGCTTGATGTTTGGCTGGGTATCAAGCCAGGGGAGCCGCCTAGCAGCTGCTGCTTGTATCAGAATTGGAAGTATATGATGCACACACACAGGCAACACACCTTGATGTGCGTCAACGTTCCACAGAGTGTTCGATGCAGATCTTGAAGCCCCGCTGCCGCCTCAAACATGTTCTGACTCCTGGCTGCTATCTCATGCATCAGCTGGGTCTCCACAATATCCTGGAGGAGGGCGCACGGAGCAAAGTGTCCCACACAGAGGAGTAATGAGTTGAAAGAAAAGAAAAGGAAAAGAAAAAGAAAAGAAAAGAAAAGAAAGAAAAGAAAGAAAAAACGCCTACTGGGGCGTGGTGTTAAGGGGACTGTCCTGTACGCTGAAGCTGGGGACTGCCACCATGGCAGACTAGGTAATGATTTGATGACTTCAAATAGATGCAGCATGTGAGCACCCCTGCACTTTACTGCGCTGCACTGGACAAAACCAAGGAGGGCCTGACAGGGCACCAATATTTGAATATTACCCGCTTTGAACTACAGCTTGCCACTATCCAAACAAGGCGACACTCGAAGAACATGGATTCCAGCTCTTAGGCCTTCACTTCACGTCCCGTCATCCGTGCCCACTCCCAGCTCCTATTCCCAACCCTACCAGGTCCGCACATGCAGGATAAAAAACGAACACACCGTCGAACGCATTCTTCCCCAATACTACCCTCTGGTTTCATACACCGTCCCACCACAGGCCTAGTGCAGGCATATACATTTAGACTTTCACTCCGACCAATTAGGCACCCACCCAGGTACAGCCTCAACACTGAACAGGTGCTTACTTCGGCACAGCCCCGCCACTGATCAAGTCCAGACTGTAGAGTTTAGAATTAGATATAACTTACCAGGTACCCACTCAGATCCTCCATTCTAGCGTTGATGCTCTCCTCACTATCACCACACTCAAACAAGGCTTGAATCACTCCAGGCCTGTCATTAAAGTGGCAAGAGGTAGAGCGTATCAAATCATTATGCAGTGTTGCGCATCCAGGTGTATCCTACATATATATAGGGAACGACAATATGATATCAATAATATCATATGATATCATGTCATCAGATGATTTCATATGATACCGGCAGTCTGACTAGGCTAAAGTTACCATTTGTGTACGATATCATATGATGCAATTTGTATGATATCATATGATATCACACTCGCCTTTGGTCAACAGCATATGATATGCCGGTCCCTGCATATATACCATACGTAACGCGCATCATATATACGAACTGCGCAGCACTTTTGCATATCCTATGTACATGAGAAGCATGTCTGTCACACATTCTAGGTACACACTACACATGAATGACATCAATTAAGCACATCCTTCGTGCTGCATACACTTGACATACGCACACCCATGCAATATGTATAACAAATAACACCCCGCGTATATTATATGCATGACATTCATGCATCATATGTTCATACCACACACGGCATACAATCCTCCTGGTTGAGAAATTTTCAACATCCCATATACCACAAGTGGATTGGCCTCATTGTGCTGACCTCCCACTTTCCTTGCATCATCATGCTTCTTGAATCCGGCCCCACCTTTCTAATGAGTAGTCCTCCTGGAAGTAGTCAGGTGGAACTTGCTGCAGCGCTTGCACCAGCCCATCACCTTGAACCATGGACGCTGCGCAAGGTACGGGCAAAAGAGGGAGTGCGCTCAGGGTGGGAGGGGCGAGGTGACCAGAGCAGGCACAGGCCATGATAGAGTGGAGGATCAAAATGAAGGGGATTAGGTGACTTATCATGAGAAGCAATTTGGAGCTCGCGAAGGAAATGGTGGTGGTAGAAATGGATGAAATGTAAGTGACTGGGATGGACGTGGTGGTGCAAGGGGATTTGGCAGACGAGCAGGGGTGGAGGTGCAAGGGGAGTGGGTGAGCAAGCACGAGAAGATAGAGCAAATTGGATCAAAAGTGAGAAAGCATGAGATTGTAGACCTGAGCTCCGCATCTAGTGAAAGGAAGCATACGCAATCAATTATGTTACGTTGCAGAAGTGTCCAGATGTGGGAGTCATGCACAAACAAGGCATGGATGAGTCAACATGATCGACAAATGGATAGTGGGTGTGCACCGGGATACATGTATGTTGGGGTGGGAGTGAGGGGTTTGGGGGTAAGCTTGGGTTTGTGTTGCCAATGCAGTGATATAGTCCTCCTACCTTTTGTATGTAGTTCTCGTACCCCTTGCAGTGATATAGATCTCGTAAAGTTCCCGTACCTTCTGCATTATGGATCAACTACTCATGAGGCATACTATGGTCGTCACTGGTAAAAAGTTGTACAGGCTATAGAACACTGGCAAACCCGCTCACATACAAGAAGAGGGGACATGCGGTGCATGCATTACATGTGCACATGTCCTGTGTCATGCTTCAACAATGTATTCTGATAAGTTGGCTTGAATTCTGTTACCTAAAAGGCCTTCTGACTGTCAAACCAATATGATTGCAGTATTTACTCAGGAGTGTGGTGGAGCATTGTTTACCACAGGACCCAATTTGTACTCTGCCTGCAGACAAGGAGCAGTCTGAACGCTGATAGAACAATTGGTTAATCCCGATGCCTAATGACCAGGTAGCCAACTCTCTGGTGCATGAAATCTTCCTGATCACTACTCAGAGGGTCTGGTCCCACTGAGTCGTTGCTCAGGTCTGTTTGAAGCTGCGAATCAAGGTTTGGTGTGGCATTCGCGGACAACCAGATCTCACCATTGCCCTCAATTGCCAGCCCAATTTGAAGCCCCTGCTCCAAGCTGCTGCGATCTTGAGCAAAAACTCGCAACCTTCCCTCGTCTCCCCCGACGAAATTCAGATACTGGGCCAAGTCCTGACGCGATATGTTGGGATAGCGAGTGGTGTCGATGGGAGGAGGTGGCTGGTTCGTCCAAACGCTCTCCTGGCTCCGGAAGCCAAACCACCCCCCGCTGTTTTTGATATCCTGCCTCGGATCATTCACTGCAGTAATGATGGTCTGACTGCCGATAGCAGGGCGACCGTGCCTCTGCTCTGGTGCCCCCCTGCTGGATCGAGCATTCCCGTAGGTGGGGGGCACCCGATCTGAGGAACTCGAATCCATGCAAGGTGGGACTCAAAAATGTAATACGCTGGGATCTATAATTATTGTTGGAAATAGCCTAGAGTGGCCACCATGAGGTCGGGGACTCACACACACCAAATTGGATGCCGCAGTATGAGGAGCAGGGCGTGTAGGAAAGGCCTATGTTCAGGCCTATGTTGGTAATAGCTGGACACGTGGGAGGAGCATGGCCCATGGACCGCGGACCGCCGCCGCCCCCCCCCCCCTCACGGCAATTTTGGCCGGGTCTGGAGTGTAGGTTTAGTGTGACTGAGGTCCCGGGCCAAAGCTGAATTGTTTTTTCGCAACTTGTGCTGCTCGGCAAGCTCTTCTGAAGCGCACATCGCAACCGGAGCATGAAAGTAGGAGCCATTTACAATCAACATTTGGAAAGAGTAGCACGGAGACGAATCTTGAACTTGTCACGAGCCAGACTGACCGTTTTTTTCAAATGTTGATTGTAAAAGGCTCCTACTTTCATGCTCCGGTTGCGATGTGCGCTTCAGAAGAGCTTGCCGAGCAGCACAAGTTGCGAAAAAACAATTCAGCTTTGGCCTCGGTCACTCTAAAAGTACACTTTCCATCACTCGAAATCGCGAGTGCACTGATGAAAACAATCCCTCTGCCCTTTACGCTTTGCCAAGCCACCCAGCCACTCCACTTCGTTCGTGCTTTGCGATCCTTGCCCCCTTCCCCCACCCGAACTCCGTACCATGTAGGTCTGCGATGCTCCAATCTATAATGCCCCAACGTTAGCAAGCTGTGCCCATCCTGCGAGTTTCTGGCAGGAGTACAAGTGCTTCTGTCAAAGCGTGCGAGATCAACCTCCGACATCAACCTCCGAAAAAACCCTCCGACATGCATCCATGCATGCGTATCTGATCCGGGCCTGCCTCTGGTTTCGGGGCCACCCTTTATCCCGCACTCCAGACCCTGAGCAAAATTGCCGTGCCCCCTGCACACACACACAGACACCACCGTGTGCACCCGGGTGCACCTGCCGAGGCAGCTGCCGGGATGCCGGCCCCAGCTCCACCGCGCTGACTCAGCTCCATCGCGCTGACTCAGCAGTAGAGTGACACATCAACAAACCGATATAACCGAATTGTACGTCGTGCCACAACAACGCCCTCACCTGGCTGGCCACGATAAAAACCTACCAATTATAGTACCAACTGTCGACTACTTTTTCTACTTTTTCATTACGCAAACAAACGCAGCTGATTCGTTTTCCCTCGTCAACAAAAGTTGCTAACATGAGTACCGGAACAGCACAGAAGTCTAGTGATGTTTCGAATGACACGCGCGGGGTGTGCGTCACCCTTCAGAACGAGAAGGATGGCAAGGTCATGCATCCCGATCTGATCAATCCAAACATCAAGGTCGCGCAGTATGCCGTGAGAGGCGAGCTTTACCTTCGAGGAGAGCAACTGCGACAGGAGGGCAAGGAAATTATCTTCACAAATGGCAAGTGCTAGTACGCGGAATTCCTGCTGGATCGGCATTGGGTGATTCCCCGTCCTGATCATCTAATCCCAACAACCAATCCTGCTTTTCTTACACAGTTGGTAACCCGCATTCTTTGGGAGGAAAACCTCTGACCTTCACCAGACAGGTAAGCGCTGCATTGTCCTCAGTCTACGCCTTCTGGAAACGTAGGACCCGCGGCTAGTGTAAAACTTGCTTGTCTAACCGATGCTTCCGAAACGGAACAAGGGGGGACTGTCACTTGCATGAGGAAGCGACCTTCAATTTAAAGCCTCCTTGCACAAAACCTACAATCGTGGAGCTCCCCCTGGTCGCGAGTCCTACTCCCAACATGCCTGCCCGCTGGTGTTTATTCTCATCCCATGCAAGCACTGCAAAACGCTGCAGCGTGAAGACGTACTCTCATAATTCTGAAACTACGCGCAGAAGTTATCTCGCACTCTCCCTCTCGGTGCCGGCGTGCCTATTGTGTGTGTCGAATCGAAAACTGATTCCGAAATCCAAAGAGAAAGGCCCTTCGCAGTCCTCCTCTTCCTGTTCAGAAGGTTTCGCAAGATAAGGATTTGCATCTGGATGAGAAACCTCCGCACATGTCCACGTGTTTTGACGGCTGACTCAGCTCTTAGCCGATCTGCACGTCTCATACCTTGCTCTTTTGGCGTGTTCTGTTGCCTTTATATTCTGACGTTTCTAAAGGCGATTTCTTACAGCTTTCTCATCTGGCTGTCTCTTATGGTTACCTATGGCTTTCTTTACCGTGCCCTTGTGCCCCTTTGCGAGCTTGGATCACTATGTTCTGTATAGATTTACGTTTTGGGAAACCCGGAATTATCGCTTCACAGCTTGGCACATAAATGTTTAGTGATGTTCTGAAGTCCCCCTTGCCTCTGTCATGCCGTGAAGTCCAATAGGGAACCAGTAAAATGTAACCATCATCATCATCATCGTACTGCGAGCAAGAAAACGTAGTTTTTCCCTTGCCTAGCCTTACGCCACGTGCAGGCCTACCGAACTTTAATACGAGCATGATGACTTACCCTGTTAAACTATTGATTCCAGGTTATTTCTCTCTGCACCGCTCCCTTCCTCTTGGATCACCCTGATGTCGAGAAACTGTTTGCCCCTGATGCCATTGCCCGTGCCAAGAAGCTGACTGCTTCCTTCAAGGGCGGAATTGGCGCCTACACTGATTCCAGAGGCAACTCCATGATCCGAGAGGAGATTTCCAACTTCATCCAGAAAAGGGACGGCATTCCCTCAAACCATAACGTGAGTCTTCACCATTATCAGAGCCATTTTGTGCATCACCCTGAACCCATGCTTTGATCGTGGCTCAAATGATGCTGGTTCACCCCATGGATAATCCCACCTGATCAAAGCACTGCCTTAGCCCATAGATCCATGCATCACAAGACATTTGATATTGATCATGTACTCATGTGTGTCAATCCCGTGAATCTGACTGAATGCCGTTTCCTTGTCGATGCTGTCGCAGCATGTCTTCATGACCGATGGTGCCAGCGTGTCCGTCCGCATGTCCTTGAATGCGCTCATCAGGAACTCAAACGATGGTATCCTGGTGCCCATTCCCCAGTACCCTCTTTACTCAGCCTCTATCTCCCTTTACGGTGGGTCTAGCAGCACAGCTAACATGTACGCTCCTTCCACATTTATTATACCTCCCTCTCCCTCTCTGATGAGTTTCCTCCGGCACTGTTCCACATTCTGCTATGTTTCGCGCATGCAGACCAATTGTTTACAGAGGCTGTGCTTTTCCATGCATCTGACATGTTTTTGTGGTACCCTGCATGTGCAGTAGCTAGTACTTGTTCAACATCGACCTGCTTTCGTGTCACATTAACCTACAATGGGTAGTGGCAGATGGCTGTTGGAGGCTTCAATGTATGATGCCTGTTGAATTTATGTAATGTCGTTTTAACATTGAGCATTGATTATATATTCAACTGTTGACTTGTCTGGTTCAGAGTCTGGACTCAGGATCCAGATAACATGTCATAACTTGGTTACTGCCCGTGTTTGCTGACAAGTTAGCTCCTGATCCATGCCTATGCAGGTGGGGCCTTGATCCCATACTACTTGGATGAGGACAATGCTTGGGGCCTGGACATGCCAGGTCTGAAGACTGCTGTTCAGGAGGCCCGTGCTGCAGGCAAGAACGTCCGCGGCATGGTGTTCATCAACCCTGGAAACCCTACAGGTATGGCTTGTCCCGCAGATAAACAGCTCCGACATTCCTGACACTACATGAGATGCGAGGGGTGGGGACTCTACAGTTCATATCCTTGCCTCTTCTTCTGCTGATTCACCTCATAGTCTTGTGTACCAAATAGTGGTGCAGTGCTACCATGCATCAATCAAATTTGACAAATAAGTGCACATGTAATCATGATGCTCACTAGATGCTGTTCTATTCTGTGTCTGCACACCCACTCAAGAATAATGTAAGCTTCAACAAAATCCAACCATGCTGTCCATTGAGAACATATGTTGGGTCTAAAAAGACTTATGAGCTTTCTGCCATCTCAACATAGTGGCCTGATTCCATGACCATGGCTGTCTATCTTTTGTGCTCCAGGCCAGTGCCTGACCCACGCTAACCTGTGCGAGCTGGTCAAGTTTGCGTACAATGAGAATATTGTGCTTATGGCAGATGAGGTTTACCAAGAGAACATCTACCAAGTAAGCTGAAATCGCCATGCACTTGAAGGAATGGGTGTATGGTGACAATTCCTGATTGTGAATGGTGTATTAAGTGTCGTGTGGTGTCTTCGTTTTCGCATGCCAGACTTACCAGCTGCTGCTACTTCATTCATTGCCTTTCTGGGTCTTTCCAGTTTTATTTGCTTAGTGTGAGCAGTGAGTGAGCTCTGAGTAGTGTGAGATCTCAATCCCCAATGTGGTGTGTGCTTTCTTTTGCATACCAACTTGGTAGTCATGGCTGACCTTGTTATCTTCCTTTTCATTTCAGGACGAGCACCCCTTTATCAGTGCCAAGAAGGCTGTTTACGATATGGGAGCACCATACAATGAGGCTGTTGAGCTGTTTTCATTCCATACCATCTCTAAGGTGCGGTGGCTAGCGCTTGCCTTGTCTGCTGCTGACTTATAATCCATTACCTACAGGTGTCTTATTGGCGTACTGCGTGAGGAGGAGAGGGTAGTGGAGTACGGTGGTGAAGGCATGTCCTGGGGATTTAATCCTAAAAGGAAACGGTGTGGGATGATGTAATTTAAGTTTTCAGTTGTTAAGGATGGAAAGTCTCTGTGGGAAGCTCTGTGAGACTCAGACTGCAGCATCTCCACGTCCAACAGTTGGTCTGCCATGCTACTTACTGTCTGAACCCCCTACCGCCACCCATCCCTTTGTCTATTTACAAATATAATGCCAACAACAACCAACCAACGCCAGGCGGCCAGTGTACTGCATACAGATTTGGGCATGTACTTTTAAATTCGGGCTGCATGATGCCCGGGTGTAACATTTGGAAAGGTACAAACGTTTAGATTCGGGCTGCACGATGCCCAGGTGTATTGTAAGGGAAGGCAAAAGCTGTTTGTATTCAGCTGCGCGATAGTAGTATCGGGCTGCAGAATTCTCCTCACATTTGGGGTGTCAAATGCCCATGTGCTAATTTGGGGGTGCAGAAGTGGGCCTGAAGGGTCGTTACGCAAGGTACCAGGGATGTAGTCGCGCATGTTTGGTAGGGTGCAACTGGGCAAAATTGACCTGTTCATGTCTTGGTCTCTTTTTGTGCATGCTCGCTCTTCTACCTGATGATGATTCTGATGTTGAGGTCCATATCGGGACTGGTCTTGCTGGGCATTGGTGGGTCGAATTCACAGGTCCAGTTAGTTGTCTACTCCTAATCAACGGATCAGCAGCCCCATCCGTGCATGTTGCATTCCTGCGGCACTTATGATGTAACTGACGCTGCCAATAAACGGCAACATGGTCTGCTGATCCGATGAGCTGTTGATCTGGCCACATGGGTGCAAGCTGGTGACCTGCGCAATGCCTTATCCATAGACTTCGGACCGCCAAAACGTTTTGTATCGGGCTGCACGATGCTCAAGCCAAGCATCTGCAATCCGTTCACGCTTAGAATCGGGCATGTCCGATGCTCAAGCCAAGCATCTGAAATACGAAAACGATTCCCACACATGGGAGCCTGATGGATAAAACCAGCTCCAATCGTTTAGAACTGGCTTTGCCCGATAAATCGGGCTTATGCATTACGCTACAGGCGACCATCTCCTTGTATGTGCAATTTGCATTCTGACCATGTCAGGGCTCCCTGAACCTTATGCAGGGTACCGGAGGAGAGTGCGGCCTTCGAGGAGGCTACATGGAGATGGTTAACATCCACCCTGATACAGTGGCACAGATGTACAAGTGCGCGTCCATCAACTTGTGTCCCAACACTGTGGGCCAGATAGCTGTTTCCGTCCTGGTCAACCCCCCTGCTCCTGGGGATCATTCATATGACATGCACGTGAATGAGACGACATCAGAGCTTCATTCGTTGAGGCGACGTGCTCATATGGTCACGGATGCGTTCAACGCACTAGAGGGCGTGTCGTGTAACTTCACTGAGGGCTCTATGTATAGCTTCCCTAAGGTGGGTGCATCCAGGATTGATGTGTGTGGGGTGGGGGGTAGTGATGTGACCTGCCTACCACAAGCCCCGTGCCTGTATACTTATTAAATCTGAAGCTAGGTCGCCAGGGCACATCTCCTGTTCACAGCGCTGAATACAAGAGACCTTCCCATGGAAAACGTCGTCTCCAAATCCTGGGATCTGGCCTGGAACCCAACAATACTTGTTTTGAACTCCGGATCTGTCGAGCTCTGTTTGTTTTTGAGTGGAGTTAATTAGTGTGGTGTATTAAACGTATGCCTCCTCCTACGTTGCAGATCACGCTCTCCGCAAAGGCTATTGAGAAGGCCAAGTCCATGGGGAAGGCCCCCGATGTGTATTACTGTTTGAGGTTGTTGGAAACGACAGGTATCTCGACTGTCCCTGGATCTGGCTTTGGCCAGAAGGAAGGCACCTTCCACCTGAGAACAACTATCCTCCCCCGTGAGGAGGTGATGGATAAGTTCACTAAGATGTTCAAGACTTTCCACGAGTCCTTCATGGATGAGTTCAGGGACTAATCAAGTCGAGAATGAACCGAATAGCACTCATCATGTAGCCCTTTGCTTTCAGCAGGGTTTGGTGGTGTGATCTCTTTATGTTGGACAAGAAAGGCAGCTCCAGACTGCCATTCCATTCCGGCCATTTTCCACTGACTAGACACGGTGGTTGTTTCGTGTTGTTTGCTTGGGAGTCATTAATGTACTCGCATGGCCAGCTTGCCTTTGTTACAGGTGGTGGTGAAGGTCTGCTAGGTCGTGGGTCGATATCTCATGTTGTTTCAAACAGCGCCTATTCCGTTGTAGGAGTAAGCCATGTTTTTCTTTCTGTCCTTGCCGCTAGTTTGTATAGGGGCCCAACATGGGGTGAAATCCTTTAGGTCAGAAATCCACAATAAATACTGAATGAGTTGTCCGCGCAATACTGAGCAATACTACCCGATTAGAATCCTTGACTAGAAGCCAAATCCATGTCTGGTCTGGTTTTCCTCCATCCTCATTCGTTAGATGATTTGTACTTCGGAACTCTTTAGCGAATTTGCTAACAGAAAATAATTGACAGGATCCATACTTGCATCAAGTTTGCGTCCATGCTTGATCGAGAATACTGGGCCTGATTCGATGTGCATATTCTTACACGCCAGCATCTGGGTAATGGTTTCCTCGGTCGTCCCGAAGTTTATTGCAGTTGTAAATCTTTGAACTTGTTTGCATGGCCTTCTGTTATCGGCCGGCTCTCCCGGCTCCTCTAGAGTGACTTCCAGCGCACAGGCTTCCCGCCCTATCGCGCCTAATGTAGCGCCGCTGCCAGGTACGGCGCGCACTCTACATGCCAGTACCATGAGGTACTGCGGCTTCCTTCCTCATCTACCAGTTCCTCATGTATGATGAGCTTCCTAATTTAAAGCAAGAGATCCTTCCATCCATTCCTCTGTCTCTACGTAATACGCAAAACTGCGGAAAGTGAAACCTTCAGGCAGACCGCTGTTCAAGGTCATTTAAGTATAACACTCGGGGGGCTGGATAAAATAAATCGGTTGGATTGTTTCGTGGTTTTTCGGCCAACTCAGGGCTGCTCACTGTCTTCCAATTCCATGCCCCCCTATCGGTTGACAAAGAAGAAAGTGCTACATGCTTCTACATGCCCTAAAGTAAGGCGTCTAACCGTCTTTGGGACTTTGTTGATCATGACACTCATCAGTCATCACTCCACCAGCCTCTTAGCCGTTCACTCACTCATCCGCGCACAAGCTAGTGTGTACTAAACTACTGTGTAGCATATGCACTACAACACCTAAAGAAAAATATCACTCTTCAAAGTGCAAAACAGCAAAACGCTTCCACACGGGTCTCGACAATTTACTGACAGGAGAAGATGGGAACATCTGTAGTTCTCTGCCGCTGGCTTGCATTTGATTTTTGTGTTTCAGCAATCAAGAGTTAGGCAATTCCCTCAAGTAAGCACGTGCAAAAGTTGTGTTCTCGTGACGGCTGAGACTCCTAGCAAGAGGGCATTCATTTATTCACACAGCAACGAAGCTCGTTGATAGGTCGAGGTACAACTGTAGGAGTACACATCTGAAAAAGTGAAACCTTTGGATAGGATGTATGCAGCACCATGAGTTGCATGCCAGCGAGAGCGCACATAGGTTTAAGTTCATGCTTCAAGTTCACTCGTAAACGTCGAAACAAAGCTTGGCACGGGCGAGGCTGAACAAGGCGCGATAATGCGATATCCATTTACTGATCCTTGATTCCGTCATAGTCCCCTGTCTAGGTAAGTTCCCAGCATAATTTCCAAGGGAGGAGCAGATACACTTTGCCTGACTCTTACCCCTGCTTCAGCGCATCTGTCAGATGGATCTGACCCAACCATCTGACCCAAGCGCGGACATAGCTCAAAGAATTGCAGACATCCAACTAGCGGACGGCACGACTATTATCTCAACTTTCAAGGTGTTGGTTTCCTTTGCCCCTGGTGGGCAGTTGGGACTCGGGATCTGTTGTTCTGCTTGCGGATATCACACTCATATTCTGTCATGGGACTTCCATGCCCGTCCCATGCAACAATTTATGGTGTTTCATACCGTAAGTAGTTTGTCTCTTGCTGGTTTTCTTTCAGACTATATTAGTGCCAGTGTGCATCAGTTTCAGTGTCTTATGGAACCGGAATGCTTGTTCGTTTCGGGCAGTGTGTGTTGCTGCATTATTTGGGGTGGGGACGACGGGTGGGCAGTCTGGGCACTTCTGTGACTGCTAAGATAGAGCATGTTTCTGTGCACCCAGCATTCCAGCTTAGTCCCGTATGTTGTCACTTGACACTTGGCACTTGGCAGCCTGCTTGGCAATACATATACCGTATGTGCATACCGATTCAATTCACCCTTGGCTTGCATGATGGAAATACCTCCATCCATGACCCACCCTGCTAGCATGTACTCATGTAGTCATGTTCATAACGAAATTCTCGTCCTACAAGCAAGCAAGCTCTCGTGCTTGGCTTACTCTGATGGACCACCCCTCCTCGGGCAGGTGCACTTCGCATTTACGTTCGATGACCTTCGTCTCGGGATTTCGGAAAGCCAACTTAGTAGCCACCTGAGCTGAAATCATATGAGTTGTGTATGTTTGTGTATTCACGGGATGGCCTCCGGGATGCCCTACAGAAAGCCGTGGCGACGGACATATACCGAAACGGCTTTAATCCCGACATCAACATCGGACACTTCCGACATGCCCAACTATCCTGTTGCGGGCTTGCGGCTTCCTGTACAGATTTCAGACCTGCGCCTACCAAAGGCGCGAACCGAATTGGAATGGTGACCCTTTTCGTCCCGCCCCCCACTCCAGATCAAATACACTATTTGGTTTCGGGGACACAACCACCTTCAACCGACTATGCGACTACCGGAAAATTGATCGGGTTAGGGTTAGGGTTATGCAGGCAGACAGGCTATGAGATCCTTCATCCATGCGTTCCGTATTCGTCCCTCACAAACCTCTGTAGCTGTCCCCGCTACCATGTCTCAGGCAAGAATGAGCACCATGCGCTCCGCCAGCAAGGCTGTCCCTACTGTTGCTGCCCCCAAAGCCCGTCGCAGCGTGCGCGCTAAGGCTGCTGCCACCGAGGAGAAGAAGGTGCTACTTTTAGCTCCACTCTAGCCACTCATGTGTCGGACTGCAACGCCTTCACGAGCATATCCGATTACCATGCTGCATTGATTATTCAATGCTTCACCACCAGGGTTGGCTCTTGCTCTGGCTCTCTGTCCCACCCTCCACCCTCCCCTGTCGCCACCATCTCACTGTTTCCCACCTTCTCATCCATACTTGCCGACTTCTGAATTTATCAGGGATTCGGAAAGGAGAATTACATCGACGAGACCCCTGCCTCTCTGCTCAGGCCCGGAGTTGACACTGATAGCAGGTGCGACCATCTACCCCCAGCTCACCTCCACTCCAGTTACATGGCGTTGTTGAGCCTGCAGCATCCCTTGTAGCCGTACGTCAATGAGCACCCTCGAGCTTATCTGCTTGCCTCGAGGGTCCGCCTCTCATGCGTGAAACCGACACTTAGAGCCCGAGTTCTCGTGCCATGCGCTTATTCTATAACTCGGCAGGAACGTTCCCAACCTGCTTCTTAGGCCGTGCTCGCTGCTTGACGCCCTCTATCTTCCTGTTCGGTTATATCGTCCACCGGATCCATGCGTTGCCGACCTGACAGATCACCTAACCATGCATCTGTCCCCGAGAGAACGAATAACCCGAAATGGAATCTCCCCCCTGCAAGTTTGTGTCTCGATAGCGATCCCGAGGTTCCTACGACGACCTCCCTGCGTCGTATTGAGGGTCTACCCACGTAAGGATTTTATGCCATGCCATGCAAGGGATACCTCATCCGCACGTACCTGCACAATCTGGCCTTCTCCCTACCTAGAAGTATCTCTGACACTGTTGACTCACCCTCCTTAGCAATGTCTGAACCTTTTCCCCACACAATCTGCTGTGCAGTATTAAGAGCAAGTTTGAGAAGATTATCCGCGAGGCTCAGGACAAAATCTGTGCTAGCATTGAGGAGATTGACGGCTCTAAGTTTCACCAGGACGCATGGACCCGCGCTGATGGTGGCGGAGGAATCACACGCGTCATCCAGGGAGGCAACGTGTTCGAGAAGGCTGGTGTCAACGTGTCCGTTGTGTATGGTTCCATGCCCCCTGAGGCCTACAGGTACGGCATCGCTCAGTCAACAAAGCCAAATGCGCTGCTGTGAAGATGTTTAACATGTCCAATTCTGACCTAGATTTCAAACATGGATCTAGTAGCATGCTGGACTGCCGCAGGGCATGTGTCCAGCATGAGTCACATGCCGTGCAGAATCTTCGCACGACTCGTGTTGTGTGTGATGACTCATGAGCGCCTGTACGGATGCATTTGGTGTGTCTTTTTTGCCACCATTCTTAGTTCTGTGATTAAACCAAGCATTTGAAACACTCAATTTCCTGTATCCTCACATGTCTGCACGTCCCACTATTAAGATCAATTTGCTGACTCCCACACATAATGCTACAGTTGACTGAGCCATGCACATTGTTCCCCCCCTTTATAGATCTGCTGTCGGAAACCCCGATGCTTTGAAGGGCAAGGACGAAGCTGGCCGCGTTCCTTTCTTCGCAGCCGGTATCTCTTCCGTCATGCACCCCAAGAACCCTTTCGCCCCCACCATGCACTTCAACTACCGGTAAGCCTGCAGCTCAGAGCTGCGAATGCGCCACGTCTGTGCAAGACCTTGCAATGCTTATTTGCGTTGAACAGATGGAAGGCATCCATGTCTTGAGCATGCTGTTTGACTGAGGAACGGCAATTTGATATCATGTCGTGATGTGATAACATTTAATGCCGGCAGTCTGACTAGGCTAAAGTTACCAATTATTTAAAGGGTTTGGCTGACATATGAAGGTATACTCATACGTTTATAAGCTCATATGTATACATGTGCCGTATATTCTTTCTCGAAACGTATGAGTATTGACGTATAGAAACGTATAAGTTGAACTTCTAAAAGTACAGCACGCTTCCGGGCGTTTAACTTTCTTGGTTTTCATTAAATTTATCACGTGGATAGCTCATTGGACAGCTATTGACCTCCTCTATCACAATATGCAATAACATTAACCTTTTGCGCGTACCATTTTGTTTAAATGTGGCCTAAAGTTTGATTTAGATAGCCAGGATGGCACACATATTAGAGCGCCACCTAGCCTTCCATTCCACAAGCTGTGCTCCTACGTGGGCTTGAAGGATTGATGGTGCAAGCCTAGTGCAATGTGAACATGGACACTATTGTAATATAGTTATATGCTTATATTTTTTAATATTTTTGGCATTGAATGGCTCCCTTAGTTTGGCACCGCCCTTCTGAGTCGACGCGCTTTCTGGTTGTGATTTATTTTTCTGAGAATTGGACAACCCTAACTTGTCAGATTTTTTCTTCTGAGAGTTGGAATGTGATGCCAATAGAATTAGCAATGCGGCAATACCTTTAAACCCACGCTTAAGTATTTTTCCCAGAAGTGCAACAAATATTCATACGTTTATATGCGTATGTTTATACGCATATACGGCATATACAAATAAAATATACGTTTGCTTCCAAACCCTATTTATATACAACATCATATGAATCTACTATATCATATATCATATCATATCGTACTCGCCGTTGGTCAACATCACGTGATATGCCAGTCCCTACATATGTCTGGTGTTGTATAACTTAGCAATGGTACTCCATTGAAACGGAAGATGGTGTGAAGTGTTGATGTAAACTTGCACGTGCATGTTGACACATTGTTGGGGTGTTGCAATATCAAACCATGGAGGATCATGGTCAAAACAAATCCCGTTGTACTGGAACATACCTTCTTCGGCCTCGTGGCATGCACAGGTAACTGAGATTGTGATAAAAAACCATCATGGATTCAATCATAAATCTCTTAGATTCTCCTTAACTTAAAAGTATGTACATATTTTGATGCTAAATTCTATCACCATGGTCATGCTAAAATATGATATTTTCAATCGCCAGATACTTTGAGACTGAGGATTGGAACGGCGTCCCTGGCCAGTGGTGGTTTGGTGGAGGAACTGACATCACCCCCTCTTACCTCGATGAGGATGACATGAAGCACTTCCATGGAAGTTACAAGGCGGTGAGTATTACGAATTTCGTTATCTGCATTTGTATGCATGTGCAGGCCCTTTGATGTCCCTCCCAGGCCAATGTCGTCTACAACACTGGGGGAAACATGTGATATTGGTATACCTGCCTGAACAAATGACCCGTCCTCTTATTAAACATGGGAGTATCTGATGCTTAGCTATTTGTTTTTGTCAGGACTGTGCAATATGATACTATGTCACTGAGTGCCATTCAGTAACTAGAACTCTGAATCTTGAACCATGAACACCTTCCTGTCAATACTGAGACGATTGATTGTCTGCCATCCATTTGTAGAATAAGAAGTAGAGATGTAATGGGTGACAAACCTGATGCCATGTGTCCCCCTCTCCTTGCAGATCTGCGACAAGCACGACCCTGCGTACTATGAGAAGTTCAGCAAGTGGTGCGATGACTACTTCCTCATCAAGCACAGGGGAGAGCGCAGGGGTCTGGGTGGTATCTTCTTCGATGATCTCAACGACAAGTGCGTATGACTGAAGCTGATGCACATCAAATCAAATCACAGTAGCTCAGCTTTAATTTAATTTAATCACATTACATAAACATATTAAATCAGTTCAATTCAGACACGACGCATCGCATGTCCCAGTGTTGAAATGCCGGTAGTACTTATGATGGGAATATGATGTTAGTGGTGTGCGGATATGCTTGGATGGTCCATTTGTCTGCGGTGTTGGGAATGGGGAGCCTGAACCTTCTTGGCAATGCTCTTTTCTTTCACCTCCCGACTCTAAAATTCGCCGCCAAGGCCAAACTGCAGTGTCTGTCCTGTTACGGCTAGGGATCGGCGTATCATATGATGTTGACCCAAGTATGATATCATACAAATTGCATCATATGATATTGTATATAAATGGTAACTTTGGCATAGTTAGACTGCCGGCATCATATGATATCATATGATAACATGTTGGCGGTCCCTAGTTATGTCCTATTGTGTGTCAAACATGTCACTTTGATGGTGGATGCATGAAAGGCTTGCCTCGCGCTCATGCGTGCACGCGCTAATTTGCTGAGCGCAGCTTAAGAGCAGTATCTCAAATCTTGCAGGGGCCAGTGTGTGTAGTTGATAAAAGAAACAATTGTAGAAATGCGAGGGACGGTGCCCACACTGTGCTGCCCCTCATGTGTAGGGAACAGCAACTAATATAAGTGTTTGAACAAGTAGTATTAACTAATATTATAACAGTGTCACACAAGGGGGGGGGGGGGGGGGGGGGGGGGGGGGCAAGAAAACAGATTTCGTACCGCATATTCGATATGGATAGAAAACCTCGAGAAATAGTGGATTAAAAATATCAAGTCGATACACCCACAGACGGCCGAGACAGAGGGGTGGGGGGGGGGTCCGACCGTTTTCCCAACTTTATTTGTACTTAGTGTAACTTTCTTGCCAGTGCGATTTTTTGATCGTTACGAGCATCATCGAGAAGGGCTCGACGAGACGAGTACCAATTTGCAATTGTCAGTCGGTTACACCCAGTGTGTAATTAATGGGTGCCAAGGAAGGCACATCCAGGCTGGATGCCAGGCTGGACATCACCTGCACCTTTGCGTCCAGCGTCGCACGAGCGGCAGTTAAGCTGAAAAACTCCGCGCGCAACGCGTTCTGAATTCTGGGCCCTGGCGAGGTTCCTAAAGCAGTTGAGCCTGGGGTCTAGTCCCCCCCCCCCCCCCCCCCCCCCCCCCCCTCACCCCCTCCTCCCCACCCACCACACACACACCATCAAACCCACCCACCCCCACCACCCCCGAGCAGACCCTCAAGCTCTAGAATACAATTTGAGTCAAATAAAACCATGATAATGATAGATCGACAGACAAATAACGCCTTCAGTCCTTCTCATACCTGGGTGATCTCCTCCAAGGGCGCGGACTACTGAGCTACCCAAGAAAGTTGTACAAATACTAAAACCTGAATAACTTTGTCCAAACTTGATATTTTTGGTTGTATGGTTGGAAAGGTTCTCATTTGTTTTTTTGCTAACTTATTACTCAGACCTCCAAATGAAAATCTGATACCACCTATGTATAGGCCTTGGTAAGGGTAGTCCCTTGGCACCACTTTGGACCTCGTGCAATTAAGTATTAACTAACTTAGCCTTTCCATACTCGTGTGTAGGGAGCCCGAGACTATCCTGGCCTTTTCTGAGGAGTGTGTGAACAGCGTTGTTGCCGCCTATACCCCTCTTGTCACTAAGCACATGAACGATGAGTTCACTGAGGAGCAGAAGCAGTGGCAGCAGCTCCGACGCGGCCGATACGTGGAGTTCAATCTGGTTTACGATAGGGGCACCACCTTCGGCCTGAAGACCGGTGGCCGCATTGAGTCCATCCTTATGTCCCTGCCCTTGAATGCTAGCTGGATGTATGACATGCAGCCTGAACCTGGAACTCCTGAGTTTGAATTGTTGGACTGCTGCAAGAACCCCCGCAAATGGGTGTAAAAATAAGATCCTTAGGATAGCTCCATACGCATTTGTATCCAGAACTGCTTATATCCATACCGACTTCATATACTGTATTCATCATTTACGCCATTTACCATTTATGTCTGGGATTTCGCCTTGTCGGGGTTCCCTGTTCGTTTCTGCCTCCTTTTATTTTTGGTGGACCCTTAGCCTATCATAATTTCGTCAATCCCTAGTGTGGTGTGTACAGTTTGTTTTGTAAAGCCGACATGGCTTCGAGCTCGCAGGAAAATGCAGCTTCTGTAATATCCTTTCATCCAGTTGGCCTCTGGTAACCACGTAGATCCACATGTATCATCACCCCAGATGAGATGATAATTTAATTATATAGCAGAGCCCAGGGGCCCCGTCGGTTAAACAATTGTTGGGGGTTCAGTTCATCAGAGCTTTTTCTTTTCAAGCCCTTCCTATCACGGTTGGGCAAATCCTTTAATCCTATCCTAGTTGGCCTACCCCTGGACTGGACTAACATACATACATGTATGTGCATATATTTGATTGGCTTATTTTTATTACGTAGTCTATCAGCCTTCAGTGAATCTGTGGGCAAGTCGTCATCATGGGTAAACTGGCACCACTCCCTACTCGTCTGGTTCCACAGAGCGATCTGATGAACAACTTTTTTAAGTCATTCTTGGTAGTTACAGAGAGGACCACCTCAAAGAATATCCCAAAGACACTCCGACTGTCAACCGTTAGTCCATTACCATATTTCACGTGCCGGAGACAACCTAAACTTGGTTACACCGGGGACAACCACTAGTGATGAGCAGCTACATCACAATCGGCATGGCAAAGCAGATCAAGTAAAGGTGCCAATATGGACACATCTGGAGTTAAAATCCTCGATACAAAAATGACGGTCGAGATTTATTAATGTATCATAATGAGGGAGTAGAAAAAAAATTCACTCCCCCCACGCCTAAATAACCTGAGGAGGGCTGCCCCCCCCCCTAAATATAAATACAATTTGTTTGAAAAACTTAGATATGGATTCTGGGGGGATACAATAAGGCGCACATAATGGCATCCTCGGAATTCCCACATAGGGATTGTGTGATAGTCAAAACTCAATTCTGCCCCCCCTTGGGTTGCCCAAGTACCGTAGATATCCTACACCTATGCAGGGGGCGGCCAGAAACTGGACTTTTCATTATACCAAACTGGTAAAAACAAAACAGTAGCACTGAGTAGCAGGACAGTTTTCTCAGCAAGGTTCAACTGCACTTCCCCTTGGGTCCCACCTAACTCGGCCCCAATGTTTAATGGGCCTTGGCCGGAGGCCACTCCAGGTTTCGTCCAAATCAGGCAAATGATGGCAACATGGAGGCTCAATAAAGGCACCCCAATGGACACGCCAAGGACCTGCAGGGACTGCTTTGCATTATTATTTTTGAAGTGCGCCCTGTGACTAGGCGTGGGATTCAGGACTGGTCACTACTACAGCTCCTTCACAAGCTTCCCCATAAATTCTCTCTCCTTAGTCTGTAGCTCCCGCAGCTCCGTTGGCGCCACCTCTCGACACACCCATAGTCCCATACCCCCCCCCCCCCCCCCACACACCCCACCCCACCCCACCACCACCACCACCACCACCACCACCACACACACACACACACACACACGCACACACCTGGGTCTTAAGTGGTGCCAATGAACTGCCATTGTGATTCACACAGCCATTTAGTCATTTACCCTCTCACACTCTGGGCTGGGCTGGGGTTTGGGTTGGGTTGGGTTGGGTGGGTGGGGTAAATACTTATTGCACCAGGTCCAAAGTGGTGCCAATAGGATACCCTTCCCAAGGCCTACTCAGAAGTGGTCTCAGAATGACATTTGGAGGTCTAAGTAAAAAGGTAGCAAAAAGGTAGCAAAAAACAAAATGAGGGCTCAGACCCCCCCCCCCCCCCCCCCCCCCCCCCCCCTAAATGAGGTGCTCAGAATGGCCTGAAAAGTGACTTTTAATATCGCCTAAATACATGCCATTACAGCCCCATTGTCAGAAAAAATCGATCGGCGTGACTGAACAAATTGAGGCCTGGGCTACTCCTGCATAATGTATTGATTTATCAAAACAAGGTGGGGAATTCGTGCAACCACACCCCTTCTGTGTGTTTAACTCCCCCAGTCCCCCAACGAGGCGCCAAACTCCATATCAGACGCTTGTTGTCTAGATGGGACAGAGCTGTACGTACAGTAGTCAATCGCCATATGTACGTGATCAGGCTCCCACCCCCTGTGCACACGATACAGCCCTTATGATCACAATCCTGGACCTGCCTGGACGCATGTTTCCAGTCAGCCCTGGTGACTTGGGTTTTCGGCAAACCCAAGCCCTAGCTATCGTTGTATGGGCCGCGGCACTCATCTTGATGGATATCAATCTTGGCCACAGACGGCATTACACCGCGTACCATGCAGCTCAAGCGATTGCCCGTCTCCCAGGGCACCCGGACCTCTGCTCCCCATCGGGGCCTGGTCCGACCCGGCGCCCGTTCAGCAGTCCGTCCACGCGCGGCAGCACCGTCCAAGCCCAGCGAGCCAGGTTTGGTGCCGGAGGTCAAGACCCCCGCCCATGCACCCCACCCATTCAAGGCCCAACTCGACTTCCGATTCTTCAAGGAGAACCTGGAGTTGGTGACTGCCAATGCCACGAGCAGGAACAGTGTATGCGACCCGGCCAAGGTGGTCGAGCTCTACGATGAGTACCTTTCCCTGAAGCAGAGCGCTGATGAGCTGCGGGCGAAGCGTAACGAGAACAGCAGCGCCATGAAGGTGGGTGAAGGGGTGTGAGTGGGTCAATTGAGGCGAACCTCAGTCGATGTTGGATGATGTGTGTGTGGTGTGTGTGTGTGGGGGGGGGGGGGGGTGGGGGGGGGGGGGGGGGGGGGGCTAGGATGTTCCAGGACAGGGTTTGGGAAGGGTAGGGCCCGACAGATGGGTTAAATTCAAGGCTGCAGGTGGTGGGGGCTCAATGTGCCCGTACTGCAGGTGCATGCAATATGGCTTTGTTTGCAGGCTAGAAGTCAAAAATACATGTTCAAGCACGCAACTGTGTCGTGTGTGTGTGTGCCAAGTGAATACATGCGCATGTAACATGTATTCTCTTGCAACCACTACAAGTGTTATCACATCCTGCATGAAGACATGCACAAGCACTCCAAGGGCACGCACATCCAATATGAAGGCCTGTACAAGGGCAATCACATCCAACATGAGCGCTGTGCAAGCACTACAAGGACACGCACATCGAACATAAAGGCATGTCCAAGCAGTACCAAGGTCATGCGCATCCAACATGAAGGTTTTTGCTGACATGTGTATGAGATATATGATGTGGTCCTGTTGTGTTCTTATTCTTGTATATGAAATATGTGCTGAAATATATTGTGCTCCTGTGCGGTCCTGTGCATAAAATATATGATGCAATATATGATATGTTCCTGTTTTTATTTTTTACATAAGTATGTGATGAAATATAGTGTGCTCCTGTGCGGTCCTGGGCATAAAATATATGATGGAATATATGATGAGATGTATGATGTGCTCCTGTTGGCAGGGTAAGATGGAACCTGAGAAGAGGCAAGAGCTCATTCAGCGAGGCTCTGAGATCAAGGAGGAGGTCCAGCAAGTGGAAGAGAAGCTCGGGGTGGTGAGTTCAGGGTGCACTGGTGGGTTATATACCAATGGGCTGACCACAATATGCCGGGTTGAGGGTCACCGTGGTTGGTTGTACATCAACGAGCTGACAGCAGCAATAGGGTGGGTTGTACACCAACGAGCTGACAGCAGCAATAGGGTGGGTTGTACATCAACGAGCTGACAGCAGCAATAGGGTGGGTTGTACATCAAGGAGCTGACAGCAGCAATAGGGTGGGTTGTACATCAACGAGCTGACAGCAGCAATAGGGTGGGTTGTACATCAAGGAGCTGACAGCAGCAATAGGGTGGGTTGTACATCAACGAGCTGACAGCAGCAATAGGGTGGGTTGTACATCAAGGAGCTGACAGCAGCAATAGGGTGGGTTGTACATCAACGAGCTGACAGCAGCAATAGGGTGGGTTGTACATCAACGAGCTGACAGCAGCAATAGGGTGGGTGTGGTGAGTTATTAAACAAACAAATAAATACAATAGATCAAAAAAGGGAAGAATTTCATTGAGTTTCATACCTGCAGCACGCATTCCAAAGACGGTAACCAGCATGTTTATAGACCCTAATTTTAGAGCTAAGACCAGTTAAGTGGAGGCTTACAATAGCTAAATCAACCGGAGCACCTGAATGTTGAATACTAAGGGGAGGACAAGCTGTTCAAGCTAGACCAGCTCCTTGTTCGACTAAAGTAGATAATAGAGTTCAGGGTGCACTGGTAGAGTACAGACCAATGGGCTTACCACAACATGCCGGGTTGAGGGTCACCGTGGTGGGTTGTGAATACGAGCTGGCAGCAGCAATATGGTGGGTGTGGGTCATATCGGTGAGCTGTGGTTACATGGGATGGCTGTGACAACCATCCCAACCAGCACGCCAACAACCAATTGGTGTATGGATAGGTGTGCATATGCCAGCCAATCATTCCTTGGTCCTGACTGTCACGACTAAATCAATTGCTGCAGCTTAAGTGGATAGGTCGCTTTCAGCTCATTCCCTTCCCTCACCCACCCCTTCACCCACCCCTTACCTCTCCCACGCTCCCACCTCCCACACACAGCCTGACAGCACTCTCACCCCCTCACCCTGCCTTGCCTAACCCACCCCTTCACCCTTAATCGGTTGCTTTCAGCTCATCATGCTTCTGTTCGTTGGCTGGATGTACATTGTCAAGCTTATGGGGTGGGATTCATTTTCATTTCATTGAGTAGCATCATACTTAGTTGGATTGTGTCACACTTATTTGAATGATGTCACACCATGATGACTGGCATCACACTTTGCTGAATGGATCACGAGCAAATAGTGTGTTCCATTCTGTAATACCCCTCTTTCAAACAGTTTGAGATGGAGCTGCAGCGTGAAGGACAGAGGATCCCCAACTTGACCCACCCGGAAGTTCCTATTGGAGGAGAGGAGGTGGCACGCGTGTACAAGGAGGTGAGACACATTGTCTCTTCAGCGGTGCACATGTCTTGCTATGTCGTTCGTGTTGCACATATTTGGCGATGGATTTAATGTTGCGAAAGTTTGGCCGTGTAATAGTGGTGCAAATGTATACCATGTATGTAGTGACGCACATGTGTTGCATGTTCAGTCTTCCTTGGAGGCCTGTGCACAGACTGTTGTGTGGCCACATGGGATCTGACCATGCCATATACTCTTGTGTTTGTTTGTCTGTACTTCTCATTTGTTTGTTTGTTTGCTTGCTTGATTGTTTTTTATTCGTTTGTCTGTATGTGCTTCGTGTTTGTTTGTTTTTATGTTTTTTGTTTGTATGTTTTCTGTTAGTTTGTTTGTTTGTATGTTTTCTGTTTGTTTGTTTGTTGGTATCTTTTCTGTTTTCTTCTGCCTAGGTAGCATTGTAGCCTAACTAACAGGTTTGCCCTCATATGAGCATCATCATTTATTGGTCTCCTCATCAGGTAGGAGAGCAGCGCAAGTTTGAGTTCCCATTGAAGGATCATGTTGCTATTGCGGAGGCACTGGACCTAGTTGACTTTGAGTCTGCTTCGGAGGTGCGTCAGATATGATGTGGGTGGGTGATGGTGAGGTGAATGGGTGAATGGGGAGAGAAGGAATCAAAGTTGTGTGTAGTGGAAGGAATGTCCGTATTCGATAAGGTGGGAAGATGATGAATGTAGGATGGGTGGGTGGGGGTGGAAGGGTGGGGGGTGGGGGGGGAAGGGGTATGTAAAGCAGCATCATATCACTCTTATGGTCACTACACCATATCACTCTTATGGTCACTACACCATATCACTCCTATGGTCAGGATCCCTCTCTCTGCAGGAAATATGAGAAGAGGCAGGAGTAGAAAAAAATGATGACCCCTAATGCCTAATAAACCTGAGGAGGGCATTAAAAAGTGATCATGATGCATTCCATCTCAGAGAGCATGTTAGCAGCACAAAGTTCTAGTACTCATGCCCTGCAGCTGCACTGTTGCAGATGAGAAGAGCAGCGCCCCCCCCCCCCCCCCCCCCCCCACACACACACACACACACACAAACACACACACACACACACACGCACACACACACACACACACAAAATCTGATCTTGATACACTCCATCACTGAGAGTATGTTGGCAGGACAAATTTCTATCACTATAGCCGTGCAGCTGCACTGCTGCAGATGGGAAGAGCAAGGCAAAACCTCCCAAAACTGATCTTGACGGACCCTCCCAAAACTGATCTTGATGCATCGCATTGAGCAGGTTAGTGGCGCCAAGTTCTACTACTTGCGCAATGCAGCTGCACTGTTGGAGATGGCGTTGATCAACTGGGCCTTCAGCAAGACGATGGCCAAGGGCTTCACTCCCATCTCCACCCCGGACATCGTGAAGTCCTCGGTGTTGGAGAAGTGTGGATTCCAACCTAGGGGCAATCAGACGCAGGTAAGTACACGCACAGCAGAGTAATCGTTCACACTCAGCAGGGTAATCCCACATACACAGCATGGTGCACACACTCACAGCAGGGCAATCACTCAAAACTAGCAGGGCAATAACACGTGCACAGCAAGGTCATCACACACGCTCAGCCGGGCAATCACTCACACTCAGCAGGGTGCTCACACATACACAGCACGATGCCCACACACACACAGCAGGGCAATCACTCAAACCTAGCAGGGTAATAACACGTGCACGGCAGGATAATCACACACACTCAGCAGGGCAATCAGTCACACTCTGCAAGGTTTTCACACATACTTGGCATGGTGATCACAAACATCCAGCAGGGCAATCAGATGCAGGTAGGCTGCATGCAGCACAAGCAGCTGGCTAGGTAAGGAGCTTGGCAAAACAATACAGCACAAGGTTTATATGTAGGGAGCGGCAGGTAGCCCTAAGCACGGTCAAAAGTAGGACTAATAGTCCTAATAGCTGGGTTAGTCCTAATAGCTGGGAGCTAACTTAGCCAAATGTAGCCGTTGAAAATCTTACCATGAGACAGGGTAGGTCGGGACAGGCTCCGGGTTACCTTGCTGCATGAACGGAATCACGCTTCGCGAATGCGAGATTCGGATTCCTTGTGAAAAGCTATGCAAAATCAGTACCAAATAGCAACTTCGAGGACAAGTTACCGACATTAATAGCTCGAAACCAGCTATGCAAGCACGGCAGGTAGCGCGAGTAGCGCTAGGTAGCGCTACCCAGCTACCCCCCCCCCCCCCCCCCCCCCCCCTGCCGCTCCCTATTTATATGTCATATGCGGCTGTTGCTTCACGTAAACCAATGGCTAAAGTTAGGAGCACCTTCAGGGCTAGAAACTAGCTCTACTTAACAAAACATTGTTAGTAATACAAACAAAATGCAAATACTAACAATTGTACCAGTTAAGCTTTAGTTTAAATTCCTAGGAGTCACAAGGGGGATGGGGTGAGGGAGTTCATTAGGCCAACCCATTTGAAAGAACACTGCTGCTACTCTGAACCCCGTAGATCTACAACATTGAGGACACCTCTCTTTGCCTCACTGGAACTGCTGAGGTCCCCCTTGGCGGCATCTACATGGACAAAATCTTGACAGAGGCCCAGCTGCCCATTAAGATGGCGGCCTTTGGGCACTGCTTCAGGACTGAGGCCGGTGCTGCTGGTGCTGCTGGAAAGGGACTGTACAGGGTGCATCAGTTCAGCAAGGTGAGCCATAGCCAAGCTAGGGTTTGTATGCCATCCCTGGAGTCAAGGGCCTGTACAGAGTGCATCAGTTTGGCAAGGTGGGCCATATCCAAGCAGGGTGTAAAGGGCTGCCGGGAAGGGTCTCTACAGGGTGCATCAGTTCAGCAAGGTGGGCTTTGGCCAGCTAGGGTTTGTTTTCCATCCCTGGAGTTGAGGCCAGCTAGGGTCTGGATGGTATCCCTAGGTTCAGAGCCAGCTAGGTTCTGTATGGGAACCCTCCGGCAGTAGCCAGCTAGAGTATGTACTTTTGTTACAGTCCAGGGACAGCCTCAATAGACTGAAGGGACTTAGTCAAGTACCAATAATATATATCAACTCTGGATAAGATGGGGTGTCAGGATAAGGTCTGCATGGGAAGCACGAATAATCTATATGCACTCTATATAGGATAGGATCTCTGGATGGATTCACAATGGGCACCGTAGGCTCTTGTCATTAACCGCAACCACACACTGCACACTGGTGGAGAAGTTTGTCACCTGCACCTCTGAGAAATCAGAGGGCCAGCTAGGGTCTGATTGTGAACCCTAGGCTCTTGTCATTAACTGCAACCACACACTGCACACCTGTGGAGATGTTTGTCGTCTCCACCCCTGAGAAATCAGAGGGCCAGCTAGGGTCTAAATGTGAACCCTAGGCTCTTGTCATTAACCGCAACCACACACTGCACACCTGTGGAGATGTTTGTCATCTACACCCCTGAGAAATCAGAGGGCCAGCTAGGGTCTGAATGTGAACCTCAGGCTCTTGTCATTAACCGCAACCACACACTACACACAGGTGGAGATGTTTGTCATCTGCACCCCTGAGCAATCGGATGCATTGCACCAAGAGCTGGTTGAGCTTGAGGAGCAAATGTACACAGAGCTAGGCTTCCACTTCAAGGTGAGGACTCCACCCCCTGCTTATTTAGTGAAGAAATGAACCAGTGTATTTACGTAGCACCATGGTGCTCCTAGTAACCTTTGGGCTGCTACTAGCAGTTTTTGGCCCCCAAAAGCAGCCCCAAGAGGCTGTACCGTAGCGCCCCCAAAACGCCAAGGTACATAATTTAGCACTTGCGCTACAAGTAGGACCTTCAATAAAACTGCCCACCACTCTGCGCTCAATACTATACCCTTGTTTCTTCTGACAGTATCATGTAGTCATGTTCATGTGTTATATCATTATGATATGTCAGTCTGTTATGTTGCTGACATGCTATGTTACCGTACTGACACGGAAATTTAACGTTTCTAAAATTTGACGTTTTTCTTTGGTGGCGACGCAAAGGGGCCAAAATGGGGTTCCGCGGGATATAACCCGGGTCGCACAGTGCGCAAGATTGGGCGAAAGCGTCCTGCAGATTCGTCAGTCTTGGGTTGGAGGGGTGCTCAGTTTGCGTCGTCGGCGAAAAACAACGTCAAATTTAAAAACGTCAAATTTCCGGGTCAGTACGGTATGCAGATTGTTGAGCACCACTTCATCGTGTTTTGTTCGATTATTCCCTCCTGCTAGTCTAGAGTTGATTTAGGTTGCTCCAGGTTGGGCAAATCCCTTTAACCTATGTGGCCACCCCTGGACTGTAACATACATCCGTACATAGATAGCCCAAAAGATAACAGTGCCTAGACTGCAATGCACTGTCTCATGGATGAGTTACTAAACCCCCTCTGCAACTGTCTGCAGATCCTTGACATGCCCTCTGAAGACCTTGGTGCTCCTGCCTATCGCAAGTTCGATGTTGAGGCCTGGATGCCTGGATTGAACCGATACGGAGAGATCTCCTCCGCATCAAACTGCACTGACTACCAGAGCAGACGATTGAATATTCGATACAGGTGCGCCTGAGTATGTGATGTATGTATGTATGTCCCAGGACCCCCCGGGAGTTCATTCTCCCATGGAAGTTTTTACTCCAAATACTTGGGGCACCTTTGTTTCCACCATTGAGGACCTGCAGGGCAATGTGAGACCAGATGGTCCTACCTAGTGAGCTGGTCCCCTGCAATGGGTAGGACCTTAACCAGTCTAGTCTCACTCAAACACCTATTGGGTTGCATCTTTGCATTGGCCTATGCATTTGCATTCGCATCCTGTGTGTTATAGTTACCTATACCCGTGTTATGTGTTGTTTTACCCCATTTAAATGTATGTCTGAGTTCAGTTCACCATGTCTTTGAACAACATAGGAAAGGTCTGACTGGCAAGAGCTCCCGAGGCGCATACTCTCCGTTTGTTAGGTGCACGTTGCATTCGCCTTTCCTTGCTTGCTTGCCTCCATCTCCACCTAAGCATATGTTGCAGTCCAGGGTTGTCCAAACTCGAACAATCAAGAATTCAAGATCAACTCAAAATTAACAGGCGTGTCTTATTCAAATGAGCACTTGTTGAACTGGTCCCGCCTAATTGTGAACTCAAACTCAGCTGGATGGCTGTAAGAGTAATATAAATATATGAGGTTGAGGGATGTCGAGTGCAGCGGTAGGAGTGGCAGGTGTACCTGGATTTGTGTCACTGGTGCAGAGCTGAGTTTGAGAGCCAGGTATGACTGAGTATGTGGACGTGTTAATAGCTAAATTCCTTGTCCAAAATTGGACATTGATTGCTTTATCACACTTGAAGGTATGTATATTCAAGGGGAAGCCAAATTGGCTGACAGGACACGTCCGACCTCCAACAATCAGAATCAAAATTTGAATACTCATCAGTCAATGCCTGTCGATGCCCTTCACCTCTTCAACAGGCCTACGCCCCCTAAGGGTGAGGAGCCCCCCCCAGAGGAAGCCCAGGGTGGCACGAAGAAGAAGAAATCTCAGAGTGGCAAGACCGAGTTTGTGCACACCCTCAACGCAACTGCATGTGCCGTTCCTCGCATGCTTATCACCATCCTGGAGAACTTCCAGCAGGAGGATGGTAGTGTGATCATTCCAGAGGTCTTGAGGCCTTTCTTGGGTGGTATGGCGGTCATCGAGGCCCCAGTAAAGGCATAGTAGCTTGGGGAATTTGGGAGGTGTGGGTAGGATGACTCGTTGAGGGCTGAACCTGGTGGGTGGGGGGGTGATAGATTGGATTGGGTTGTTATATGTTTTTTCAGCCAACTCTGGGCTGCTCACCGTCTTCCACTTCCAAGTCCCCTCGTTCAGAGTATCTTTTAAGGGGGATTGAATGAGTGCAGTGGGCAAAGGCAGGGTTGGAGAATCCCAAGCTGCTACAAATTACCACGCTAGTTGGGGGCAGGGTTGTTCAAAGCTGTCAGAGAATTTGCGCGGCACATGCAAAGCCCCCCCCAAAATGAGCATGAAAACTAGGGGAAACGTGCACGTCTCAGTCAAAATCTAAAAACAAACTGTCAAAAATTATGTGAAACCACGCGCATCCCAGTCACAGTGTGCATGGTAAAACGCACATACCCCTCTGGAGTGTGTGTGATTTTTGAATTCGTCACGGAAACGTACGTTTTGAACTGTCCTGTTTGGGGATAGTTAGATTTTGTTAAGATGAAGCTCTGGAACTCATCTGTTGGCTTAAATATTATCTGATATTCTGCATGTGTATCGGTATGTATATTTCAGCCCTGGGGTAGCCATGTAGGCCAGATGGACTTGCAAACACCACATGTGGAATAAACCGTCTGTGCATAAATATTATGTACCGCCGTACACCGGTAAATTATGGTATGATTTTCTACGTACCATAATCATACGTGAATGAACCTTTCATTCATAGTTTTCCGTTTCATCTACGACCAGCAGCTCCCCTGGCTTGCTACCCAGCCAAACCCAGAGCTATGTAGTCCATCTGGAGGCTCGCAGAATCAGCTTTTCAGTACTGTTGGAATCTTATGGGTTAACCCAGTGGCTGGCTTAAGGAGCTGTTTAGAAGTTGCTGCTCGTAGCTGAAGAGAAAAGCTCTAGTGTCGCTGTTTCGGCACCTCTGTCAAGGTGTAGCCGTGATTCTTGTAACTGATGGAACATGATGCTTACTCAATGAGCTTTGCAGCAACACTCATGTTTCCTGCTGCCTTCTGCCGGAGGGTCCACCTGTTTGGGTGAAAACTAAAAATCCTCTGTGTCTTCGGCTCGTGACAAGAGGCCCATCCTTCGTTTTTAATTATGAATTGCTTTAGGCCTAAGAAAACGATAATTAAAAACTATCGTTTGTCAACTCACCTGGGGGTTAAAACTGGGGTGAAATTGTCTGATACAAAAAACCTGTCGCAAATAATGTACCTCATATCAATTGACTGTGCAGATGGGTTGATGACATGGTCTTGCAGACTTCGGGCTGCTTACTATCTGTTGCTAGAGTTCATGGGTAATACTAGCTACCGTATGCTGCGCTACACTCCTGTGCATATACTATATAGGAAATATCCCAATTAACGGTATATGGTATGGCTAAAGGCTTTAAAGACGCGTGTAGGACCGACCCCGCCGTCCCCGCGCGACCCCACGATGACCAGCAGCGGGTGATTGGCGGAGCCCCCTCTTCAAGGGGGCGGGAGCAGGGCGGGAGCCCCCAGCCTGGCAGGGTTACCCGGGGTTACCCTCTAAGAATCCACCGCTTATAATCTAAGCCCCACCTCAGCCATGGGCCACGCCAATCTCCGCCAGTTTGATCACTCCCATCCTGACTCCTATCAATCTTGAGCTCGCACTGACACGCGAAGACCCCCTTGGTACTCGCAGTTACCCAATCATCCATCCACATTCTTGGCCAGCGAGTTCGCTGCGCATATCGATCCACCTCACCCTTGGTCGGGCAATCGAGTCGACCCATCCTATCCACACACAACTTCCGGAAACATGTTGATGCGAGGATTGCTCCCTGCGGGATACCGATGCACCTCCGACATCGGTAAGCAGGCCCGATCCCCATTGGTACGCCCACGTTCATCATCGGTGGTTGGACCCAGGGGCACTGATGGCCTGAGGCGTATTGCACCCGCTGCCCTTCTTCCGACCAAGGAGACCGTAGAAGCTGTCGAGGTTGAGGTGGTAGAGGAGAGCAAGGTGCGTTGGTTTGACAACACGTCAGTTGACACTTTCACCCTACTTGGGTCGGGGAGGGTTGTTTTTGGAAAACTACATATTTTGTGTGAGTGTTCTGGAGATGTGCATGTGTTGTGTGTTTGCGTGTGGTGTGGTGTGGGGGTAGGGGTGTTTGTGTGTGTGGTGGTGGTGGTGGTGGTGGTGGTGGTGGTGGTGGTGGTGGTGGTGGTGGTGGGCGAGGTCGTGCACATTATTAGATTTGGTGTGGACTTCAGAGGTTAGGAAGTATGTGCATGAAGGAGAGAGTGAGGGTTTGGCGTCACTGCGATATCACACATTACTGCTTGGGGGATTGCCACGAAGAGGGTGTCCAGACAGTCTGCTGGGTACTTGCCCCCCCACCCCACCCCACCCCACCCCCCCACACACTGTAGTTATCCCCAGCTCCCTATATGTAGTATGTATTGCTGTCCGGGGGACCCCCAGGCAGCCATGCATACCACTGTTTCTTTTTTGGTACACACGTAGCAGCTTCTAGGCAGCTCCTTTCCCTGCCCTTCTACCACATCCGAAGCTTACAAGTGAGAAGTGTCATACATTGAGGCTGTAAAGGTGGAGCGGCAATACGACCTGTGGACCTGTCAAATCCAAATCATCGGAATGAATTGCTAGAAGTGCGCCCAAGTACAGTATCCGCATAGTTTCTGTATCTGTGTAGTATAGCTTCTGTATCCGTAAAGTATAGTGTAGTATAGTATAGTATAGTGTAGTATAGTATAGTATTTATATAGTATATATATCCGTACAGTATTTCTTTAGTATAGTATAGTTTCTGTATCTGTGCTCACTTGCAATAATAGCCATTATAGAAAAAACAATTGTTCCAGTTGGAACAGCAATACAATATATTTTGCGTAGACCTTACCATCACTTCAATCCGATGCTGACTTGTATTCATCTATAATGCAGGGTTTGTCCCCATACATTGCCCCTGTTGCTGCCTTGGCCACTTTGGGAATGGCACTGCCAGCACTAGCCAGTGCTGTCCCAGTGGTAGACCTCTCATCGGCTTTCTACATCCCAGGTATGTCTCATCTCTAGGGCTCTTATCAACTCAACTCTACGGACATCAACTAAACGTGCTCAACCTACCAACTAATGTCAAGGTTTACTCGTGTTTCATCTAAATCGCTGACATGAAAGGCTAATTTGTGTATGTAGGCGGATGTAGGTGTGATTTTGTATATAGATCTGCTGACGATTACGTACAAGGCACACATGCATGCATACAGCATAGGCTAAGTCTTACCGACATGAGCACCCCAGGAATCACTATGTTTTGTTAGGTTGCATGCGTTGCTCTACGTGTTTGCTATGCCTACTCAAATGCATCTACTCGAATAGCTGTATGTGTTTGTCCAATATTTAGCATGACACACAAACTGCAGGGGAGTCCAGAATAAAAAGTGGGAATAAAATATAGAAAGTGACTGAAGGTACATGCATCTTTGCCTCTACACCAATGTGTAGGGAAAGGCTAAGTTAGTTAATATTAGTGAATGAATGATATTAGTGAATGTTAGTTAATATTATAATGACGAGCCATCTTACCAGACTTATGAATATATTTGAAAAACTAATATTATTTGGACACTTATATAATATTATTTTTTCAAACACTTATATTAGTTGCCCTTCCCTACCAATGTGTCAGCCTGTCCACTGCATCCTGCTATTGAAGGTCCTACTCGTACCGAAGGCTAGTAGGAGCACCATGGTGCTGCATGAAGTCCTGATTCCTTTCCTTAAAAATAACCCTGGTCCACTGCAGGTATTGTGGGTGACTCTCCCCTGCGTGAGGGTTTCGTGTCTGGATTCCTGCTCATCTTTTTCTCAGAGATGGGTGACAAAACCTTTTTCATTGCACTCCTGCTGGCCCTGAAGGAGGATAAGCGCCTCGTGTACATCGGTACTTTCAGTGCCCTGGCAGTCATGACTGTCATCTCCGTCGGTTTGGGACAGGTGCGTGACACTCAACACACACAAGCACGTTTATATGCAGATGAATATTTGTATATATAATTGTATTTGTGTGTGTATTAGCCTAGGGTACCTGTGGAGATGTCAGCATGTGTGCATGTATGGCTGTGGTGTCTGCCTGTCGTCCTTTTGTTTTCTCCATCTTGCAAATGTCTGGGTGGGAATAGGTGGATGGGGGGGGATCTTTGTGCAGTTCTGTCTGCTAGCCAGAATTGTGTCATGTCTGTTATATTTGTACCCGGAGAAGGATCTAATGAGGATGGGTATGCTGCGGAATATTTTGCTGAGGAGAAAAAGAAGACAAGGGCCCCCTTCCTCCACAACAACATCTCTCTCCCCCAACACTCCCCCTACCTTGACGATTGAAACACCATGTGCATGTACCGCGCAGTACACATACCCATACCTTGCAATGCACCTATCCAGGCTCTTCATGTGCTCGACGAGTTGGTGCCCAGTGATAGCCCCCTTGCAGGCCTTCCTCTTGATGATATTGTTGCATCCCTGTTGCTTATATTCTTCGGAGTCAAGACGTTGCAAGATGCCAAGGATGCTGATGAGACAGCAAAGGAAGAGAAGGAAGAGGCACAAGAGGTCGTGGACGCTTTCAGCTCTGGTGGGTTCTCATTTTCTTGTCATGATTCCATGTTGGAGGTACATGGATACTTTCTCCTCACGGATCAACTTTAGGGACGGCTTCTTATGTCCTCGTCATAAATCTGTTTCAAGACTGAGTACGGATCGTTTTTTATTTTCTCACCATGATTCCATGTTGGGGTTGTATATTTATTTTCTCTTCATGATTCGACTTTCAGGGGGTGACGGGAGGATTCTTATCTCCTCTTCATAAATCAATTTTACGGGTGGGCTCATATTTTCTCTTCATAATTCTATGTTGGGGGTGGATAATTTTATTCTCTTCATGACTCAATGTTTCAATCTTGCAGAATCTTAGTTTCTCTTTATTATTCAATTTTGAGAGTGGTTTCTTGCAGACCTTTTTCCGATTGAGAAAGGGGGTCTTCTGGTAACTTCAGGGATCTAGTGTTTTCCAAGGGTGGGGTCCAGGTAGTGATTTGGGTAGGCAGCTCGATGGATTTGGTCGATTAAAGTGCTGGTAGCGAATTGGGTCTAAGTCCAGGAACCGAGATTTGAGTCTCAGGGTAGTAGAAGGTCATAGGCCAAAACGGTGTCCCGGGTAGGTGGCAAGAAAAAAGAGCCCTGGGTTCTTGTATTCTCGTCATAACTCAATTAGTCAATTTATTTGTGTAATTGTGCATCATCAATCTCAAAGTGATGTTGTTGAGCGCCAACAAAAGAATTCAGTTTGCCTGTCTTAATCCCGTACACTTATAGTAACCTTGATGAGCAGTCAGCTCCCAACCTCATACCGTCATTATGAGTGTCATTACTCATTAGTGAACATGGACGGTGGAAACAGATGGGAATTGTTTCGCCTTGCCTCGGGGCGTGAGGTTGAAGGAACCTACCCTTTCGCTTGCACTGGGGAATTGTTGCTGTGGGTGTTGCTTTCGCAGACCGCTACTGCGTCTGAGCTCGGACTAGCGCGCAATGGCACGGAGTGGGAAGTAGCATCCTAGCTTTTTATCACTACTTTGATGGGCCAACCTTGGTGGTTGACTTGGCTTTAGAGTCTGCCTGCTTTTGATAAACTTGGGTGTCTGGGGATCTCTGTCCAGACAGACGTTGAACACTTGTGTACTCGTTGAGTATGATGCTCATGAGTCCTCTTGGCACCGTCAAGCCGCAGGCACATTTGCAGTCTTATAGGACACCAGGATTATGTGTCCATTATCATAAGTAGTGTCGTGTGAGCTAGTCCATTTTGCCAATACACCAATACACCTTACCACATATCCTGAACATTTAAAGTGTGAATTTTACATTGCATCCGTATCGAAGAGAATACAATTTGCCTGCACACCACAACACCCCCCCCACACAACTGAAAGGGTGAATCTTGTATCCGTGTTGCAGAGGATGCATTGAAGCTTATTTTCTCGACCTTTGTCCTCGTCTTTGCTGCCGAGTGGGGTGACAAGTCATTCCTGGCTACCATTGCTCTGGCCGCATCCTCATCTCCATTGGGTGTCACTGCTGGTGCCGTTGCCGGTCATGGCGTGGCTACAGGCATTGCTGTTTTTAGTGGATCTCTTCTCTCTAGGTATGTTGTTATGGCATGGCCGCAGACATTGCTGTTACATTGTCCGTACAGGATTTTACACGCTAGTCATGTTGTTACGGCATGGCTACAGGCATTGCTGTTACGTTGTTTGTACATGATTGTACTCGCTAGTTATGTTTTTATTGCATGGCTTCAGGCAATGCTGTTACATTTGTACGGGTTTCTACTCGCTAGTTCTATTTGGATTGCATGGCTACAAGCATTGCTGTTATATGTGTACGGTTTCTACTTGCTAGTTCTGTTGTTATGGCATGGCTACAGGCATTACGTTGTTCGTATGGTTTCTACTCTCTAGTAATGTCGTTGTGGCATGGCTACAGGCATTGCTATTGCGACGTTATTGTGGATCTCTACTCAGTAAACAAACGCCAATTTTCGCGTCGCTTGGGATACCTGAAGACTTGTATTTTCACCTCCAAGGTTTTCTCTACATCACTCTGTATGGTCCTGAATGGCTGAACCCTAAACCCTGAACTACATTCTGGCCCTGAACGGCATTCTGGTCCTGAACGGCTGAACCCTAAACCCTGAACTACATTCTCTTCTGCAGGTACTTTAGCGAGAGTACATTGCAGTACATTGGCGGAACTCTCTTCCTGGTCTTTGCAGGTGCTACTATCGTCGACCTCGTCGGACAGGTCAGCTAAGCTGCTGATGGCTACTGATGGTCTCATTCTGAGGTTAGAGGCAGTGACTGGAATACTGTCCATGCTCTCGTTTTGTCGTAAAGCTTGTAGCTGTGTTACCCTCCATATTCACCACAGCTCCACAAGATGAGGAGCAGAATGGCGATTGTCTCTAACAGGTCCACCATAGTCAATAGATTAGGCTAAGAAATTAGCTGTCATATTTCTGAACACAATAAAGCATATCAGTGGCAATAAAGCTAGTCAGTAGACGGTGCCTAGCTGTATTGGCTGGCAGTCTGTAGGCGCAGTTGACATGATCGTCTGCAGTACAACACACCATAGTAGCAGTAGCATTTTTTGCTGTGTGTTTATACGTAAGTATCGTGAACCTTGGCGGTGGTTAAGGGCAGGAGAGCCCAGTTCAAGTTAGGAATCTCATCTCATTCAAGAGGTATACTTGACTTCGTCGTGTGTGATTATTATGGGGGTGGTCAGCTAGGCTAAGGGACTTGCCCGACCTCAAACTATGGAGTTTCAGTAAATATGGTTGATCAATGAATCAGAATGGACTGATTATGACATAACATGATGTTTCCAAATTACTGCCCCCCTTTTGTTCAAAATGATTTTTACCTTAACTGGTGGGAGGGTGAGACCTCTGACACAGACCAGCACCACCGAAGGTTCAGAAATAAAGATGAAGAAGTACCTACATTAGTAGGCCAATTGGAAAGGCGGGGTCTGCCAGACCACCGCCAGTCGTGACTGTTACCACTAACCCTGGCGACCAGGACCTTAGATTGTTTTGCATACGTCTCACAATTTTACTGGACTACACTGGTTAGTGTCGGGAGACCCACCTCCTGGGGTGAAATACCTTGCACACACAAAAATTCACAGCCCCCTTCGTTCCTTTGAACCCCTTCAGCTTGTCCATGTTTGTTGCGGCATGCATCCCGTAGGCTCCCTTTCCTGGTAACTGTTTTTACTACCGAAGACGGCGAGCAGCCAAATTGCTGGCTGAAGCTATGTAACCAAGTTCAAGTTATACTCCTTTGTTGGTATGCCTCGCAAGCGCCCAGATTTCACCGCATGCGCCCATGAGCACAGCTTTTGGCATGCACTAAGTTTTGGATTACCGGGGATGTATCCTGACGCATAGCACAAAATACGTTGGCTTCTCTGTCATACACCCAGCTTCTATGGACCTCTGAGATTCTAATTGTTCAGTACAGTAAAGTACATAATTGTTGAATGCACTCACAGCAGGTTGTGTTTCATGAGATGACTCACTGACTTCATGACAAGACTTCACGAGTCATCTTATGAGGGGCTAGCATAACGTTGTGTTCAGCTGCGGTTTCACCATACAGCCATCTGATCAATAGCTGTGGCTGGCTGTGGTAAAACGACAGCTTAACAACAATATGCTTTGGTCCCTTTGACCGAGTGTGTCATATATTCATATATGTAACGCTGGAACCGTCCAATCTCCATCCGGGCATCATGTGTTTTTTAAGTTCTGACAAAGCCCTCTTGAATCCAAGAAGAAAGTACGGTTTCAGAACCTGATTTCCTAATCTGAGAGCCGAATAATTTCTCTTTATTCCCTGATGTGCAAACCAGAAGTCGTGCAAGCTAACTCTGGATGGATGAAGATATCGGACCAAGTATTTTCTGGTCACGTTGACGTTTTTCGTTGTATGTGTTTTCGCTGCCAATGACATAGCTACTGCCAAATTGCTGGCAGAAGCCATGTAACCAAGTTCAACTTGAACGACCCTGAGATATTTCGAGACGTGAAGATGCAGCTGCAGAATTTGCCTCTCCCTTACCTTGTCCGCCTACCACAACCGCTAGACCGTCCAAGCACTGTATGAATGTCGCCCGACACAGTTCGTTTGCCACCTTCATTCATAATCGAGTTGTTTAAACAGGTAAACACATGTCCCAAGCTGGCCTCGCGATCGGGGCTGGCTACCTCAAAATAATGATCTTCCCCATTCAGCTGGAAACAAGAACATGAGTCTGTTCGGAACGCACGCACAAAGCCTCTCCTTTACACATGACATGCAAAAAGAGCCGATGAACAAAAAGATTCAAGGGTAAGAAAAAACGATATCAGAGGAATGACTCCTCAACTGTACAAGAATGTATTGGGTTGGCTTATCGCCTAGATATGGTGGCACCTAAGGCCAGTACTTGGTCCTTCCAGCTGTCTATACTCCACATTCAAGCATCACCAAAACTTCAAGCTCGGCTCAAGCTTGATTAGCTTAATCCCTGCACGTACCAAGAGGGATTTCAGTTAGTGCCTGGCAGCGATGGGGTATGTGAACAGCAAGGTGATTATGTCCAGAGTTAAGGTTTGACCAAACCGCCTATGCCAGCTTCTAGATGACAATTGGGCAACCCTCATGTCCAGGGTTTGTTAGGGTTCAGATGCTTTGGTCTATCATGGAATGTGCGCACAGATTTAAGGCGGCAGCTCAAGGGGAGTCACTGCCGCCCTGATGGAGTGCCCCGGGTCTCCGGTAGATCAGTCTAGCATTCTGTAAATAGGCACTTGCCGACTGAGGACAGCTCAGCGCCGCTGCCAGTTGCTTTGTAGCTATTGTTGTTGATGGTGCAGTGTTGTTGATGATGCAGTGTTGTTGATGATGCAGTGTTGTTGTTGATGATGCAGTGTTGTTGTTGATGATACTGTTTTGTTGTTGATGATACGGCGTTGTTGTAGTTGCTGCTGTTGGTGTTTTAAACAGGCACTGAAAACAGCTCAGCACCTCTGACATGCGTACAGAACAAGAGGCATGTCTAGCAGGAGTACAGAAATATAAGCTGAGGTTAAATCAGAGCAGGAGTAACTCAATTGTGTTTTAGAGTGTGAGGGATGTATGAGCTATTAGTAGTGTACAAGCAAACAAGAAGACTGCCTTACACGTCGCAAATGGCTCAGGTGTGATCTAGCCAGCATAAACGAAGGCTACCGTCAGGAGAGGGTTCAGGTCGCCCAGATACGAGTGGCAAAGTGTGGGCATGTGCGTAAATGTCTGTGTACACATTCACTTCCGTTCTCAGGTGGACAAGCAGGATGAAAAGACTTGCCCAACACGGAAAAGTATGTGATTGTGTGCTTTTATACATAAGTTTGCTCATGCTTTAGCAAAGGATGTATGTGACGGAAGGTGAGGAGGACCCAGCAGACAGTGAGCAGCCTGAAGGCTGACTTACCATGTAGCCCAACCAATTTACGGTTCCTAATGTGACTTGTACACAGTGCATTTGCTAATATGGTACCATGCATAGGATGACTGTCAGGTTCAGCTAAGAAGCCTGTCGGATACATCCTAACTGGATTCTACCTGAACTTCTAATCTGGTCTAGCCACGTAATACCTCAGGCTCAGTTGGTGGTAACACTTGTAGCCCCAATATTGATCCTCTGTGCATCTGACAAAAACAGACATGTTCTTGATTCCAAGCCATATGTTGGCATGAACTTCACTGCAGATGTGCGCATGCCATTCACTCAAGGCACACACAGCAATGTTTCATTTGCTTGTCCATGAACATGCTGGCCTTGATGTCAGAGACCTCATCCGCACCAACTACGACTTGTATACGTAAGAACTGAACCCATGCTCGAAGTATGTCAGCAGCTCTCACTCCCTTGATATATGGCGAGTGTTCAAATCATACTCTACTACCCCCATGAAGTAAAACAGTGAGGGTATACGTCACCTCATTTCACGACCCCAAGCTGCATTCTGTGCACCTATGCTGTACCAGAAGATGATACACCATCCTGAAAACATGTACATTCATTCATTGCGCACCTGCTGATGGTGTCGAATCGTGAGACAAGGGTGACGGCTCCAGCGATGCCACCCAGGACAGCGGCACCAGCAATCAGGGAGGAGAGGAAGTTGCTGAGAGAGGGGGAGACAGCAGCCTCGGCGACAAGGGGGGTGGACAGAACAGCAGCAGTGGCACAGACCACAGCGGCCTTCAAGGCCTCAGGCTTGGCAGCGCTGTGAAGGGGGTGGGGAGGAGGGTCAGGGACATGCAAGTTGATGGGGAGTCTTGTGTCCGATGGGGGTGTTGGACTAACAAGTCTGTTATAAGGGGCTCTAGCGGCGGGACAGGAACAGAGTCGTTGAACGAGATAGGGTGGGGTGAAAGGGAAGACTGATACGCAGCAGGATGCTGGGCTATTTAGAGGGTAGCATGGGGAGACTAAGCCAAGCTACTTGCATCAGGTGATGCAACCAGTAAGATGTTTACTTAGGATGGGGACAGTCTACACAATTTGACAGGAGTACCTTGATGTAGCATTCTGATCTGGGCTGCAGCCAAGCAGAGATTCCAGCCCAGCATGGAATTCATTCGAATATGCTAAAATGAAGCCTCAGGCATGCAAGATAGAGCTGCGACGTGGTATGATCTGCTAGGGGCGACGATCTGGACCAGCGGAAGCCCGATCATCGCACTCAGATGTTGAGCTTCTAGGCATTCAATCCAGCTGACGATTGATAACGAGCAGCTGCAGATGGCCCGGTACTGCAATCCATAGTCGTGAATGACACGCTAATAACTGAACAACATGCACGCAATCTTCTGTGGGAGCGTTGAACCTCTAGTACGTGATGAACATCGCGCGGAGTTGAACCGTCTACTAGGTACCATCAGATTATACTATCTCCAAATTTCTTCAGGCTCGACCCCGTCGCATTTCCCACGGCAACATCAGCGCCGAGCTTCGGCCGAATTGCCGGTCCACAGACAGGCACACAAGCTACCGCTTAGCCAACTCAATAAGTCCTTGTGCTTAATTCGTACCTGGCGCGGACAGTCATGCACTTGCGCACAGCCACGGGCCGGACGGCACCTGCATGGATGTAAACAGGGGGCAGAGGAATATTAGACAAAGCTACTTCCCAAATACGGTAAACCATTGGCTTGGTAGTGCGTCGAGCCTACAGCCTGGTCGATTGGGTCACAACAAGAACGTGAAATGACATCGTTACACGGCGCATTTATACCTAGCATCGCAGTGCATCACCAGTCGCATGCGATGGTCACGTAGGTGGCGGACTCGGGCTTGCCGAAGATCATCAACACAATCACGACCACTATCACCACCATCATACCCCTACGATAGTCATCTCCGTGAAGCATTTGCAGGCAACACTCTGAGCAGGGGCAATCATCCTCACATGTACCACACCATATCCTACACCCGACCAACCAGTTTGAATCTTACAAGGGCGGACGGCCACGCGAGTGGCGGCCTTCGTGGTCATGGACTTCTGGGCAATGGCGGACATTTTCAGTAGTAGTAGACCGAGGAAGGTTGACGGGTAAGACTAGTGCTGTATTGTTACCAGGTCCACTGGGGAGAGCCACTAGTAGGTCCGAGATCTCCGAACACTTGGCCCTAAACCTGGAGACGCTTACACTTTCAGGTCACACTTTCCCCGCCCCGTGTACGCGAGGAGTGGTGGCGCGAGGCCTGGCGCGAGGCAGGGCCGGGTAGACCTGGACATATATTGAAACTAATTATTTCTATGACGCCGTTTGACATTTAACTGTATTTCTTTCTACACGCATGCGACAGCAATCTGTTATAAGGAGCGTTTGGACTCTGTTCAATCCCACCGCAGACGGTGAGCAGCCTGAAGGCTGGTGTTACCTAATGGAACCTAACCATAACCGTATCATAACCGTATCAGTTCGTGGTCTGGCACGGCCTTGCCCGTTATCAAGGCAGCTCCGGGCAGCTCTAGGGCTGTTGTCTACCCGACCTTCATTTTGAAGCACTGGCCGCAAGGGTGACGCTCCTCTGCACCCCTTCAGTTGTGAGGGAAAGGCGCTCGTGCGGGGCGGAATCAGGGAGGAATAAGGGAGGTGTTGCGCGCCTGTTTTGAAATCGATGGAAACTTCCACTGGTGGGCTTTAGGGCTGGGCTGGGCAGCTGGGCGGTGGGCACGCGGACGATAGGCTGAAGGTCTGACCCAGGTCTGGAACTCTGGGTCACCCCTACTTGAGGAGATTTTATTGTATTGGAAGAAGATGAGGCAGCACCCATCTTCCTGGAGTCCTGGTTGGTCGTAGGAGCCTATTAGAATACTAGTGGCAGTTACAAGTAGCTCCTCCAGCCCAGGTGCCGGTAATCTAAGACATTTCTTGGTTTTCGAAGTTTGGAAAGTTCCTTAACCCTAGTAGTCTACCCCTGGACTGGAACGTGCATACGACGTGCAAGATTGCATATTTCTTTACATATTGGATCCTGTGAATATTCCGACAGTTGGGGCTCCATAAATGCCGATCAGGTAGATGTGAACAGTAACACATCCTCTTCGTTTCTTTACATCTGGACGAAACTTGAATTCAAATAATCATTTCTGCATCAGGATTGTTCAAAACGTATGTTTCACGTCCCAAACGTAATGGAGGATTGGAGGGCCCATTACGTTGCGAACATAGATTCTGGGGCACGATACAAAGATTTGGGACCATACAATGTACATAATGGCTTATGTTCCCTATATATTTGAGAACAAATCAGAGCGAAGATATGGAGGGACACTTGAACAACCCCTGGTTTCCGTGGGCATTGCACGGGGGAAAGTATGGCATACTACAGACGTTTAGACACCGAATCGACAGCGCATATTATCTTGAGGCAATTCTTCCCCTTCTTCAGCAACCCTGCTCTGCATTACAAGTTCGGTAAAATATGGCACCGTATACGGTAGCATCTACGAGCTTTGAGCTTGACTTTGAGCTTCAAGATTGTATGTACCGTGAGCTTGACTTTGAGCTTTGAGCTTGACTTTGAGCTTCAAGATTGTGTGTACCGTGCTCAGGGCCGAAGATTGGGCATGGAAAGTATAACATGCTGATCGCATGACTGGGGGTGAGGGAGCCAGAAATTTCGGAAACAGACCTGACTTTCTGCTACAAAGCTGGCCAAATATTGAAAAAAAACATGCATACATTTAATGGACTTGACTGACTACCCCAGTCACAAACAAACATACAGGCACAAATATAAAGTGTGATTTCAGCCAAGCAGGTGGGGCACTAGACTGTAACCTTCTCGAGAGCACATGCTCTGTGAGCCTCTCAATACTAAAAATAATCGGATTGGGCACCAGTACTGAACCCCAACCAAATCTGACACAAGTGGTGGCCCCAATAAGGAGGATCCCAGGTAGCATGCGCATCAGCATTTTTAATCGTGGGATTCTCACCCAAGGAGGCAGGTCACTGGACAAAGTCATGACAAGATGCATAGTGATAGAGTGAAAGATTATTTAAACCGAGCCACGTGTTACCTCGGTGCATTTGTTAGTGTGAATTCATGGACACGGTACACGCCTCTTGCAGTACCTGCTTATCTACTTATCTCTATAGCACGAACTCAGGGCCTCCGTTGGTGGCATGATTTGCTGGGGGGGCGTTCATCAGTGCTTGTTTTCGTAGTAGCCCCTCCTGAGTCAAGGTTGGAAAGGTCCTTCAAGAATATTTGGCCACCCCTAGACTGGAACATACACACACATGTGCAACCTAGTTGCATGTGTTTTGTGTGAATTCATGGGAATGGAGCACACCTCTAGTCAGTGTGGTATAGTTGCATATATTTTGTGTGAATTTATGGACTTGTATATGTCTCTAGCATGTGTAGAACCGGTGCTTCTGCAGTGTGTGTTCATGGACGATAGATATGCCTCTCGCTAGCTCCTTAGATCTCTTGAAAAGTAAAAAGTAGAAAGCTTCAAGCACTACATTGAAACAGCTTTTGCACCTGAAGCAACCCCAAGTGATTCATGCAGAACACTGTCCCCATCAAATGCTCATATCTGTGTGTCATCTCAGCTTGGCTTCTCACCCACAGCAAGGACTGCACAGCCAGCCAGCCAACTCGTGTGAAACAAGGTGCCTACTCTATGTTCAGCTGTTCACACAGAGGAAGCATTTTTTACCAAAGGATTTTCACCCAAAGCGGTGGATACTCTCACAAAGCAGCGGACATTTACAATCCAAGAACGAACCAGAGACCCAGAGGATTGAGGTAGACAGCATCTGAGGCATGGCTAAGTGTGCTTCTCGCTGTTCAGTCGCTGTATGGTCATCCTCATTTCAGGAAAAACAGCACAAAGCAATTCCTCCAAGATTGCATAGCCAACCTGCAGAAGGGTCCATGATGGATCAGAACAAGGACGTGCAAGATTCCACTTAGCCTCGGGCTAAGGTGAGCCTGTAAAATGAGTAAAAGAAACAGACAAGAAGGCAGACGGGCAGGCACGCAGGCAGACAGACAGGCACACAGGAAGACAGGCAGGCAGGCAGGCTGACAGACAGGCAACCAACTAGCCAGCCAGAAAGGAAGAAGGGAAGGAAGGAAGGAAGACAGACAGACAAACAGGCAGGCAGGCAGCCAGAAAGCAAGAAAGGAAGTAAGAAAGACAAACAGCCAGACAGCCAGACAGACAGCAAGAAAGGAAGTAAGGAAGACAGGCAGGCAGGTAACCAGCCAGCCAGAAAGCAAGAAAGGAAGTAAGGAAGACAGACAGGCAGACAAACAGACAGACAACCAGCTAGCCAGCCAGCCAGCCAGCCAGCCAGAAAGCAAGAAGGGAAGACCGACCGACCGACCGACCGACCGACTGACCGACCGACTGACCAACCGACAGGAAACCAACCAACCAGCCAGCCTGAAAGCAAGAAAGGAAGGAAGAATGCTCCAGCAGACGCGCCCCCAGGAACATGTCTTAGGAATGAGAATTATGATGGTAAAAGAGGCACATACCTGAAGCGTGAAGGTGCTGCTCTGCATCATGGCAGAAAACAGATCGTCAATGCAGTTGCTGAAGTGGTTGCGTCCTAGGAGGCGAACAAAAGCATGAGGAGCGGAGGCTCTTAATCGTGCTTGAATCTGGAGCAACAAAAGGAAGAGGTACTTAGTTGCATTGGTGAAATGATCTTGGCTCAACACTGGCCTGCCTATGACAATGTAATGGGCACCACGTGCACCACTTTACCCAACCCCCCTCCTTCACATGCAACCATCCTACACAATTCATCAGGTATTGGCACTACACCATTCATCAGGTACTGGCACTACACCATTCATCAGGTACTGGCACTACACCATTCATCAGGTACTGGCACTACACCATTCATGAGGTACCGGCACTACACCATTCATCAGGTACTGGCACTACAACATTCATCAGGTACTGGCACTACACCATTCATCAGGTACTGGCACTACACCATTCATCAGGTACCGGCACTACACCATCCATCAGGTACTGGCACTACACCATTCATCAGGTACTGGCACTACACCATTAATCAGGTACTGGCACTACAACATTCATGAGGTACTGGCACTACACCATTCATCAGGTACCGGCACTACACCATCCATCAGGTACTGGCACTACACCATTCATCAGGTACTGGCACTACACCATTCATCAGGTACTGGCACTACACCATTCATCAGGTACTGGCACTACACCATTCATCAGGTACTGGCACTACACCATTACGAGTACGGCATACACCATTCATCAGGTACTGGCACTACAACCATTCATCAGGTACTGGCACTACACCATTCATCAGGTACTGGCACTACACCATTCATCAGGTACCGGCACTACACCATCCATCAGGTACTGGCACTACACCATTCATCAGGTACTGGCACTACACCATTCATCAGGTACCGGCACTACACCATCCATGAGGTACTGGCACTACACCATTCATCAGGTACCGGCACTACACCATCCATCAGGTACTGGCACTACACCATTCATCAGGTACTGGCACTACACCATTCATCAGGTACTGGCACTACACCATTCATCAGGTACTGGCACTACACCATTCATCAGGTACTGGCACTACACCATTCATCAGGTACTGGCACTACACCATTCATCAGGTACTGCTATCAACGTTTTCATCAGCCCCTCCTGATTATCAAGAATCGATCTTCTTTGTTTGAGGTTGGTCAAGCCTCGTTGGCCTGCTTGGTTACCCCTAGGCGGCAAAATACATTGAGGTCAACAATAGCAGAAACAAGGAAAGGGATGCAAATGCAGAAGAGAATGCAAATGCACATGCGTAGGCCTATGCATCCCCTGAGGTGACCGGGTACCCTTGGACTGCAACATACAAATTAACATCTACAAATCTCTATGCCTACCTTGGCCGCTACCTCCTCAGCATCCAACACAGGCAGAGCATCCAGGTAATGTTCAGGCATCATGGGAGGATGAGGCGTCCAGCGAGCCTTGGACATGCCCTCTGGCAACGTTGAACGACTAGACTCATCGTCAGATACCTCATCCTTCTTGTCGGCTCCTGTTGGGGTAGGGCCCGCAGTGCTTGGACTAGACCCAGAGGGGCCAGGGCTAGAGTGTGCGGGGCGAGAGAGGTTGTCCAACTGCTGCTTCTGATGCTCCAACTGCATCTTTTGAAGCTCTTGCTGTTGCTTCAGCTCCACTTGATGATCAGCCGTCAATGCAAACCACTGCCCACCTGCACAAGGCAAGGAACGGGTAATGAGAACCTATGGGCCTCAGCACCTAAAGGCCTAACCTATGTTGCCTTGCACCCCTCTACCCCCACCACACACCGCACCCCCACCCCACCGCACCCCTACCCCCATCCAAGCTCCCCCACCTACGACCCCCCCTCTCCACCTCCATCCATCAGCCCAAGACTGCAAGCTTCCCCGCTTCTCCCCTCACCCATCCCTCCCCTCCCATTCCCTCACTCATCCCTCCTCTTGCCCTGCCCTGCCGTCCCCTCTCCCACCCCTCCTCCTGCCCTACCGCCCCATCCACTCACCTGGCCATAGAGAAGCTTGTAGCATGAGCAGCACACGAGCTACTGTGTGCTCTGATGTGGCAGACCTGATCTGCTTCACCAGCCACATGTCAAACGCGTCGCCCGCAACTAGTGCCAACGTCTGGCGCAGCATGGTCATGAACTGGGGAGGGTGGGCGGGGGTGGGCAAGGGGGGGGTGATGTGTGTGTGTGGTGGTGTGTGTGTGTGGTGATGGTGGTGGTGGTGGGGGGGGATGTAGCACTAAGTGTTTCGGCGGATTGGGCGCAACCAACGGTTTGGGCGCAGCATGGTCATGAACTGGGGAGGGTGGTAGGGGGTGGGCAGGGGGGGGTGATGTGTGTGTGTGTGTGGTGGTGGGGGAGCATGTAGCACTGAGTGTTTTGGCGGATTGGGCGCAACCAGCAGATTGGACCTAGCATGGTCATGAACCAGGGATGGGGGGCGGATAGATGGAGGTCGAGATATGGTGGGGGTGAAGATGTGGTGTGTGTGGAGGTGTGTGTGGGGTGGGGTGGGGCACTCAGTGGTTAGACAGATTGGGCGCATACAGGGGAGTGGATGAGTGTGTGGTCGAAAGCGTGTTCAGGCGAGCGAGTATCTGGTCGAGTGAGTGCATGGTCGGCAGAGCTGCAAAGCTGATTATGTCAGCTTCCGGGTCGACTAGGATATGTTTGGTTCGGGGGGGAGAGGGGTTTTTGTGGGGGTGCGTGGGGGGTGGGGGAGCGAGGCATTTTGTTAGTGGGGTTAGGTCGGGTGGGGACGGGGTGTGTGTGCAGGGAGGTGTGTGGTCTGAGTGTATGTGTGTGTGTGTGTGTGTGTGTGTGTGTGTGTGTGTGTGTGTGTGTGTGGGGGGGGGGGGGGGGATTCAGCACTGAGTGTTTTGGTGGATAGGGAGCAAGCAGCGGAGCATGAGGGTGAGAGCCATGAGGCCGAGTCCTTGGTCAGGTGAGCGAGGTTGTGAATCAGTGAGTGCACGCTCGGAAGTGCTGGAAATCTGATTATGTCAGCTTCTGTGTTGACTATGCGGCTTTTTGTTCTGCTGAATAGCCAGCCAAGGGAGCTGCTTTGACTTGCAGTCAAAAATAAAACACTAAATAAATAAAACAATGAATAAACAAAACAATAAATAAATAAATAAAACAATGAAGCAATTTCTCTCTAAGCAGATACATACATATGACAATAAACAAATAATAAATACATAAATAAATAAAACAATAAATAAACAAACACACAGGAGCACACCTGTCTCTTGAAGAATCCCCTTGACTTGAGTCCAAAGACGGTGTTCAAAAGGTCGTAGATGGGAGTGCTGGCTCCTAGGTGGTGGTGGTCGCTGTATTCCATCTCAGCTGAAGCCATGCTAGCTGAGCTGGTGTTGTTGCCCTGTTAAGGGTTGGAGGTGTGGTGTGGTCGTTGGTTTGGTGTGGTTTGGTGTGGGCAGGGTGGTATGTGTGGTGTGTGTATGTGGTGGTGGCGTGTGTGTGTGTGTGTGTGTGTGTGTGTGTGTGTGTGTGGGGGGGGGGGGGGGGGGGGGGGGGAAGAGGGGAGCAGCATGTGATGTTAGACCGGCATGTGAATGCAACATGACAGTGCATCGTCAGTGCCCACCATGTATGTTCAGGATCAGTGACAATCATGGCGCACTGTGTTTATTTGCACTTTGTTTGCTTTCCATAGGGTTCCCATATTAAGAAAACATGCCATGGTGCAACATGATTATCTGCGTCACGTTTGCTTTCTCTATTCAGGAACTAGAGTGCACTGACCCAGCCGCCACCGAACGACCAAAAGCACTACCCACACCACCACCCACACCCAGCCCCCCATTCCCCCCCCCCCCCCCCCCCCCCCACACACACACACACCACCACCCACAGGAGCTGGTACAGGTGGAGTCACTAGCTCAGGAACCAGAGTGCACTGTACACCTACTTGCCGTTTCTTTGCTTTCCTCATTCTACGCCAGCTTACCCTGTATCATGCACCAATGTAATATCTACATGCGTGCTCTTTGCTTCTGTTACTGCTGCTACTACTACTACTACTACTACTACTACTACTACCACCACTACACTAGCTTACCCTGAGTTCGCAATCACCTGTAAGCTTCTTACTGTGCCATGAAGCAGCAGCACCCAAGGTTTATTTAAGCTCCTACTTGTAGCACACGCGCTAAGTGATGTACCTTGGTGTTTCAGGGGTGCTACGGAAGAGCCTTTTGGTGGTGCTTTTGGGAGGCAAAACTGTTTGTGACTGCGTGTGACATTGGGCGGCAAGCATCCTGAAGGCCACAAGGAGCACTCTGGTGCTACGTAAAGACACTGCTTCTTTTTCTGAAAAAAAAAACCTGATGACCACTTACCCTAAGTGTGCCATCACCACTACTCCTCTTCGTTGGAGCTGGGTCTTGCCATTGTTGCTGTTGCTGCTGCTGTTGCTGTGACTGTTGGGGTTCTTCCACATCAAGTTGTTGTGAGGAGGGGAAGGGGAAAGGTGCTGGCTTTGACGCAGCGGATGGTGCTGAGGAGAGTGGTGGTTTGGGTGATGCAAAAGGTGCATCCCCCCCCGTTGCTGTGGTGATGCTGCCCATGGGGGTGGTGAAGGCTTCAGAGGGGTCAGAGAGTTCAGGGCCCGTTTCCCCGCCGCAACCTGATGCTCGTGTTCGAATCTGGGGGAGCAGTGGACGGAATGAGGCAGAGAGATTGTCAGTGTGTGTGGGTATTTGTGTGGTGTGTGTTTGTGTGTGAATTAGTGTGGTGTGTGGGGGGTGGTGTGTGTGGGGGGTGAGTGTGTAGGTGTGTGTATGTGTTAGCGTGTGCGGTTCAATAGACTGTGCTCACCCTGCTAAAGCTCACATACATCAACCATACATCAACCATACGTCATACATACATCATGCTCCTCACATCAATGCACTTCATTATTAACTACCATATTGACCACCTAGAGCTATAGGACAGCCACGTTTCAGACGTGTCTTGACTGTTCCAATGCTTGCATTCGTTTTTAAATAAAGAAGAGGAGGGGGAGGCAAACATGAACATGTTAGATTTGAAATGCATTGATATAAGTCGAACCATGGTGGTTGGACCCAGTGCAAGCATACGGGCTGGCCCCCTAAAACCCAAGCCTTGTAATAAGGCATACTATTGATTTATTTATACAGGTCAAGCCTTGTCGGCATGCCAAGTGGGCAGACTGACAATTGTCTCGTTTTATATTTGCCCCCCCCCCCCCTCTTACGAAAGTACATAACCCATAAAGACAACCTGAATCTAATATGTCAGTACTAAATATAATATGTCAGTACTACATCTAATATGTCAGTACCAAATCTAATATGTCAGTTCTAAATCTAATATGTTAGTAAACAAAAAGTACGTGGCAACAGAAAGTACCTGGCTTGCTGCCGCTGACATTGCCTCCAATTGAGATGGAGCAGCAGTTGCAGCAGCATCCTTGGATGTGGGTCCGCTGCTGCTGACTGCTGCTCTGCCAACAGGGCCAACACTTGCGCTTGGGGTGACTGGGGCGCTCAAAGTGGCATTGAGGTCGAGGCGATCTGAGGTGCGCATTCGATTCAACAGCCCCAGTGACTTCTTTGAAATGGATTTGATGATACCATGATCTAGGTTGGACATGAGGTAACTGGATTTAGAGTCACCTGCGTTGCCAAGGTAGGGAAAGCTTGGATAGGATTGGATTGGATTGGACTGGATTGGATTGGATTGGACTGGACTGGATGGGATTGGTTTGATTTGTACAGGGTTGGATTGTTCTGGTTTGTGCTGTGCTGAGCTGGGATGTTCTGGTTTGTGCTGTGCTGAGCTGGGATGTTCTGGTTTGTGCTGTGCTGAGCTGGGATGTTCTGGTTTGTGCTGTGCTGAACTGGGATGTTCTGGTTTGTGCTGTGCTGAGCTGGGATGTTCTGGTTTGTGCTGTGCTGAGCTGGGATGTTCTGGTTTGTGCTGTGCTGAGCTGGGATGTTCTGGTTTGTGCTGTGCTGAGCTGGGATGTTCTGGTATGTGCTGTGCTGAGCTGGGATGTTCTGGTTTGTGCTGTGCTGAGCTGGGATGTTCTGGTTTGTGTTGTGCTGCGCACCTATTGTGTTATTATTATTGTTATTTATTGTATTATTGTATTATTATTTTTATTATTATTATTATTATTATTATTTATTATTATTTATTGTATTATCTGGTTGTATCATTGTTATTTATTGTACTATTATTATTATTATTATTATTATTATTTATTGTTGAGCTGCACACCTATTGTGATATTGTTTTATTTATTACTCCTGCGCACCTGTGGTGCTCTCCTCTCTAGGAGGCAAGGGAGGGGGCGGCATGTCGCCTCGGCCTGAAGGGGGCTTGCCACTAGAGGGGACAGTCTCCTTTTTAGGCACAGTAAGGGGTGGGACGGGAAAGCTTTCCTTCTTGGGCGTAGAGGGGGGTAGGAAGGCTTGGTCGTAATTTGCGACAAAGGGGCTAAGGAAGAGTCTCATGGCCTCTTGGTTTGCAGTGTTATCATTCCTGAGGGGAGAGTGTTGAGACTTGAGGGGCTGGCGTAGGTGAGTGAGTGAGTGAGTGAGTGAGTGAGTGAGTGAGTGAGTGAGTGAGTTAGTGAGTGAGTAAATGAGTGGGTGAGTGAGTGAGCCAGTCAGCAGTCGATCGGTTGGTCGGTTGGTCGGTCGGTCATTCATTCATTCATTCAGTAGGTCAGTCAGTTCCTAGTCTCCAGGTTGGCAGCCCAATTGCCACTAATGGACTTGCTCACCAAAAAGCTTGTCAAGTAAGCCAGAGCTATTCACAACAACGCCAAACTATGAGACACACCTCCTTACTCTAGATGCCAGGTCAGCTAAAGCTATTCACAACAACGCCTAACTAACTAACTAACTGACTAACTGACTTAGTATGAAACAAGTATCCTTACACTAGAGCAGCGTTCAAGTAGTTGTGTAGATCCAATCGCCTCTTGTTGACAAAGGTAGGGTCCTGACCAGTGCCGATGCTGAAGGTAAACTTGGAGGGGATGCTAATCTTTGCTGCTGCGTAGTGCGGGCACTGCTCCCTCAGCCTCAAGTGCAGTGCCTCAAAGTTGCGGTACCTGAGCAAGAAGGTGACGTGGCGTGAGAGAGCTGGGCATATGTTCATGGTCTCATGGCCTTTGAGTCGTTACGTTCATAAAATTTCTTCCCCTTTCTTATTGCATTATGTACTCAGCAGATGGTTGTAGTGCTTTTTCTACTACCCTTGTCTACTTGGCCCACAGGCCTGCAGGATAGCAACCTGATTGCATTATGTACTAAGGAGAGTTGTGGGGCAGTGTTTCTATTACCATTGTCTACTCGGCCCACAGGCCCGCAGGGTAGCAACATGATTGCATCTGATTGCATTGTGTACTCAGGAGACTGGCGCGGTAGTTTTTCTATTGCCCTTGTCTAATCGGCCCACAGGCCCATAAGGTAGCAACATGATTGCATCTAATTGCATTCTGTACTCAGGAGACTGGCGCGGTAGTGTTTGTACTCCCCATGTCTACATCTTTATGCCTCTTTGTCTAAATCTGTTGAAGCACTCTTCACCCATGTGATAACATTCTGTTCTTGGGAGTGCGGTGTTGCCGTGTTTATAGTACCCATGTTTGTGCTGCACACAGACAGCAGGCAGCCTTTAGGCATAACGAGCATGCTATCAAAGCAACCAAAGCAAATCAAGAACACCACTGACACCACCGGCTCAAATCATAATGTGAGCAGCCTGAAAGATAAAAGACCATCACATGTCATCAATCAAAGAAAAGGTGTGTTAAACGATTTAAGAGGGATAAGAGCTTCAGTTGACTGCTCTCCTGATACCCAGATCTTGTACACTACGTGGAACAATTTCTGGCCTGCCGCCTTCAAGCTGCTTTCCCCAGTTGCCGTCGCACGCCAGTCTGAGCTCAGAGGCAGTAGCGGTCTGTGAAAACACATACCCACGCAAACCCACGGTAGCATTCCCCAGCGCAATCAAACGGGAAGGTTCACAAAACTCCACGCCCCGTTGCAAGGCGTACGAATTTCAAAATTTACATGGAGTGTTAAACGACCTCCTGTTTGAACTTGACGGGGGACCCATACACATGAGGTAAACTTCACAACACTCCAATGCACACGTTCATACATTGAAACCTAAAAACACTTCAAATGTGCGTTCTGTGTACCTCTTTCTGCTCGATATACAGCCACATGTGTCCACACACACGTCTAGCATGTACCTATTTCTGTTCTATATACAGCCACACTTATCAATTTATGCCCCCACACACCACTGATACGCACCTTCTTGTCACTGTCCACTCCTTGTCCCCATCTGAGAATGCATTGCATGGGGGTAAATGCAAATGTTAGCAGTTAGAATACTCAGCAACTTAGTACGCTGGGAGCATAGCTTGATTATTGATTCATGATAACAAATGAGCGAATGCTTTTTGAATGAGAGCATAGCAACAATATTCTTTAGTGACAGAATGGCTGGATGGACGGACATTTTCATTTTCATTTAATAAGATCGTAGCTTGATTGCAGTTTAATGAGAAGAAGGTTTTTTTTTTTTTTTTAATGAAACCATGGCTTGATTATTCTATAGCGAGAGGATGGCTTGATTTTTTACTATTCCTTAATGAGAGAATGCAAGAGGATGGCTACATTTTCTATTTTTTTTAATGAGAGGATTTTTACTTTTCACACAAGTAGACCTGGAGGTACCCAAACAGGCTTAACAGGAGAATCAAGATCAACTCTAGGAGGACGGGATAAGAGCCTCAGCCGACTGCTTACCTGATACCTGAAACTTGTACACTACGTACTCCCCCTCCTCCCCGCAACCCCCTCCCCCTCCCTGCCACCCCCCCCCCCCCTCTTCCAACTAAAAACCCATGCTTTCTCCTCCCATCCCTCTCCTCCCCCCCCCCCCCCCTCTTCAACTACTCAGCTGATACCCGAATCTTGTGCACTACGTACTCCCGCTCCTCCCCGCAACCCCCTCCCTGGCCCCCTTCTCCCCCCTCTTCCAACTCAAAACCTGTCCCTTCTCCCCCCACCCCCATCCCTCTCCTCCCCCCACCCCTCGTCGACTGCTTAACTGATACCCAGATCTTGTACACTACGTACTCCCGCTCTCCAAGCAAGCTGCTGACACTCCCTGGCCACCCTCTCCCACCTCCTCCAACTCTTTGCCTTATCCCCCAAATCTGTGCCTTCTCCCCCCACCCCCATCCCTCTCCTTCCCCCCCCCCCTCGTCGACTGCTCACCTGACACCCGAATCTTGTACACTACGTATTCTCGTTCCCCAAGCAAGCTGCTGACACTCCCTGCTGTGGAGGTGGAGGTGGACTGAATCTCCTGTGCTACCACAGTAGCCCTCAGTCGACACATAGGCTCCTCAGCAAGGGGAGTTGAGGCAGCCTTGCCTGGTGTGCGCTCTTGGCTGGCTCTTAGGTCTGCATGGTGTTAGGATGCGAGCGGAAGGGAGGAGACATGTTAAGACAGCTGAGGACAGCGTTGGGTGGGCAGCGTCTGAGTAGAGGAGAGTGAGAGAGAGAAAGAATAAAGAAAGAGAGAGAGAGAGAGAGAGAGAGAGAGAGAGAGAGAGAGAGAGGGGAGAGACGAGGGAGATGGACGGACGGAAGGGAGAGATGAGAGAGAGAGGATGATATAAGGATGGTTACAGGGACATGGACATGGCGGCGGAATATTGCGCTAAATTACTCATGGTATTTAACTGCTATGTTACTATGCCTGCACATGATGGCATGAGTCTATTGCTACATCTGTGTGCACTTATTTTAGGCTGTTATCCGTAGCCACTTCTGTGGCACTATATGCATTTAGTCATGTGCACACTGAACACATTGTGTATACAGAAGTGTCTCCATAGAAGCTTGGTAGCAAATGCAAGAGAGGGTCATGCGCACACTGCAAACACGGTGTACATAGAAATGTTCCAGTAAAAGACTTGAATAATAGAGCTAGGCTTGTCTGGGGGGGGGGGGGGGTGGCGGGGGGGGCGTGGGGGACGTCCTGGGGGGGGGGGCCGGGGTGAGGTGAGGCGGGTGGGAGGATCTGCTGGGGGTGAGACAGATGGAGAGGGAGGGGGGGGGGAGGACGGGGGGGGGGGGGAAGGGGGGAAGGGGGGGAGGGGAGGGGGAGGGGGGAGGGGGAGGGGGAGGACGGGGGGGGGGAAGGGGGAGGACGGGGGGGGGGAAGGGGGGAGGGGGGGTAGAGGGCCACACAGGTAGCTTAGAAGTCGATCACACGAGCCTGTTTAGCTTAAGGTTTGTCGTAGCCACTAAACCCGAGAGTTTGGGGTTCCAGCGTGCACGCTAGACCTAAACTTTAGACCAAACGGGGCGTGGGTAGGTAAAGTTTAGTTTACGTCTACCCAAACTGCTTAACTAAACTAAACTAAACTATCGTGCATTCACACGAGAAAATGGGTCCGCGTTTCGGTTATGTGGCGAAATAAGTCCATACCTTAAACTATAACTGGCTTGTGTGATCAGCCTCTTAGTAGTTGCATGTATATTATATGGAGGTCAATGTGATAGAACATGATACCATGCCACTTACCCAACGGTGCGGCAACAGCCTCATCAGAGAATAGGGACATGTCTGATAGGGTCTGCCTGTGGCCTGGCTTCATAGACTTTCTTGTACGGCCTGCAACATGAGTCAGAGGGAAGCACCAATTCATGTTGCTGCCATAGTTTGAGGAATAGTCAAATATTTATAGTTGTCTTATTCTCTCACTTTGCTTGCTTGTATTTTGCACTATTAAGTCAAGTCCTAACGCCTGCCTGTCCGTCTGTCTGCTGTCTGCCTGTTTGTCTGTTACAGACAAGGGGTGGCCAAATTGCATGCCACAGTCCAGGGTTAGCAAAGTAGGTAAAAGGAACCTGTCCAAGCTCAAACTATCAAGATCAAACAGTAAGTCCCCCAAAGCATAGTTTGGCCTAGTCCCATACCCTATTCAACTAACTGGACTGGAACTCACATACATACACTGAGGCACATACATACACTGACACACATACAAACACTAACACACATACGTGGACCATGTGATGGCATTCTGTATCCAGATGTGTGGTAACACACATACAAATACTAACACACATACATGGACATCATGTGACAGCATTCTGTATCCAGAAGTGTGGTAACACACATACATACACTGGCACACATACATACACTGACACACATACATGGAAATCATGTGACAGCATTCTGTATCCAGAAGTGTGGTAACACACATACATACACTGGCACACATACGTACACTGACACACATACATGGAAATCATGTGACAGCATTCTGTATCCAGAAGTGTGGTAACACACATACATACACTGGCACACATACATACACTGACACACATACATGGAAATCATGTGACAGCATTCTGTATCCAGAAGTGTGGTAACACACATACATACACTGGCACACATACATACACTGACACACATACATGGAAATCATGTGACAGCATTCTGTATCCAGAAGTGTTGTAACACACATACATACACTGGCACACATACATACACTGACACACATACATGGACATCATGTGATAGCATTCTGTATCCAGAAGCGTGGTAACACACATACGTACACTGACACATATACGTACACTGGCACACATACGTACACTGACACACATACATACACTGACACACATACATGGAAATCATGTGATAGCATTCTGTATCCAGAAGTGTGGTAACACACATACATACACTGGCACACATACATACACTGACACACATACATGGAAATCATGTGATAGCATTCTGTATCCAGGAGTGTGGTGTGGTAGTGTTTATACAAACCACTTTTACTCCGGCTGCAGACGGTGATCAGCCGGAAGGCTATTAGATGTAATCAAACACAAACTGCATGCAGTGCTGTACGTATGGGGAGTGTGGTGTAGCAGTGTTTATAGAACCCGTGTTTACCCCCCCCCCCCCCCCCCCCCCCCCCCACACACACACACACACCACCACCACCACCACCACACACACACCCTACCGACCCATACCCACCCTCACCCTATCCCCCACACACCCTACCCCCCCACATCCAGAAGGCGAGCAGCCTGAATGCTGATAGACCATGTCATGAAGCAAAACAAACAAAGATACATAGACAAACGCTCGCACCTGATGGGCTGTCCATGTCAGTCAGAGATTCTGCATGCATGCCATCTTTGCTGAGAGCACTCCTTGATCCATGGGTCGCTTTAGACGCCTCGGAAACCGACAAACCTGCATGCAACAAGGATGATGCAGCCGAGGCAGCGGGCACCGGCCCAGGGGGACTTGACACAGAGCGTCCGCTGGAATGGCCGCCAACTCCAAACAAACTCTCAGGGCCAGGCATCCCAACACTGTCCCCTCTGCTGCTGGGTGCGGGGAAGCCAGTGCTATCAGCAGCACTGGCGGGACAAGGAGTGCCCCTCCCTGGGAGGCTCTGCAGCATAGGTGCAGGTTTGCTGTCCAACTCATCGCAGAGGCTGTTGATCTCAGGCAGCGTGATGAGGGCGGAGGGGGGGTCGGCTTGCACGTGGTGGGAGGCGGGTAAAGGGGAGCTCTTGCTGTGAGGGACCTGTAGGATATCCTTCTTGCTATGCTCTCTGATCTCATGCTCTCTCATGTCATGCTCTTTCATTTCATGCCCTCTCATCTCGTGCCCTCTCATCTCATGCCCTTTCATGATGCTCTAGCCGAATGTTTTTGACGTCCCTCGTTCGTGGCAACTCTGCGGACCTGCGATGGTGGGGGGTGAGAGGTGCGGTGGGGGGGGGGGGGGGGGGGGGGGGGATCCGGGGATGGGGGGGGTGGGGGGGGGGGGGACCTGTGTTTCGGGGGACTCGGGGTTTGTTTGGGGTGGGCGTGGGGGGGATTGGCGGGCTATCTTGGGGAGACGCAGGGCGGAGCCGGGGGGCGGATCGGGGGTGGTGGGGGAGGGAGGTCGCGTGTGAGCGGCGGGTGGTGGATTGAGCGGAGGTGGGCACCGGGTCAGCGGGCGCGGGAGGGGGTGGGGCGCGGCCGGTGGGGGGGTTACGGGAGGGGGGCGGGCTCGGATGTGTGTGGGGGGCTGGGGAGGGGGGGGGGGTGGGGGGTGGGGCGGGGGGGGAATGGGAGGGTGGGACCGGGGGGGAGGTGGGGGGAGCCGGGGGGGGGGGGGGGGGGGGTGTGAGGGGAGGTGTGGGCGAAGCGGGGGGAGTTTTGGTGGTGGGGGAGGGAGGCGGCGGAGGGGGGGGGGAGGGGGGGAGGGAGAGATTTTTGAGACGGGGTGGGGGGGGTGTGGGGGATTCGTCGGAGTGGTGAACTGTGGGTGGGGGAGGGGTTGGGGCTGGCGGGTGTTGTGAGTGGTTGGGGGGGAGGGGGGGACGCTAGCCGACGCGCCTGGGGGGGGGGGGTGGGACTGCGGGGGCGGAGGGGGAGGGGGGGATAACGGTCGGGGGGGGGGGCGGGGGGGAGGGGGACTGGGGGGGGGCTTGGGGAGTGGTGTGGGGGGGGAGGGGGGAGGGGGTGGGGAGGGGGGCTTTTCGCGAGGGGAGGGTGGGGAAGGGGGGGGGGGGGGGGATGGAGGGGGAGGGCCCGATGGGGGGGGGGAGGGGGGGGAGGGGGGAGGGGGGGAGGGCGGGTGGCGAGTGGGGGATGTCGAGGTGGGATCGGGGGGGGGGGGGGATTTTCTGTGGGGGGAGAGTGGTGAGGGGGTGGGAGGGTGGGGGCGGGTGGGGGGGGGGCGTGAGGGGGGGGGGGAGGTGGGTGGGAGGAGTGGCGGGAGGGTGGGTTGGATCGGGTGGGGATGGGGGGGGATGGGGGGTTGGAGGGGGGCCCGGGGGGGGAGGCGGGGAGGGGGGGGAGTGGGGGGGGAAGGGGGGTGGACTAGGGGGGGGGGTACGGGGGGAGGGGGGGACTGGGGGTGGGGGTTGGTCTTTGGTGGGCGGGGTGAGGGGGGGGGGGACGGTGGGCAGGCTCCCCCGGGGGGGCGGGGGGGGCGTAGGTGGGAGGGGGAGGGGGGGGAGGGGGGAGGAGGGTTGGGGGGGGGGGGGGGGGGGGGGGGGGGGGGGGGGGGGCGGGGGGGGGGGTGGGCTGGGGGAGGGGGAGGGAGGCGCGGGGGTGGAAGGAGGGGGGGGGAGGGGGCGGTGGGGAGGGAGGGGGATGGGGGGGGGGGAGGGGGGTGCCGGAGGGGAGGGGGGGGGGGGGGGGGGGGGGGGGGGGGGGGGGGGGGGGGGGGCGGGGGTGGGGGGGGGGGGGGGGTGGGGCGGAGGGGGGGGGGGGGGGGGAGGGGGGGGAAGGTCGGGGGGGGAACGTGGTTTTTTTTTTTGTTTGTTTGGCGGGAGGAGGGGGGGCCGTTGGGAGGTGGGGTGGAGGGGGAGTTGAAGGGGCGCTGAGGGTGGAGGCGGGGCGCGCGTGGGGGGCATGGGGGGGTGGGGGAGTGGGGGTGGGTAGGTGGGAGGGGGGAGTCGGGTTTTGTGCCTTTGGGTTGAGGTGGGGTTGGGGGTGCGGTGGGGTGGGGTTGGGTTGGGTTGGGTGGGGTTGGGTGGTGGGTTGGGTGGGGGGGGGTTGCGAGTGGGGTTGTTGGGGTGCGTGGGTGGGGGTTGATGTGGGTTGGTTGGGTTGCGGTTTGGGTTGGGTGGGTTGGGTTGGGTTGGGTTGGGCTTGGGTGGGTTGGGTTGGGTTGGGTTGGGTTGGGTTGGGTTGGGTTGGGTTGGGTTGGGCTTAGTTGGGTTGGGAGTGGGGTTAGGTGAGGTCGGTTTGGGGTTGAGGTGAGGTGGGTTGCGTTGGGTTGGGTTGCTTGCATTGGGTTGAGTTGCATTGCGGCTACGGTGCGTTGGGGTGGGTTGCACTGGGGTGGGTTGAGTTGGGGTGGGTTGCACTGGGGTGGGTTGAGTTGGGGTGGGGTTGATGTTGGGTTGGGTTGGGTTGGGTTGATGTTGTGTTGTGTTGTGTTGTGTTGTGTTGGGCTTAGGTGGATTGGGCTTGCTTGGGTTGAGATTGGTTGGGTTGAGGTGAGGTGGGCTGAGGTGGGGTGGATTGAGGTGGGTTGGGTTGGAGAGAGAGAGAGGGAGCATGCCCCTCTAGATTATAGATCAAGACTTACTCAGAGCTCCTGTACACAGAGCTGCTCAAGCTCATGTTGCTCATGTTGGATTCCACAGGAGCGGGTGGGCTTGTTTGCGAACTCATAAGATTTGGAGTGGATGCAGAGGGGGGGGGCTGCAGGCGAAGCAAAGCAGAGGGGTAAGTTAGCCAGTGTCCCCTAAAATACAATGCTACGCCCCCCGGACCCCCCTTAAAGAGGCAGCGCTTAGAGCCGAGCTTCGCTCTAAAGACGGGGGCTACGCACTTGTCCTGGAATCATGCTTGCGTCGCACCTTTTGCGACGCCAGCTGACCTGCAGGAACTCGAAACACAAACTGAAGTTAGGCGTGGCTTGGTGTGGATGTTGACACGACTGCTGGTATTGTGTGCGAAGCAACAAGCACTGTTTCTTTTTTGCACTACGCGTAGCAGCTTCCATCCAGCTCCATCAGCGAGCCATTGGGTCAAACCCTAAGCTTTCAGTTCCATTGGGGTGCCCATCATGTCAGCTTTCAGATGCACTAGCAAGCTTCAGGTTTGGCTCAAGCAAAGAAAAAAGGGAGCTACCTAGAAGCTGCTACTTGTAGGCGGAAAAAGAAACAGTGGCAACAAGAGCTTTGTTGCACTGTTCTTCTTTCTAGCTGCGAGGAAGCTCCCTGAGCCAGCCACTGGGATAAGCCCAAATAATTCATCAGCGCTGGAAAGCTGAGTAAAAAAGCGACACAACAAGTTTTTTGCTGCAAGTTTGTTTTCTTTTCGGCTACAACTTCCAACATGGCGACATGGTAACAAACAAACAGAGAGACAGATGGACAGCAGAGAGGTCGTAGATGCCCCCACCCTAGCTAAAGGGGGGGTCCGCCAAAAAATCCCCCCAACCCACCCCAGGCCCCCAACCCACCCCCTCTTCACTTCACCCCGCCCCACCCCGCCATTTACTTCAGTGCAGTATCTAAAATGTCGAGACCTACCAGTCTTCCATCCTTCACGAGCGAGCGAGCAGTGCGACGGCGATTCCGTTGCTCAGCAAGTCTGAGGAGGGGCAGCACATGTTTTACACTCTTTTCAGCAGTGGCAGCTAATACAGTTGTGTTGCATCACGCAGATGTAGAGAACAATACAGATGCAGAGAGCAATACAGTTGTAGAGAGCAATACAGATGTAAATAAGAGAAGGGGGGTAATATTTACTGGGCTAGGTTTGGGATGCATTTACAGAAGTAAAATCTTGTTATTCAGACCAACCTAAGTAGTTACAGCAGATATCTTAGAGGGTCCGCCTTTTCAAAGTCAAAATTTCAAAATCTGCTTTGAATTCAGATTGAGCTCATAGCACTGGCTATTGTCCAGGCTGCCAAGATCTGATACCCCATACCCTCCCTAATCTAGCAAGCAAAATAAACGACCCACCTAAGCTACCCCAGTCCAGACCTAGTAGACTAACAAGCAACACAATCATATTTAGTCTGAATCAAGTAAACAAACGAACCGACCCATTTAAGCCAAGCCAAGTCCAAACCTAGTAGAATAATGAACACACTCACTCACTCACTCACTTACTCACTCACTCAACCAACTCACTCAGCCAACTCAACCAACCAACCAACTCACTCTCTCATCATAATATTCTCAGCCACCACATTTTCTTGCACTCTTGCGTCCATCAAATGAACTCCTTCGACCATGTACTTGCTCATCGCAAGCTCACGAGCAGCCTTGAGGGCAGCAGCATCCTTGCGCTCAGGGGAGCACGGGATAGGGACAGCTGAACCAGTGGCAGGCTCCGGCAAGACTTGTAGAACCAGCTGCAACGTGGCAAGGTGTAGTAGAGAGGATTTAAAACACCGACATCTGGTCAGATCGCCGCGGTGCCTCTGGGGGGACACCTCATCGGTTCCCCCTCTGGAAAGAGGATATGGCTACTAGCGGGAATAAAACCCATGCCCCTATCCTCTGTGACTTGCGTTATTATAGTAGAGTGGATTTAGCACACGGACACCTGATCAGATCACTGCGGGACCACTGGGGGGACTCCTCATCGGATACCCCTCCGGAAAGTGGACATGGATACTACCGGGAATCGAACCCACGCCCCTTTCCTCTGGGACTTGCGTTATTAAAATACAGTGGATTTAAAACACGGACAACTGATCAGATCGCCGCGATGCCACTGTGGGGGACACCTCATCGGTTCTCCCCCCAGAAAGAGGATATGGCTACTAGCGGGAAAATAAAACCCACTCCCCTTTCCTCTGGGACTTGCGTTGCTACAGTAGAGAGGATTTAGCACACGGACATCTGATCAGATCGCAGTGTGGTGGATCCACTCTACTACGGTATACAAGGCGCTTGGAGGTTCGTATCCTTGGTTCATTTCCCATTGGTGCCACACCACGTTCAAAGTGATGAAGACTGGCACCTTGCCCTGCTTTCATCTTTCCTCCCACGACTCCCCTGCCCCCCACCACCACCACCACCACCACACACGCACAGTAGGTACTAAATCCTACCCCCCCCCCCCCGCCCCCACGCACACACACACACATCTCCTGCATAATCTGTCAGGAACCCCCCCCCACGTCACGCACCTATGCCCCCTCAACTCCTACCCCTCCCATGCCCTATCCTCCCTTCATCTCCCCCCCCTGCCACCCCTTCCACTGGCTCAACCTCCCTTGCTACCCCACTGCCCTAATCCACTCTGCCCACGCCCAAACTAACATGCTCCCATCGCTCTTACCACAATACGAAAGCCCCCCACCCCCCCCCCCCCCCCCCCCCACCCAACCGCCTCTTATGGGCCCACCTTGTTCAAGTTTGGTGGCAGGAAGTACATGATGAGCGGGCGCAGTACGCAATATGATGTCACCTCCCTTAGCAGCGGCCTTATGGGAGTTCGTAGGCTTGGCTCCCCGGACAGGGAGTGAACTATGAGGGACTCAGACAGTCCACGCAGAACCTGCACTCAGAGATATGAGGCAATGTACAGAGGATGAGGACACACACATGCAAGGGCAGTACACATGTAGGGACAGTATACATGCAGGGGCAGTACACATGCAGGGACAGTACGCATGCAGGGGCAGTACACATGTAGGGACAGTATACATGCAAGGGCAGTACACATGTAGGGACAGCATACATGCAGGGGCAGTACACATGTAGGACAGTATACATGCAGGGGCAGTACACATGTAAGGACTGTACACATGCAGGGGCAGTACACATGTAGGGACAGTATACATGCAGGGGCAGTATACATGCAGGGACAGCATACATGCAGGGGTAGTACACATGTAGGGACAGTATATATGCAGGGGCAGTACACATGTAGGGACAGTATATATGCAGGGGCAGTACACATGTACGGACAGTATACATGCTGGGGCAGTACACATGCAGGAGTAGTAAAAACTAACACATCCTCCCACCCACCCCAAGTGACCAACCTTGTAGTGGTTTTCTGGGGCACACAGGGCCACATGAAGGTTACCACTGGCCTTCATTTCAGCCTGCAAGGCCCTCTCCCTGGCTGCTGGCGTCATGGCCTTCAGGGTGTCCTCCCCCACAGCCGCTCGTGTGAGGCGGTACAGCTCAATGTTCTTGGTCAGGATATCACAACAGTTCCTGCAGAGGTGTGACGGAAGGGTGAGGATGTAAGAAGGTACACTCAGGTAGGGCTCTTGATGGATCCAAAAGCATGAACCTGACCAGATCAAACTTTCCCCACATTCACGTCTCTTAACCAAACTAACTAACTAACTAACTAACTTACTCACTAACTAAATTAGTAAGAAACAAAAAGATAGGGAACCAATCAGGTATAACTAGGGACCGGCATATCATATGATGTTGACCAAAGGCGAATATGATATCATATGATATCATACAAATTGCATCATATGATCTTGTATATAAATGGTAACTTTAGCCTAGTCAGACTGCCGGCATCATATGATATCATATTGCCGTTCCCTAGGTATGACATGGACCACTCACATCAAGCCAACCAACCAACCAGAACCAGCAGATACAAATCTAAACAACCATCCAAACGGCAGAACATTAAAACATGAAGAACCAACATGCTGGGCTCACCTAAACAACACTTTGGAACCAACCAACCAATCAACCAACTAATCAACCAACCAACTAACAAGTTTGGAACCTACTAACCAATCAACCAACCAACCAACCTACTAGTTTGGAACCTACCAGCCAACCAACCAACCTCTTTGGAACCAACCAACCAACCAACCATCTAAACAGACCCAACACGCAGGGCTCACCTTATCAGAAGCTCCCTGTAGTCAAGATTCTGAGCACGAGCACAAATTTCGCCAAACGATGTGTTCAGCAGCCGTCGGATCTCAGCCGGAAACTCCTTGTCAGGCGATATAGAAGCCCACCAGGTGTCGTACAACCACTGCTGAATGATACAGTTAGAAAACTTCTCCCATGCAAATTCAACCACCTTGGAACCAACTTTTTCCCTCCAGGCTTTGTGCCTGTCCTCTGTGCTGACCTGGCTTCTATCTACTCCGCCCGGGATGGGCACTTCGTCTGGGGAGCACTCTGTAATGCTTGACTTCTGTTTCTTAAGTAGCTGCTGGATGGCTGTCTGCTCCTCCAGCTGTTTCAGGCGCAGGTAGCCCCATGCGCCAGCTACGATGAGCATGCCAGCAGGTATGTTCCTCCATAGATTCGGGCTGGTCCCATCTGCATCATCACATGGTTAGAAAGGGGATCTATTATCTACACATTTTATACTGCATTCCATTCAATTATTTACAACGACTTCCGTGCCTGGGGAAATAATAACAAATTGGTAGGGAGGGGTAATAACGAGTTGATGAATTGTACACCACCATTTGCCTCTTGTATTGATTCTGGCTGGTACCATCTGCATCATCACATCTGATCACATGATTCACAAGGAGATCCTTTATATACAAATTTAGTATTGCATCCATTATGGTGGTGGGGGGGGGGAGGTAAAAATCCGACTGCTAGCTTTGGGATGCATGTCCTTGGGTCAAAACTTGTTGCTTCAACCAACCAGAGTAGCTATACATAGCTTTGAGGGCTCTCTATAAAGCAAATTTTAATGATCGTGTTTGCATTCAAATTGAAGGAAATGCAATGCCTCTTGTTCCTCATGTATAATATGTTATTTATATTGTCTTATATGCCTGGGGAAATATGGATAAATTGGAAGGGAGAGGTAATAACTGGAGGATGAATTGGATGCCACCATTGGCCTCTTGTATTGATTGAAACCTTTTATGCACATGTGATATATGTTTACGTAGTGATGCGTATAATGCATTGAAACACACGCACAAGCAGGCGAGTGAAAAAAGGGATGGATGAATTGGATTCCACAATTGCCCACATGCATTAATGTGCGCAACTATGTGTGCAAGATGCTTGGACATAATTAAACAAGCAAGTGACGAAGGGAGTAGATGAATTGGATCATATGGTTGGCATTATGCATTAATGTGCGCAACCATGCATGCAAGATGCTTGGGCACAGAAGAGCCAGGAGGGTGGATGCATTAAATTTGCATCAATAACATCGTACATTGACTTGACAAGGAGCGCATGATGCATGGACACACAAACAGGGAAGTGAATGAAGGGGTGGATGAATTGGATCCCACCATTGGACCCATGCCTTGATGTGCTCAACCATGCATGCATAATGCATGGACTCTCCCTCTCTCTCTCTCTAGTAAACGGTGTTACACAATTTAATTGCCGTCCAGCCACACAGTAATCAAAAACACAAAAAATAACATTAGGAATAAGTCATCTAGTCAACCCTATTAAGGAGAAAGTACAGTCTCTCTCTCTCTCTCTCTCTCTCTCTCTCTCTCTCTCTCTCTCCCTCTCTCTCTCTCTCTCTCTCTCTCCTCTCTCTCTCTCTCTCTCTCTCTCACTCCCCCCCCCCCCCCCCACTCTCTCATACACACAAGCAAGTCAAGCGGTGTCTGGATGCATAGGAATACCAGCCATCTCTGCCCAGCCTCCAACCAAATCTTGACTGAAGTCAAACCGATCCAAATAACAACCCTAGTCAAACCGATCCAGATAACAACCCTAATCAAACCGATCCTTCTTTCACTGAGAACGAGAACCACCAATGGGCCGCATGTGATTGCATTCTGTGATCAGGAGTGTGAGGGTAGCAATTAGTTTATTTAACCCATGTGTACTCTGCCCGCAGACAGTGGGCATCCTGAAGGCTAATAGACGGTGTGTTCAAAGCAAGCCAAAACAAGCATGTAGACACTGTTGCACCCATATGGTATGGACCATGGCAAGGACAACTGGCTACTTTGCTACTTGTGCAAACCCTACCCAGTACAATGCAACTCAGTAGATGATACTGGAGATAGCCTGCTAAAATGCCGGGTATCATTAGGCCATGCCCTAGCAAGTGGTATGATTAGCCCCTAGGCAAGCCATATGACTTTGACTGCACACTGGAATAACTGCCTTAACTCCCCGGTAGTGTTGCTGCAGTGGAGGAATATTATATTCCAGAGAGGAGAGGTGTCGTGGTACTTACAGGTGAGGAAGGCGGTGACGCTCAATGCCACCAGGCCAAGTTCGTATGGGAATCGGAAGGTTGCCAAGGATGCTAGAATCCCGGTATGGATGAATCGTAACATAATTATCGCAACTCTCTGCAAGTTGCTAAACGAGCAGCAGACGAATAGGTTCGCACGCAATGCCTGCAAAGCCTACACCCGGCAGGGGGCGAGCCATAAACTTGCGCATTTAAGTCGAGGGGTGTGGAATGGTAGAGATTGGGACAAGGATGAGTGGCTTTTCCGAAGCCGCTGTGGTAAATATGAAACTGAAAGTATCGGTGTTTGATCCTGGTATGTGGGAATGAGTGCAGATGGCTGAGCGTGTGACATACACGTGCGCAGCAGCTCACTCTTGGAGCTCACTCATGCTTCCTGTTATAAAATTTGACATTGCGCAGGCTGTGCCGCATGGCATTGGTTTGCCGAGTTTATGTAACGTCCCTCGACGTCGCCTCTCTCTCTTGGACTCAGGGGCAAGCAGGGGGCAAGAGTCCTGCTTGGACTCCCTCAGCTCGAGACAGGATGCCGACGTGGCGGGTCCAACTCGCTAGTCGCAACCGGCCACCGGTAGGTTGATCAGCGTTCAAAATTTTAAGTTTCACGTCTCCAATGCATTGGAGCCTTTGGAGGGTCTGTAACGTTGGGGACGGAGATGTTAGCTCACGAGACGCAGATTTTGGAAGAGCCTTGAACAATCCTGTCCCCTAGACCACACTGCTTGTAATCAACTGCCTTGCTTCATCCATGGTTGTACGAACAGGCTGGACCAACGATATTTTAATTGGAAAAAAGCAGCAGATTTTGAAGCTATAGCCGAAGAGTCAAATACTGAAATACGGCTACCTGACAGCCACAATGGCCTGCGCTATGTGAACCAGTTAAAGGTAAAGATCTACTGACACTGTGTATGAAATGATATATGTAGGCTGGTTGTCCATCAAAGCAAACCCAACCTCAATCCACTACCGGCTACCCCCTGCTGGTGGATCTCCTTCAGCCTATGACGCGTACACTTGATAATAGTGCATCCACTTTTTACAATTTTACCACCGAACACAGGTTAACAAATTGAATCCACCCGCAGACACAGGGTAATATGTAGACTGAATGATGATGATCAATCCAATCTACGAGTATACACTGATGCATGCTGGGCAATCAGGTTGCAGGCACGCATCAACAAATATTCATCTTTAAATAATGAACAACCAGGTCTCGTCTTGAAAATATAAAATATGTTCGAAAAGCGTAATGTTCATAAACATGTACACATACTCTGTACTTGTATGCTTATCATGTTGACGCATACAGGCTGAAGGTAACTAAAATCAATCCCGCCCACATATAATGGCATTTATAACTTCCAACATTTCCGCCGATGTTCCCAAAGGACAAAATAGTAGGCAGATGAGAAGTTTTTGGCATTGTCTATTACCAGTTGCGGAGATGATAGCGTGATAGCGCCAGGAGTGTACTGCCAGGAGTGTCTTGCTCAAGCAAGTACATTGGAACCTGCAACTTGGGACCACAAGGCCTCCAAGTTGGCCATGCCCAACAAATAGACATAATATATTAATGAGAGCATACATCATAGATTAATATTTAGTTCATACGGATTATTTGAGGTTGAAAAATCCCCTTCAGCCTGTTTGGCTTCCCCTAGACTATAAATTAGGTACACGAAAGGAAGGGAGTTCCGCCCCTGAAGAGGGTGCCCTGAAAGAAGGATAGAATCCGAATGAGAATCCGCATAGTAAGCTCCCTGGTTTCTATGATTTCGCACGAGGGGACTTTGAATTGGAAGACATTGAGCATCCCAGAGTTGGCTGAAAAAACCATTTAATAATCCAATCCAATCCGGAAAGAAGGGCACGGTCAGCACACACACACATGACATATCTACATCTATATATTTATTCACATGCTGGGATTAAGCTGGTCCCTTCAGCGGTGACATAGCTAGGGCGAGAGTATAAAATAGTGGTACCCTACATAAGCTCATGCGTAAAAGCAGAGCAGGAGATCTAATCATCTCTCATTCCTTCTTCTTGTCCTTTTTTTCCTGTATCCAGAGGCAGAAGAGAGTGAAAGTGTTAGGGAGGTGAATGGGAGCTGGGAGTATGCATGCATCTTTGTGCGTGTGTGTGTTGGTTGTGTATGTGTTGTTGTGTGCCTGTGTTTGCTTGAGTACGTACGTGTCTGCTTATGTATGTATGTGCTGAAGTCTTTCTTTCGCATGAACTTGTACATGTGATCTGGCACCCCACGAACAGCAGACAACATAGGCCAAGTCATGCCGATAGGAGCACCACAGGGTCATGCTACATATTTAGGTGCACAGTGCATTTGCCTTGTCTTGCTTCTGCAACCTGGCCGCCATGGTTGTTCAGGCCGCTGCGTCCTGCGTCACAGACGCAACGTGGGGAGGATCTGTTGCTTCGCGGACACAGCTTCATTGGGTTGTTGTGCCGCAGGATGCAGGCTATGGGTTGGTTGCGGGTCGGTTGCATCTCAGGACGCAGGCTATGAAATTGGTTGCATCACGGGACTTCGAGCTGGGGGTCCTCCTGGATAATCCTACTGAATGTATATTAACATGTTTGTGCATTTACGCTCAGAAGCTGCAGTGCATAGCTATTAAAAACAGCAAGCGTGCAAGTGTGTGGCAAAGTGGGGTTACCGAATAATTATTAACGCAACAGACATATACCCAACATATAATTATATACAGCAAGAAGAGCGTTGAGGTCTCAGGGGGGTGCATATCTAAGCGAAACCAAAACTGAGTCGTGGTTGACAGGCCACACCTTTTTTGCGCTCTTCTCGGAATCTTTGTGCTTGTCCTTCTTCTTCTCCTTCTTCTTTGCAGACATCTTGTGACCGTCTCCATTTACAGGAGAGCCAAGCTGCAAGGTAAGCAGAGGATAGGGGGACTTTGTGGTGGTTGAGCAGAGCATGACTCATTTGTTCCGCTGGATTGTGTAGGAAGACCCTCCTCCTCAGGTGGAAAGGTTTTGGGGTTTAGGGTTTTATGCTACCAGGAGGCTCCTGCATATGTATGCTGCAGCCCAGGGGCAGCCTACTGGACTAAAAGGACTTGCCCAACCTCGGAAAATCAATACCATTTCCAGATTAAGCGGAGGAACGCCTGTATGCATCTCGATCAAAAGGGGATTCTCACCCCCAGCACCCTGGAAAATAGTCCCTACAGCGAGAATAAACCCTGGTCTAGCTAGACTCAACCGTAGTCCTGTAACAATTGTTCAAGTAAATTGAATTTTGGAAATGTGGGCTATGGATACGCAGAGAATCGATGGGACATCTTCAGAAACCGTTAGGCCCAGGGCTTTTCTATTCGGCTTTTCTTAGCAGCTTCTAGGCAGCTCCCTGAGCCAGCCACTGGGTTACACCCAACTATTTCAGCAGTACTGGACAGCTGATTGTGTCAGCTTCAAGGTGCACTAGGTTAGGCTGCATAGCCAGTCAGGGGAGTTGCCTAAAAGCTGCTGCTTGTAGCCGAAAAGATAAGCACTGACCTGGCCGTAAATAAAATGGTCTCCCTGCATCATCCTTACCTGAGAGCTTTCCCAGTCATATTCATCCATTCATCAATTTCTCTCAATACGACTTACATTTTAAAGACAAAATATTCCATTACCTCCCTCCCCCCCTTCCTCCATCCTCAGCTTCGACATGAGCTTCCACATCCATGCTCCTACCCCAAGGACATTCACCCACTATTAAATCAATCAATTAATGATAAGCCTTATCACCAGACATGAGGTTGAAGGGGCCACCCTGTTTGCTTGCACCGGGACCAACCACCAAATCCACCCACTCATCCTTATACAATGAACGTTTGACTGCAAACATATGACCCCCCCACCCCCCCCAACACACAAACGCACCACCCACCTCCATCTTCGCAGCCTCCTCCTCAGCCAGCCTGGCAGGTGATCCCTCCTCCTCTTCCTCCTCCGCTACTACCTCATCGGCACGAAACACAGTAATTCGTCGCGATATCGGCATTATTGTCTCCGCCCCTCTCACTGAATCGTTGCCCGGAGGGAGCACTACACACAGCTGCTCTGAAAAACGTGTTGACTCCCCGTCCAACACGTAACGTGTGCCTGCAGTGCAAAAAGGGCAGTGAGAAACATTGAGACTCAGACTATCAGTTAGGGGAGTGTACATTTGTACACCATAATAAGGAAGGCTATTCGTTAGGGGAGTGCACATTTGTACAACATAATAAGGAAGGCTATCTGTACTTTCCCTGCGTATTTATGCTGCAGTCTAGAGGAAGGCTTAAGCGACTGGGCCCAACATTGAGCAACTAAGAGGAAGGCTTAAGTGACTGGGCCCAACATTGAGCAACTAAGATTAGTTCCAAATGATCAATTTCTTCCTTGCTCTGACTGGCCCATGTTACATTCCAGGGTAGTAAATTAGGCCCAAGGAACTCAACCCAACCTCAAATCAAGATCAACTCTAGAGTCACTCTAGAATAATGTGAGGGCCTGATAATGCAATAATCACTCCATATTAACAACAGTACTTCGTAGTAACTACCATAAGGATAGGCATTTTATGAACTGGTCTTCAAGTGTGCATCGGTCTGACTTGCCGTTCCTGGGTGTTCACTCACCTCCATCACCATTGCCGCCAACGTATGCGCAACAGGTTCGCAAGTGTCTATCCCTCAACAGGCCCATCCTGGGACATTCATTCACCTTCCTGAGCTGCTTTTTGTTATCATTCGTCCCTATATATCGTCTCCTCTAACTGTTTATTTCTAAATAAATACTAACTTAGATCCATAGTACCCACTTCCCGGAAAGAAGCCTTTTATTTGTAACCCCCCCCACACCCACATCCACACACCCATACACACATTTACTCACCTTCCTCATCATTGAAGCTTCCAACTTCAACGTTGCCTTCCTTGGAGGGCCTGATTGAGGATCCACTATGTATGCTCATTTCTACGCCATCCAGGTTACTCAGGCCCAACTGTGCAAGGAGCAACAAGGAAAGCATGGCGTAAGAGGGAGAGACGCATGACTAGGATTGACATGCTTTCACAAATTTGACACATCACAGATGAGGGGCGGTTCTTGAGTTCATTTCTACGCCATCCAGGTTACTCAGGCCCGACTGTGCGAGAAGCAAGGAGGAAAGCATGGGCAAGGCGCATGACTAGGATTGACAAGCTTTCACAAGTATGACACATCACAGCTGAGGGGCGGTTCTTGGGTCCATTTCTACGCCATCCAGGTTATTGAAGCCAAACAAGGGGCAAGAAGTAAAGCATGGTGGAAGTGGGTGAGCGGCAAGCCAACGATATCATATTGCAGGGTAAACCAACTCGGACGTTTTATGTTTCTTTGCAAAGTCCGTGAAGAAAAACGGGACTGGGGGAGATCACGATTTTAGTAACCCCAGATTTATTAGGAGATCTCTTGATTGAGTTACTCAGAGGTTTGAAAGATGATGATGCTCACTGGATCCTTTTTTTTGCGAAACCCGAAATCATTAGTAAGCCCCACAAACTAGCCTGATAACTTACATTCACGAGCATTACAATGACAGCTGAGGGAGTGGTCATAAATTCATGGCCTGATCACACACGTGGGTGTATTGGACGCATTTATGTTGCACAAGACATTACCAGCTGAGGTTGAGGTCATAAGTTCAGGACTTGATCATACATATGGACTAGTCACAGTTAAATGTATGTTGTGTCACAGTAACATGTGCATCTCATCACAATATCAGATGAGGGTCATGAGGTCACAAGCTGACCATCCATGTGGCTCTGTCAGGTGACATCAGTCTGTCACTGTCTGCATTCAACTCTGGAAATGTATTTAAACTGTTCGCACCCACATGGTTGCATGCATGAGTTCTCCCACCACTTCTGGACACATTTGTAGACTGGCCACACTGACATGGTTGCATGCATGGGGTTCCCCACCACTTGTGGACATGGTTTTGAACTACCCACACAAACATGGTTGCATGCATGAGCTCCCTCACCAATTCTGGGAGTTTATTTAAACTGGCCTCACCAAAAAGGTTGCATGCATGGGCTCTCCCACAAACTTTTGTTTTATATGGCCACACCCCTGATGATTGCATGCCTGAGCTCACGCACCTTCTTAGGGATCTGCAGCAACCATATTTCCTTATCCCCATCGGCCATTAGTGACGCCAGGTTAATGCCTGCTGGGGGGGCAACCTTCTCGTACCCAGCTCCAGGGTTGAACCTGCAGATTGGTAGGTGAGTAGGTGTGCGTGTGTGCGTGCGTGCGTGTGTGTGTGTGTGTGTGTGTGTGTGTGAGTGTGTGTGTGTGTGTGTGTGTGTGTGTGTGTGTGTGTGTGTGTGGGGGGGGGGGGGGGGTAGTTATAGCTGTGTCGGTGTAGCTGTGCAGGCGTAGGTGTGCATGTGCTGATGTGTAGGCGTAGGCGTGTGTGTGTGTGTGTGTGCAGGTGTTGGTGCAGGCGTGTGAGAGTGTTTGTGGGTGGGTGAGGGTGTGGATGAGGGTGTACAGGTGTAGGTGTGTAAGAGTAGGTGTACATGTGTGCGTGTTTGTGTGTAGGTATAGTTGTGCAGGTGTGTGTGTTTGTGAGTGAGTGTCTAGGGGTCTTCGTTGGTGTGTGTGTAGTTGTGTGTGCAGGTGTGTGGGTGTTGGTGCATCCTGGTGTCTCGAGCCAAGCCAGGCCGGTCCGACAGTACCGGCGGCAGGGCAGGGCAGTCACTTCTTCGTCCTCGAGTCACACTCGACCATCATGATATTCGTGCCACCCTCGGACTACATAGCGACTGATCATAAATTAGCTAGTGCATACGAGAAGTATCGCATTCAATTCGGCACTTACGCATGTAAAGCTGCCAGGGAGGCATCGCGCAGGGCTGCGATATCCGAACTCGCTTTCCGCTTCTTGCTCAGGAGCTTCGACATTATAATCAGGCACTGCGGTGGATGGGTAGATGCTAATGAATACGCAAGATACGCGGTTGTTCGCATAGAAACGACGCTGTGAACCCGGGTCCATTTCGTCGAGGGGGCCTTGTCCAATAGCTATGTTGCGAATTCTGATGAGGGCGGGGCCGGGGGCCGGGGCAATTCGGATGATGCTGGGGTTGTTGGGGCCGCTGGCTCCATGAACCCTCATAGCTCGGCTCGCCAGGGACGTTTTTGCCCGCTTTACTTCAACTCCTGTCTTCTGTCGGCTCTACTTCACCGAAGTGTGCATCCCACCCTAGTCATCCTAACCCAGTACTCCCACCCATTCTGCCACCCATCCTGCCACCCAAAGACACCCACCCATCCTCTCACTTCTGCCACCACAAGACCTTCTTGAAGCTTGTAACTGCAGAGCCCCTGTTCCCCAGCAGCATCTCCTCCCTATTGTCCATATAGTTTGACTTGACCAGGGAAGCAACTCTGCCCGCTACACCTGTGTACCACGCCCCAAAGAGCAGCAGCGGCAACAACATCAAACGCAGCAAAAGCAGCAACAGAATAGCAGCAACACCAACAGCATGCACACTAGCACACTCAAGCCTTTCCACCATTCTAGTCAGAGGAGTTTAGTACTCCATGTATCTCAAAGGAGAGCTGGAAGCATGCTGGTCAGGGCGTCATCAAGCACAGAGGTAGATAGCTTTTTGGTTGGAAATTTGTGATACAGTTTATTTTGCATATATGATTTTATATACCTGCTAAATAAAGGGTGATCAAAATGTCAACTTAATTATCTTAACAACATGCGAACTCAGATTGTCTGTTGTACAGTTCAAGTTCACGATCTTAAAGGGGTTCCATTCCATTCCATTCTGTTCTATTCCATTCCATTATGTTATGTTATGTTATGTCATGTCATGTCATGTTATGTTATGTTATGTTATGTTATGTTATGTTATGTTATGTTATGTTAGTGTATGTTTGTGAGATTGAAAAACAAGTGACCACTTGCACATTTGTCGACTTAGCGTACTTTGTACACCGTCCTTCGTACGTCTTTGCTGAGCTGGCATGCTGCGGATATTCTGTAAAAGACAATTCTGCCAGTGGTCGGTCTCGAGCTTGCGACGTACGGGTGCCTTGCTGATGCCTGCCAATGAGTTCTATCTAGAAAGTACTCTTACATTACAAAATTACAGCCCAGTGAGATGTTCTGCCAAGAGATGAACTGCAGTACTGATGTACATTGTGTTACCAAACTGCGAGATTGAAAAACAAGTTATGTTATGTTATGTTATGTTATGTTATGTTATGTTATGTTATGTTATGTTATGTTATGTTATGTTGTGTTGTGTTATGTTATGTTACGTTAGATTTTGTCGCCGTTTGTTACGGCCAGTTATTGTTCAATACGTTTCATAATGTCTGATTCCATCCCGTTGCTCTGTTTGTTTCGTTTTTGCGTCCCGCTAGGCTACATTTCATCGCATATCATGTAGACACATTCCATTAACTTCCACTGCATGACATTTACTTTCCTTCTTTTGCTGTTCATAGGAGCGCCTGGTGGTGTCAATCCGCCAAGGCAGCTCTCCTGATGAGCTGAGGGCGGCTTCATACTTGAGAGCTGTCAGCTTCTACACCTACCCAAGTGACAGGAGCGAATTTTCAGCGCGGGTATGTCACAAGGCCTGTGATAGTGATAGCGTGTGTTGTTGGTTGTGACTTTTGGGGTACTAAGTTACTAATTTAAGTGTGTGTTATTCAATTACTGATTTAAGTGTATGTAATGCAATTACTAATTTAATCGTGTGCTATTCAATTACTAATTTATGTGTGTGTTATTCAATTACTAATTGAAGGTTTTGTTTATGTAATTACTTATGTGTTATTCGATTACTTATTTAAGTGTGTGCTATTAAATGACTTATCTAAGCAATACTGTGTGTTATTGGCCGTGTCATCTAGTAGGATTTTAATTTACATATTTGTCTACGTATCTACGTACTTCCCTGGTCATGTAGTTACTTAGATGTTTGTTTGTTTGTTGTTTATCATTTCGTCTGATTTGTAAGTTCTGCATGAGTGACTGTACCTCTGTGATTTTTGTGTGCGCAGGCCCACCGACGGATGAAGACGGACACTGAGTTTGAATCTCTCGGCAACAAGCTTGAGGGCACAGACGAGTCATTTAAAAACATTAAGGTGATCATCTGTGGAGCACTAAAGATCCATAGGAGTGAATACACCCACCACTGCATTCAATCATGGTTTTAGTAGACTGGTATCATATTGTTCATATTGCTGCATGGTACCCCCTTGCTTATCCTCTGATGTGCCGCTTCACTGGGACCCCCCCCCCCCCCCTACCCTACCCCCCCCCCCCCCCCCATGCACACTACACCCCCACCACTACACCCACCACTACATTCATTCATGCAGTAAGTACGTCATATTGTTCTATACTGCTGCATGGTGCCCCTGCTCATCCTGTGATGTGAAGCTCCAGTAGGAATGAGGACATGAGGTTTGAGAGAGCCCTGGCTGGCTTTTCTAACTGGCTATATAATTGTTATTCAGTTCTGAATCAAGGTGTTTATGTTTACTGTGAGGCTGGACCGTGAATTAATTGTGTAACACCGTTCACCAGAGAGCCCTGTGATCATAGGTTACCATACCAGGAGGGGGTGTTAATTGTCAATCTGGGTAATTCTCAATCTTCTCCCTTTGGGTTGGACATAATGTTTGGCATATGCAAATGCATTCCTAACCAAACGCATTAGCAATCACCCCACCCTCCTCATCTGCCGTCTCATCCCCACCCACAAGCAACCACATGCTTACAGGTACTGTGCTTTGTCGCCACTGCTCCTGCTGGTCCCAACTTGCAACAGGTAAGAAAGCAAGAGTTGTTTTTCAACTCCTTTCACTTTTGTCTCCCTTCCCCTTCCCCTTCCCCTTCCCCTTCCCCTTCCCCTTCTCTTTCCCCTTCTCTTTCCAGGCACGGTCTAAAGGAAAAGCGGAGCCAGGGACAAGAGAGCGAAGGGAAGCGGAAAGGGCCGGTGCCAAGTGAAGGAAGGAAAGAACGGAAGTGAAGGAAGGAAGGGAAGGAAGGAAGGGACGGACCGGAAGGCGAACGAAGGAAGGTAAGAAAGAGGAAGGGAAGGCAGGGCCGGAAGGAAGGAAAGGCGTCCAAGGAGAGGAAGAAGGCAGGAAGAAGGAATGAGGGACATTGAATAATTATAAACCCTCACTAATTAATACGAAGTTACTTCTTCGCAATATATCCAGCCCGCACCCTATACCGTTCAACCGGACAAAGGAGCGAGTCAACGTGACAAACGGATCGAAGAAGGAAAAGGAAGGAAGGAAGGCAGGAGAAGGAAGGAGGAAGGAAGGCAGGAAGGAAGGGAGAAGGAGGAGGACGGAGGAAGATTACTTCCTTCCTTCCTTCTTCCTTCTACGCTTCCGTCCTTCCTTCGTTCCTTCCTTACGTTCCCTTCCTTCCTTCCTTCCTTCCTCCTTCCTCTCCTTCCTTCCTTCCTTCCTTCCATTCCATTCCATTCCATTCCATTCCTTTCAGACTTCCTCCCTTACTACCTTTCTACCTTTCTACCTGCCTGCCTTCCTGCCCACCTGCCTGCCTGCCTAAATGCCTGCCTGCTTTCCTGCGTGCATTCATCCAGCACCCGACCACCCCAACCACCTCAAACCACCACAAACCACCCCACATGTGCATAACAGGATGCAGAGGCACCTACCACACTCCCACCTGTGGGTGATGCACCATCAGAGATGGTTGTGGGGACTTTAGATTTGAATGTGGGATCTGTGTTACCATCAGAGGAATTGATTGGTAAGTGAACATGAGTAACACGAGTGACATGAGAGACACGAGTAACATGAGTCGCATACGTAACATGGGTAACAACCGTAACATGAGACGCATGGGTGACATGTGTAGCAAAAGTAACATGAGTTGCATGAGTGACAAGAGTAGCATGAGTAGCATGAGTCACACACGTAAAATGGGTAACAACCGTAACATGAGACGCATGGGTGACATGTGTAGCAAAAGTAACATGAGTTGCATGAGTGACAGGAGTAACATGAGTAGCGTGAGTCACACACGTAACATGGGTAACAACCGTAACATGAGACGCATGGGTGACATGTGTAGCATAAGTAACATGAGTTGCATGAGTGACAAGAGTAACATAACTACAAATGTAACATGAGTAACAACCGTAATATGATGCATGAGTGACATGAGTAACAGGAGCAGCATAAGTAACATGGGTAACAAGCGTAACATGACATGCATGAGGGACATGTGCAGCATAAGTAACATGAGTTGCATGAGTGACATGAGGGACATGAGAAACATAAGAAACACAAGCTTGGCTTTCTTATTTATTCCTGTACTATCCTTTCCTATGAAAAAATGGCGTGCAGACGTGTGTGGCTCCAGTGGACGTTGGTTACATTAAATTGGAAGTCTGTTGCTTGATTAGTTATGCTTATGTTGGCGGTTGGATTGGCTTGGAGAGCTGACTAGCAGCTGCAGTTTGCAACCCCAAAACAAAGTCATGGTTCCTGCTCGTAGGGTCGGTGCAGCAAGAGTATCTAGTAAAGCTGAAAGCCAATGCATCCCACCTTTCAAACACACTTGAAAACTCCGTGCTGGACCCAATGATCAGCTTGAGGGGCTGACTAGAAGCTGCAGTCTGCAACCCCAAACAAAGTCGTTGTTTCTGCTTACAGGGACGCTCCCTAAAGAGGATGCATCATCCAAGCGAGCATATCTGTCAAACGTTTGTGTAGCTGAGTCAGCACGCAAGCAAGGAGTGGCCCAGAAGCTTATAAAGGCGGCAGAGGAGAGGGCTGCTGCTCTAGGAGTCTCTAACTTATATGTCCATGTGGTGAGCTGCGCAAATACATTGTCTCAAATTATCTCATGTTTCCCCATGTTGTCATGGTATGCGTCTGCGTGGTGAATGTTGCTGTGATAATATACCGTAGCTGGAATGCAGACAGCATACGTTGGTGGGAGGCAGTACAAGAGAGGGCTGCTGCTCTAGGAGTCTCTCGCTTATATGTCCATGTGATGAGTTGCGCAAATAAATCGTCTCAAATCATCTCATGTTTTCTTATTTTGTCATGGTATGCGTCTGCGTGGTGAATGTTGCTGTGGTAATATGTCGTAGCTGGAATGCAGGCAGCATATGTTGGTGGGAGGCAATACAAGAGAGCACTGATGCTCTTGGAGTCTCTCATTTATATGTCCATGTCGTGAATAGCGTAAATCGGCCATCTCAAAACATGTCAGGTCTTTCATTTTTGTCACTGTATATGTATATATATTAAACGTACTGCATCATGTTTTCGATCTACAAATGCATTGCATCCCATTTAAACAATGGAACTATGGAAGCGTGATTCATCATGAATGCATAACTGTCGTGTGTGTTGTGTTGTGCAACAATGGTCCCTCTTGTTTTAGAGCCTTGAGTCATCACTCTTGGTTATCGTATTCATCTGATTGGAAGTGTGATGCATTATAACTGTCGTGTGTGTTGTGTTGTGTAACAATCCTCCCTCTTGTTTTAAAGACTCGAGTCATCACTCTTGGTTATCTCATACGTCTGATTGGTCAAGTAGCCATTGCATGATCTCTCTTTGTTGCTGTACTATCACCATGAGTGCTGGTATCCTGGGTATCAACTTAAATAAATTATACGCCTTATTACGAGGCGTGAGGTTGAGGGGGCAAGCCCGATTGCTTGCACTGGGGTCAACAACCAACACCTTATTGGTCATTGCTATGTTGGATACTTCGTGGCGTCTAGACCTGCTATTTGTAGCCTGAGTGAAAAGGAGAGATTGCACTCAGGACTGCACTATTTAATGTGTTGTGTTGTGTGTGAGACATGGCATGTCTGCAGGATGAACATAGATGAAGCACATCTCCATTTTTCACCAGGTCCACTCGAACACCCCGGCTGTAAATCTTTACCAAAGCTCTACTCTGGGATTTAAGGTGGAGGCAGAGGAGAGCGAGAGCACTGCAAAAGCGTTGCAAAGGCCTCGCAGATTGATACTGACCAAGCCTATATAGATGAGCACAGCGAGAGTACTCTTCAAGTGCTACAACGACCTTGCAGGTTGATAGTGGCCAAGGCGGTGTAGATGAGCTTTGCAAGAGCGCTGCACAAGCGTTACAAAGATCCCGCAGATTGATTACAGTCAAGTCGCGTGCAAATGCCACATGGACCAGGCCCCAAACCCTATTTATTTATTTAGCCAAGTCTGTGTACATGATCCCAGCAAGCGCACCGCACAAGCGCTACTAAGACCCTACAAACTGATTCTAGCCAAGTCTGTGCAGATGAGCCCTTGGAGAGCACTTCACAAGCGCTGAAAAGAACCCGTGGGTTGATACTGGCCAAGCACTCGTAGATGAGCTAGGTGCTCCTGGTGGAGGCGTTCAGGTTGTTCGTCAAGATGAATTCCATAATCCCATTTCGACGTCCACGCCAAATTCAAATTATGCAACTACATTCCACAAAACCATCCCTAGGGCCCATTCCAATATCCCATTCTGTTGCAGTACACAGTGGTGCACGAATGTAGTGATTCCTGCACCACTGTGTACTGCAACACATTCCATATCTCGTTCCACAAGGCCACAACCCTATTTCCAAGTAGTAGCAAGGACTGTTGCACACGTAGGCTGCCAGGTCCCATTTGGCCTCAAGCTAAGAAGATGCAGTCAAAATATTGTTTAAATCTCTGGTGTTTACAGACTATTTATAGGGGGGCAGTTGGGCACCTTTAAGTGTCTGAATACTTGAATTTGGTTGCTATTATTGCTATACCAGCAATTTCGGTTGCTCGCCGTCTTCGGTAATAAAAGCAAAAATATTAAACAGGTATCGGTTAATACTCAAAAGACCGTTCTCCATAGAAACCAAAGCATGTCGTGCTATGTGTCCATTCAGAAATTATAATCTCAAAGGTCCATAGAAGCTGGGTGTAAGACAGGTAAATCATAGAAACCAAAGCACATCGTGCTATACCATACGTCAGGATTCATTCCAAATAATACAAACATCAGTGCGTGCGAAAATCAAACGGCTCTGCTCATTGGAAAACCTGGATGCTTGCCAAGCAGTGATTTGTTTTCAACTCTGCAAGTGGTTTTTTTCTAGCTTTATGGTTTAAGGCGTCCTGTAGGTACTGCGTTTTAGTGCTTTTTGTAGCTTCTCAGGGCTAACTAAGGCAAAGGAAATATTTTTTCTTTTTTACAGCGAGAATTTCGCTAAATCGGGGTCAAAACTAGAGAACGTTACATATAGCGGGAGGGAAATCCCTGTTGCCAAGCGTACTGATCAGGGAGTGTAAGGGGGGTATGCCACATCAAACACATACAGTATGGAAGTTGGGGTACGTGGTGTGCGAGAGAATAGGAAGCTTCCAATGCAGAATGATAAATATCCAGGGACTATTAGGCATGAATGCACAAGCAAGCCAGAACACGGGAAAGATGTGTTTCTTCCTCTTTTCTCGAAAAAACATAACCGCAGTTCTGACTTTGAATGTTGTGTTTTTTTCTACGGCCAGATCGCACTTATTTGTGTTTTTCTGCTGTCAGACCGCACTTCGTTTTTCAGGTTCAAATATACTCGGTAAGGTTTAGGGTTTACAAGCCCAGTTTTGCTTCTACTGGTTATTTAAGAGGGCTAAAAGCCAAGTTCCTGGCGGAAGCCATGTAACCAAGTTCAAGTTACAAGGGGAAATATACATGTTTACAAGGCCACTGTGCAATATTTTTGTAAACGATTTAACCACATCAACAACACATACAATCGCACGAATTAGCTCGTCATCCACTTTGTCGTATGATCAAATGAGTTGCAACACAAATTCAGACCAAGTGAGATAGATTTGCAGGATTCCTTAAAAGGCCTGATAGCATAACCTTTATATATACTTAGCAAGTGCGCTACGTAATATTGCTGGAAACGATTTAACCACATCAACAACATCAAGGTCAAGCAAGGCTGGCTAGGTCAGCTTCCCCTCAGCCCCGCAGGCCTGTGACCCTGAGCCCGCAGATCCGGTTACGGATCCGCGATTTTTCTGCGGTCAGACCGGAACTCGTCGTTCGGACTCGTCGGTTCCAATTCAGCACAATCGACAATTAGCTGCGGTCAGACCGCAGTCTCATCAATTTTCGATCGGTTTCCCCCCGGAGTTTTTTAAGAACCGCAGAACCGCGCGGCCTGTCCTACCCTGCAGTCCTGCACCACACCACACTCCTGATTACAGAATGTTATGACATGCGATAAGACAGTTGACAGACACGTACAGATCTAGGTTGACAACACTTCTGTAACCGGGTAATGAGATCGTTGCTTACGTTTAATGTTTAAGGCAAGCCGACTCGGCTAACCCGCAACCTTCCTTTGGGATTGTGTCTGGTATGCTGTGTGGGGTGGGGAAATGGAGCAGAGGCTGCCAAGTGATTTTTGGGGTGGGGTGGGGGGTGGGGGAGGGGCGTCCAAGAGGGGGGCGGGAAAGTAAGAGACCGAGGGCGACCGAGGCCGAGGCCGAGGGCCGAGGTGAATATATTCGGATTCTTGGTCGTTCCACTGCACAATTTCTCAACATGGCTAAACAGAATACTATCCTCTTGCTCTTGCTTGGCTTGCTCGTTGTGTCCGCTCCCTACGTAAGGGCGGACGAGTACGAGGACGACTACGACGAGGATGTGCCCGAGGGCGCAGAGCCCGCGGACCCAACAGAGAAGGATGTCGTTGTTCTGACCGACGCGAACTTCGAGGGCATCATCTCCAAGTCCAAATACGCTCTGGTGGGTTTCAAGAGGGAGACTTTAACGTGAATCTGCTCAGATCCGAGTACAGATCCGACCTTGAGTTACTCATACTGCTCAATGCCTAAACGATTTTTGTAATTATCGCAACGCAGGTTGAGTTCTACGCCCCCTGGTGAGTTTGGAAACGGGGGTATATGCACGTCTTCGCTTGCTCAGGAGCTCTAATCTCAGATCAACCCTTTGCGCATGATCATGGATGGCCCAGTTCACGAGGATGCTGCGGGCCTGATGCTATCCATTGTACTCATCGAATTTTCCCGAGGCAATAGTGCATGTGACGTCGTTAGTGATCTGGCCTCGTTAGTAGTCATGTCCTTGCCTTCCCACCTATTTACGAATTCGTTAAGCCAAACCAACTGGCGGCTTCTGTAGGTCTTTGATGTGAGCCAGGTATAGGCCTGGCTGTTCCATGCAGTGGCTAATGCCTGATAAGAGGCCTTGAGCTACATGATGGTGCCAATTTTATCATCCTGCAATATCCGAGGTCCTTGTCAGATACTCGCATGAGGGGGAAATAATGGAAGCATTCAACCCTGGTCACCTCATCCGCTCAATGTCACCTGAGCCCAACGTTGTGGCCACATGCCAATCTAAACACTGTGTCATGCTGCGTGTAAAACTTGGGCTGATCTATGTTTATCTCCTCTGCTGCATGTGCCTGGAACCTCCCTGGGTCTGACTTGCGACAGGTGTGGACACTGCAAGGTGAGCATATATTATGGGGCAAGGCAGCGTGTACCTACTGAAACCTAATTTTTGATTTATTTTCTTTTAAACAATTTCAATCTCATTGCGGGTTGGCCTATTACAATAACAGTGCTATTCAAACCAAACTGCACTGTTGTTGTGTATGTCTGATTGAGTGGTTTATTTTGGTACCCATGAAGCCATGTAGCTCCCCCCCCCCCCCCCCCCCCCCCCCCCCCCCCCCACACACACACACACACACACACATACACACACACATACACACACACACACGCACACAATGTGCCAGCACCTTCCTCCCCAAACCTTCAGTTCACTCGTCTTCATGATTAATTGATCATGGGACCCATCGCAGCTGACCTGTGCATTGCCTTGCCATGCCCACACGCCTCACACACTAAAATCTCTCTTTACCCCTGTTGAACTCAACCTGCCGACCGTCCTCTTATCTGTTTGTGTTTGCCCACGGAATGCGCCTTCCCTTCAGAGCCTGAAGCCCGAATACGCCCAAGCCGCCACTGAGATCAAGGAAGTTGATGACTCCATCATCATTGCCAAGGTAAATAAATATATTTGTTGTGATGCCATGCAACGGGGGGGTGAAGGGAAGGGAACTACCCCTTATTGCCAAGATATGTTCTGGCACAGAGCAGTTCACCATAAAACCGCAGGGCAGTCCATCACATCACCAATTTCAAATGAGTGGCCACATACTGAATCCTCAGCTTCTGTGGTTTTTGTTTGGGGGTCCACCACCGGGGGTGAAAATCCTTTCATTTTGAAAACGAATCCATGCATGCAAGAGTCTGACTGGCAGTGGTCCATGCGCCCCTTCATACTATCACAGTTTCCTAGATTAGTAGCTTTTGCTACCACTGGGCAACAAAAGCCGTGTTCACCTGACTAAATTGTTGTGTACCAACGAATCACAGATTATGGACACCCCTATTAAACTCCACTATTTAAGGTTGAGAAAGTTCCTTTTAGCCTGCCTTGCAACCCCAGGACTGATACACACGTTATCAGCATCATGGCGCCGAACCCAAGTAAACTCTAATTTTCAAGTCAAGTCCCCTTAGGCCTACCCAGCTATCCCAGAACTGACACCACAGCTTTTATTTTCAGCTGCAAACAGAAGCTTCTTGACAGCTCCCTGCGCCAGTTACAGCGCTGCAACCAAATAATCCAGCAGTTTTGAACAGCCGAATGTGCCAGCTTCATGGTTCTCTAGGTTACATTAGGTTTGGCTGACTAGCCTGTCATGAGAGCTGCCTAGAAGCTGCTGCCCATAGGCGAAAAGAAAAGCACGGATATACACCAAGAACGTCTTCATAGTGAAACTGTACATTGTTGAATCTGCTGCTTGCTGCTTGCAGGTCGATGTAACTGAGAACAAGCCCCTCGGTGAGAAGTTCGAGATCAAGGGCTTCCCCACCCTCAAGTGGTTTGTCAACGGAAAGATGGTCAGCGACTACGGCGGTGGACGCGACGTGTAAGTCTCAGCTCTCCTAGTTTGGGATGCTAACTTCCGGGTTCCCAGTAGAGGATGGACACGGATTCTGTACATGGGGGTGAGGAATTTGTTTTAGGGGTTTAGGAATTAGGACGAGGGGGGGGAGGGGGGGGGGGACTAGGCAGTGGAGGGTGAGAGATGAGGTTGAGGGTGTTGAGGGATTGGGTTGAAGGGGGTGAGGGATTAGGTAGAGGTGGATGATGGTAATTGGCACCGCCACTTCTCCTCCCATACTCATATGCTGGCTCATCTCTTAAACTGCGCGCAGTGCTGGCATCAAGTCTTGGGTGTTGGGTAAGACTGGCCCCCCCACTGTCACCATCTCCACCAAGGAGGAGCTCGCTAAGAAAGAGTCCGCTGCTTCCGTTGTTGTCGTTGCATACATGGCTGCTGAGGTGAGGACTTGACTTGCCTTTTTTGCTGTTGGGAGGGAAGCAAAGTTGTTTTTGCAAAAAAAGAAGCGAGGATAACAATATTTGAGTTGAGCACCTCAAAACAGTGGGCTGCTAACTGCTTGAGAGTTCAAGAAAATGGGTGACGTATGGCAACCCATCTCCGGCATACGCAGTCCTGACTTCCGATCATAAGCTGTGTTTCTATGCAGTTCAATAGGAACTTGAAGATAAGAGGTTTCAGCCCACCCACACCCGCAGCGCCATACCCCCATACACCCAGTTACTCACACAACCACAGCTACATCCACCGCCCCACCCACATACCCACTCCCCACCCATTCAGGGCGACGCGTATGAGACCTTCAAGTCAGTTGGTACGGGCTCTGAGGGAGTCACCTTTGTTGACACCACTGACGCTGCCTTGGCCAAGACTTTGGGCTTGACAAAGACGGGTTCCATTGCTGTCATCCGTGCCTTCAAGGGTAGGTTTGCTAGTCATGCAAGTGATGGACCATCATTAACTCCTGTCCTCCCTTTCGGCATATCTTGCTATCCTAGCCTTCTGGTGCTGTGGTGGGTGAGGTATGGTAGTCACGCATATTCTGGTGCTGTGGTGTGTTCGGTATTGTAGGTTTGGTAGTTAAGCATATTCTGGTGCTGTGGTGTGTGGTATAGTAGGTAAGCATATGCTGGTGCTGTGTGTGTGTGTGTGTGTGTGTGGGGGGGGGGGGGGGTAGTGTCATAGTCATTCATGAATCCATGCCTTCAAGGGTTACCTAGGCCGGCATCCCAGCACCTTGACCCCCAGCATCTGTCTCTTTCTTGAATTCACAATACTAGCTCCCTCCACATCCATTAAGCCTATCTGGCTGCTCCCTGCCTGTCACACATTCACCATTATTAACCTGTGTCCTCACTTTCAGCCTATCTCGCCACCCCTACACTTCAATACATAAATCATCATTAACCTGTATCTCACGGTGTGGTTGGCCCCAGTGAAATCAAACAGGCTGGCTTCCTCAACCTCACGCCTCGTAATAAGGCATACTATTTATTTATTTATTTATCCTCACGGTTAGCCTATCTATCTACCCCAATACTGTGCTACATTACACATTCCCTCGTTATCCCACCACCTCCTGCTTTCAATCAGGTGCTGAGCGTGAGGTTGCCACTTTCGATGGCCCCATCACTGAGGAGAGCTTGATCAGCTTTATTACTGCCGAGAGGGTTCCCCTCACCCTTGAGTTTAACCAGGACAACTCCGAGATCATCTTCAAGTCTGGCATTGACCAGCAGGTGAGAGTCGGCGTCTAATTTTCGAGCTGGCGTCTAATTTACAAGCTGACGTCTTATTTACGAGGTGGCAGCTTATGTATGTGATGTGCTGATTTGGATAGGAGAGGGGGTAGATGATGGTCAGTATAATCAAGGGCACGGGTGTTGACACTGGCTCTGAAATAACAGCAGGCACAGGTACTGGTCTGGGCCGGGCCGTCCATCCAGCCTCCAGCTTGCTGCTTTCCGGACCCCTTGCTGCTTTTCGGACCCCTTAACCCCCACTCTAGCCCCGACCCAAACCCCGTCCCATCTCCCTTTCCCCATAATCCCCATGCTGCCCCCCCCCCCCCCCACACACACCTCTTATTCCCCCCCACCTCTTACCGCCCCCCTCCCCCCTCCCCCATCCCTCCCTCCTTGCCATACCAGATCATCCTGTGGGGCAGCACCAAGAACGTTGGCCCCACCACTGCTGCCTACAAGGGCTTTGCCGCTGCCGCCAAGGCTCTGCGTGGCAAGCTCATGTTTGTCACCTCCACGAGCGGAAGCAAGGACTCTGAGCCCATTGCAAAGTTCTTTGGCCTTGACGAATCCAATGACCCCACTGTGAGTTTTGATAGCTCTTTCTGGCCATAATAATGTCCTATATGTTGTTCTAAGATTTTAATCTATAATTGAGTATTCTGGTAATGAATCAGAATCTTGAAACCAATGACCCCATTCAGATCCCATCGCCAAGTTCTTTGGCCTTGATGAAAACGATCACCCCACTGTTGAGTTGCGCCCCCACCAGTTGTTTTTAAGGAAATTAACCAGTGTCTGCACAAAGCACCATGGTACTCCTAGCAGCCTTTGAAGTGCCACTAGCAGCCTTTTTACCCCCTAAAATCAACCCAGCAGGCTCTAACGTAGCACCCCCAAAACAGCACGGTGTGTAATGTAGAACTTGTGCTACATGTAGCTCCTTACAGAAACCCCTGGCCCCCACCCCATGGATTTCAGAGCTTGATACTGGATGTCCAGGGTGGGCAGCCTTGTCCTTACTGTTACTGTGAGGTATCACAGCATGTCAACATCAATAACGACACCTCACCCCTGCTATAATCAATATGAGACAATGAATGCAATTAATTAGCATGTCAGTACATAAGAATATATTATGGTGCAGTCCAGGACAGCACCTTGAACTATGGAAGGAAACCACTAACAGCCGTCTGTAATCTCAAGCAAGCATGAGAAAGCAACATAGTTGTCGTATACTGGCAATCATGATGTTACCACAATCTTATACCCCAACCCTCACTTTACCCTAGATCATTCAATATAATTGAACACCCCAACAAAACCATGAACCCCGTCACCTTCTCTTCTCTCCCGTGTGATTCATTTCTTTACTCTGAGTTTGGCTCAGTATGAGTGTTGACACTACTCATGTTTACGCGGCCCTCGGGCACTGAGCAGCCTGAAGGCTGTTGTACCCTGTAACCTAACCAACCAACCTTGTCTTCTCTCCCGCCCCAGGTTGTTGGTATCTTCCTGGAGAAGCAGAAGAAGTTCTCACTGGAGGGAGAGGTACGTAGGGAACTGGATTAGTTCGGCTGTCAGGGGGTGAGGGGGAATGGCGAGGGTGCATGGAGGGGGGCAGGGTGGGGGTGGGGGGATGAAGAGTGGGTCAGTGTGTTGTCATGGCTCCTAAATGTGGGATGGGGCCCCTCTGCTTGAAGCCAAATAATCTAACTGCTTTTCGCTGTCAGTCATGGTGTTGCGTTGGCTCCTGCTAAATGCTGGAGCAGTCCTTGCCACTTCTTAGAAAAGCCTTGACGTTTTTGCCATCAGCCTCTGCTCAGTGTTGCCTTGGCCCTTGCTAAATGACTAATGCTGTAATATGTTTTCTTATACTTACCAAACTTGAACCAAATAAGTGTGTTCAAACACTGCACTACAAGGCTGATGCTACAAGACTGCAACAAGCTATCTCCTTGGAACGAGATTAACAAACACTCAACGATCTCTCATCCGATCACTGCTGACTCAATCGTTGAGTTTGCTAAGACAGAAACATAAAGATAAATCCCAGATTTTCAGGAGGGAACGATTATAACTAACACCCAACGAACTCATTACAGCTCACCGCTGACGCCATCTTGGAGTTCGCCACGTCAATGGCTGACGGAACTGCTCAGCCCAAGTACAAGAGTGCTGCCATCCCTGAGAAGCCTAAGGATGGAGCTGTCACCGTTATTGTTGGCAAGACCTTCGAGTCCATTGTGCTTGACCCCAAGAAGGATGTCATCCTGGAGGTAAGTTTGGAATAGGCACTTGTACTCTGTCTAAATGACTTTTGAAAGGATTTTCTCCCCAAGGTTAAGATTAGGGTTCAGATTATTGAAAGGATTTTTTCCCCATGAGTTGGGATCCTTTGCACGAAGCTGTGTCCCAAATGATGCAGTGACACTATCAGATGACCAGGTAAATTAATAAATGTGACGATAATAATGATAATGATCCTAAAAATAAAAAAGAGTAGACAGAGGAATGGTTATAGAGATGATAATAATAAATCATAACTGAATATATAATGGTCTTTCCTGCACCACTGCTTTGGTCTTTTTCATAGTCTCTCGTTTGTTTGGATGCCTTTAATCCATTTGTATTGTTGTTATCGATGTCTGTCTAGGCGTCCCCATTTGTAATCCTTGTACTCCACTCACGACAGGTGTACGCCCCCTGGTGCGGACACTGCAAGAGCCTGGAGCCTATCTACCAGGACCTGGCCAAGACTTTCGAGAAGGTAATGCTATACTGGATGCTGTGTTTGATTTCAGTTCAGGAGATTATTTGCTGTTGACCAGTCGTCAGGTCGTATTGCCACTTCACTTTTTCAAGCTAAGTTTAAACTACTATTCTCCCAGAATTCTCAGGATTTTCAGGCCAAATTTGAAGTACTAATAACGACCGATGACCTGTTATGAAAAACGAAATCCCAACCATCCGCTGAATTGTTATAATGAACCTGATTGATGTGTGGATTCCCTTGAATTGAGGAATATGGGGAAGGGGATCTGAGGTTAAAGATATTTCACGATGAATGGGTGCGTGCATGCAGGTGTAGCTAACACCCATTGTTTTCATGTTTCACTGTACAGCAGCTTGTCAGTAGCTCCACAACTGTAGATCCACACTTGCCACTTTAGATTACTCACATGCTCTTGGTCTTTGCTTTGCTTTGTTTAGGGACTGGCATATCATATGATGTTTACCAAGGGTGAGTATAATAGCATATGAAATCATCCAAATTGCATCATATGATACGTAAATGGTAAATTTAGCCTAGTCAGACTTCCGGTATCATATGATATCATATTGCCGTTCCCTATCTAAGTGACTAGTTGAAGCTCACAAGTATGACAAAAATACTGACACCCCTAAGACACTGTCAGGTTGACTCCGTGGTGATTGCCAAGATGGACGGCACTGAGAACGAGCATGCCAAGGTGGCTGCCAAGGGATTCCCCACTATCCTTTTCTACCCTGCCAGAGCTGACGCAGACGCTGAGCCCATGAAGTTTGAGGGCGAGCGAACTGTTGAGGTGAGTCCTGTTGTCATATGTGCTTGTATGCTCTGCCTTCCACATGCATGCTGTACCTCCCATATGCATAGGGGTTGGCTATGTTATATAATATTAGTGAATAAGTAATATTATATAATATTAGTTGGACGAGCCAGAATTTTGAATTTATTTGAAAAATTAATATTATTGTGACACTAGAATAACATTATTTAATCTTAGTTTTTCATACACTTATATTTGTTGCCGTTCCCTACGTTTGCATGCTGTAACTCCCGCTCTGCCCGCCACATGCTCACTCTACCTCGCACATGCATGCTCTGCCTGGCGCACACATGCTCTGCCCTCGACCCGCCATGTTGGAATGGCATGTAAGGCTTTGCCAAATTCTTCGAGATAATGCCGGAGTAGAGTGTAGGACGCTCAAGACGGCCTCTGTTGATCACAAAATCTTGCCTTATCTGAACCCGAACATGTATGTTGGCATGGCATGTAGGGCTTTGCCAAGTTCCTGAAGGAGAACTCTGGAGTCAAGTTTGAGATGCCCAAGATGGCTTCTGCTGCTGCTGCTGAGGAGGAAGAGGATCTTGATGAGTATGAGGAGGATGACACTGATGAGCCCTCCGCGGACAAGGACGAGCTGGTGCGTTTTCCATCCATTCATTACTTGGGCCAGACTTGGGCCACTTTTTAATTTTGCATAGCCCAATACATTGCATTAAATTGTGGGAAAGCGTTGTTGGAACCAGAAGAACTGCCCCAGCCAAAAAGGAGTGGATCTCCTTGATCCCACCCCCCTTAAAATTTCAGTCAGCGGGGGCGTAGTCGCGGCTCCATGAGTCTTCACTTCGATTTGTTGGTTGTTCTGTAGTGCGCATACTGTCTTGGAATGATAAGATACGCGGGAGGCTGACTGTGTGAAAGACGTGAGTACAGGGCAATTGGAAATGTTCAAATTTGTATAATTTGCATTAGCAGACAATCAGACATGTTTCAGTTCAAGCATACTTACACTAGCAGACAAGCAGACGTGTCCAACCCTTGATTGTTTCTTGCCATTGCAGTAAACACTTTCCAGTGCCTTATCTGCTGAGACCTCAGCTTGAACAAGACTGATGGAGTGACAAGCACCCGGAGCACATTTCTTTTCGGCTACCAGCAGCAGCTGATAGGTAGCTCACTGAGCCAGTCACTGGTTTCAGCCCCAATACTTGAACAGCACTGGGAAACTGTTTCTGTCAGCTTCAAGGTGCACGACTTTGCTTTAGGTCTAGCAAGCCAGGGGAGCTGCCTAGAAGCTGCTTCTAGTAGCCGAAAATAAAAGCTATGCTGGAGCAAGGCATTCCGGATAGTCAATGCTCAGCTTGTTAGCCAGCTTGTGTTCTCTCTTTGCTTTAACTAGCATTATAAAAACACGAAGTCTGATCTGGGAAGTATCTCCTAGATCTGCCCCAGACGATCGATAATAAGAAATACATAATGGTTTTCATGGTACACCGGAGTGTGATGCAGATGACCGGTAGCGGGCATGACTGAGGTATGTAGGTAGTACCCCTTCGCTGAGACTTCTACAAGTGGCAATGTTGTTCCATTTGGTTCACCAGCTTCTGTGTCGTGGCTCACTACTTGGTGACTTGACGTCATCTTGGATTGGGTTACCACTCTTTCAGTGTACAATACCGGCATTGCACATGTATGTTTATATTCTAGTACATCTGACTGTCTGAAGAAACCAAAGACTATGGCAGCCTGAGCAAACACCTCATACTTCAAAATAAAGAGCTTGGTTATAGCATTTCGAAATAATTGTAAAATCCAACATACCGGAAGGGAATAAGGGAATTTAAGAGCATCTCAGAAAAGTGAGAAATTGTAAGAATTGCTCCAACACCTGAACTTGGTCCTTTCGTGTTCTCACACTGTTTAAAGCGTTATTTGTTGCTGTGTCGGATAGTCCCAGAGAGAACTAACAATATGTCAGCCTCCACTTCCCAAATTTCTATCTGTTGCCGAGGCAACAACCAGGTACCATCTACTTCCGGCGAGCAGCCCTAATCGCTGGCTGGAGCAGTCAGTGGAACCATGTAACCTAGTTCTACTTCCCCGGCCCAATCCTTGTAACACAGTCACGTGTTGGCCAGTGTTTTCCGAATCCAAGCCAACCCCAAAATATCAGGTTGTGATTCAGCTAGTCCGTTTTGGTGTCTTACGTTCAGTGAGTGAGTAGCACACTATGAAAAAAGGAACTTGCCCACCTCGGTGCAATTAAACAACGATGGAGAGTTATACAAACAATGGTTTAAGGTTAGGTTACATAATATTGTCGTAGTGTCAGACTAACGACTCTAGTCTGTAAAGAGGATCTAACTACAATAGATACTCGGTCATTTGACCTCCTAGACAATTTCTCACAACAAACGATGGCCTATAGACCACCAACACGAGAAATGGCTACAAACAGCACCAAGTCTCATGCCCGCCTTGATTCGAGATCATGTGGACATAGAGGCAAATAGAACACGACTACATGGACATAGTGATTAGTCACAACACATAACAGAGCTCAGGCAGTGAGACAGTCTCCCATCACAGCAGAGGGGCGCCTAATATGCCTTGGTCACGCTATTTCTTGGTCACTCGGTACTCAACGTCAGGCATGGTGATGAGGTCTCCAACCTTCAAGGGTGTCTTCTTCTCGATCTTAAGCAACCTGCCGTTCAGCTTGACTTGCATGGAGCTGCGGTCACCACGCTGTAGGGAGATGGTGGCGCTCTCATCACGGTCATCACCTGCAAAGGAGTGATTGCACGACAGTCACGATGCAGTTTTTTTACTATCTCAGATAGTTGCTTTTGTACAGGTTTACCTGTAGGTACACTATCTCGTAATTGCTTTTGTACAGTTGGTTTTGTACAAATATACTGATATACGTGAAGGTAGACTGTCACGTAAATGGTTTGGTACAGGTGTTTTTTACAGATGTACGTGAAAGTATACTAACTTATAATTGGTCTTGCACAGTTGTAATTAATTGAGATTGGATCTGTACATGTATACTTGACAGTGATTGGTTTTTAACAGGTGTACATAGTGTGCTCGAGTTAAATAACAGATAGGATGGTTGGGCCCTTAGAGCAATAACTGATATAATGTCATCATATGATATCATATGATGCCGGCAGTTTGACTAGGCCAAAGTTACCATTTAAATACAAAATCATATGATGCAATTTGTATGATATCATATGAAATCATACTCGCCTTTGGTCAACATCATATGATATGCTGATCCTTTATTACTGGTCTGCAACGAGGTTAACAAACATACTGTAGCTGCAAGGTTTAAAACGTCCAACCCGTTACAAACCTGCATCAAACCAACACAATGCGCTTGGCAGTCCAAGGTACACGCATAGCCTACAAATGTTTGCATGTACCACACGCACATACACGCTGGTAATGCCAGCTTCCGTGTGCACTGGGATTTTGATCGATTACATGGTCCAGCCTTCAGGCTGCTCGCCATCTGCAGGCGGAGTGGACATGGGAAGCATAAACACTACTTCACCACACTCCAAAGGATAAAAAGCAATCGCATGGGGTAAGGCAGATTAAAGGCATGTCCTGGTCACACGTCCTATCATACATCTCACCCACCTTCAATCACAATCACTGCATGAGCTTTGCTGGCATGGAAGTAGTCTGGCTTGACCTGGACCATCTGGCCGGCAGTGGAAGCTCCGTGGTAGTTGAAGGTGGCCAAGGTGGGGTCAATGGTGGAGGTGGAGGAAGCAATGCTGACCACATTCATGCCATTGGGAGCAACGATGCATCGATTAGGCAGATCAGCCCTGTGGGAGGTCAGTTTAAACTGCAGTTTAAATCCAGACCACACATGCTGGGGACGAGGATGAGGATTGGGATGAGGATGACAATGGACTGGTGCCCTACTGGACTCAAAATGTGCCAAAAATAATGGCTGACAAAGTCAAGAGGGAGTTGTGAAGATGACAGTCAAACAAACAAAACAGTTTTGTGTCCCATCTGTCTCGTGAACAAATTCATTGGACAGTCCACGAACAACAAAATTAAACAGAGTAAACCAACCCAAGACGATCTTTGCAGGCAAAGTTGACGAGAGCAGCTAGCAGCTAGGCAGGGCTGACAAACAAGACTGCAATTTCTGACTCACCAGAGCTTCTCAAGGGCGACACTAGGGTTCTTGGATGCCTCCTGGCCGAACATGGTATCTGGCTCCAGTGACCTGTAGTAGGGTCATGCACCATTAATCACTGTATTGTCTTTTGATGCAACTGCGGCTGATTGGACTAGAAGATTCACAGGTTCATTGGATTTATTGATTGACTGAATAATTGATGGGCTGATTGGCTAATTGATTCACTCATAGGATGAAGAGCTCACAACACAAAATCATTATGTGATGTATTCAGACTCTGGATACATCACATGAACTCTGAGAGTTCATTGCTCCTGTAGAGATACGAAAGTATGGTGCAATGCACCGAACAATGCAAGAACATGCCACGCGTGCAACAGCTCAATTGTAAACAGGAGCTGTTTAATACCATGTATGTTTTGGGCTCATGAGCAGAGTCCTGGGGCTGTACCATACCATGCCTTAAAAACATGTTGGTGAAGAAACCTCAAACTCAATTCTTGAAATCTTTGGAAAGTGGGATTTGGGGTCCACTTGCAATGCACATACAAAATGCACAAGGATGTAGTGCAAGTACTCATGAGAGGGAGGAATATTAGACAATGTGTGAAAGAGTGTGTGTGTGAGTGTGTGTGTGTGTGTGAGAGAGAGAGAGAGAGAGAGAGAGAGAGAGAGAGAGAGAGAGAGAGAGAGAGAGAGAGAGAGAGAGAGAGATGACAGTCCCTCCCGTTTACCAGAGAGAGAGAGATATTACAGTACCTCCCCTGCCTTCACTTCCGTAACATAGTCAGCAATTGAGCATCCTCGTCAGCATGCGTGGTAGTCGAGGTGGCACTGTTCCATTTCCAAGGTTCCCAGAGGGGGAATCGCGAAGGAGCATCGGATCTACGCAGAAGTCCTCTAGGAGCGCCAGACGATTACTCGACAAAACGCTTGCAAAATATTCGGCTTGCTGAATCAGCACTAGAGAGATCGGACGTTTCCCGACACACCGACTCTAGCTACGAACCGGATGATGATAAGATAGATAGTTACCTAGAGCTAGGCATCTGCTAACCTGATGCAGCGATCTTGGATGGAGCAAGGATGGATTATCGCGATCTGCACTTGCACCATGACCCAACCACACACCTCACCATCCCGACATAGTGTTGATCTTTCTGTCTTATCTTGGCCTTCATACCCTTGCTTTTATCATTATGATCGCTTGTACCTCATAACCTATAGCATCGCATTCGGATTACTATAGGATGAGGCTGGACGACATTTTAGAGTAGCAATTCTCAAACCCCGGGTGCTGGGCTGAAGCTCACCACATTGAGGCCGCGGCCACACAGAGAGACCTCCTAGCAACACGCGAGCCCATACGAGGGGAGGCGCAGGCCCTCCTTGAGCTGGCCATAGACACTTGAGAACGCATGCCGATCATTTCTGATGTTGGAGATGGGTGGGTAGGCAGGCCTGGGATAACGATCAGTTTGTGTTCGACCAATGGGGAACGCTTACGATAATGGTATGGAGTTCTTTGGAAACTGGATGGCTAGACGCTGATGATGCGCAACTGATAGAGGCTGAACGAAGTTGCGTCGAGTCAAACGGATCTGGTTTTTACGTTCAGTTGGTGTTCGTTGGGTGTTACCTGCCTTCGGTACGTGGCATGGTGCCCAAATCACGAAAATCCAACCGACACCTACGACACCTCAGTACTCAGTACGCTCGAGTCTGGCACTACGTGACTTTTCACCCCCTGCTGTTCACCAACCTTACTTCATCTGATTGGGCTTCGATTGTTGCCTGTTTGAACAAGCTGCTTCTTGAAGGAGAAGGCAGCAGGTGTCGGAAGAACGCTATCCGATTTATCCAACCGCCGATTAGCCAAGCCTTGTGTGCGGACGTGCGTTACGAAGTGTGTGCTATCACACTTCTGAAGGACCGGGGTACCAGACCAGAGCTTCTCAATTTTCTTTCGTCGCATTGAGATGGAGATGGGCACTGAGTACTTGGACAGGATGGACATTTGGGCATATCTGCTATTCAGATGGGAGAACGAATGGTGGATATGCCGAATTTACGAGGTAGACCCTGCACACCTTATCACTTGCCAGCCCCTTATTTTATTAACATGCTTTTACCTGTAGCTCGGTCTAGACACTTATCAATCTAGTTATTCAGCCCACTGAACACGGTAATGGTATATCGCGTCCTGCTTAAAAATATAATTTCGAGGTCTGTAAGCTGCTTTAGTAACATTACATTACATTACATGTTAAAGTCTACTTGACACCGCGAGGGTGTATGAGACTCTGTGCTTTAAACAAAAAGAAAAAGCACCCACAAAGCAAAAAACCCCATTACATCAGGGGTGTGTCGAGGACAAACAAACCAAACTCCCAACCACCGTTTTGGTGGCGTAGGTATTAAACCCCTTAGAGCAGGACCCAGATCTCAACCACTTACAGTGGCGGAGGTAAGAAGCTAACAAATGAGAAGTCTCAAGAAGAAAAAAAAGGGATAATAAATTACGGTGCCACTAAGCAGTCCAGGGCTTCCTGTCTTGCTCTTCTACAAGTAGAAAGATAGTCGGCTAGGTTGCTCCAAAAAGACTTAGTGCCATTTCCATTCATAAAGGTTCTGAATGTGGAATCGCAGAATTCCACATTCCATACGGTTAAGTCGGTATCCTCATGGACATGCCTATAAATATCTGTAAACAGATTCTGGTAGCGGAGGCGAATATCATTATAAAAAGGGCACTCAAACATATGCATTTCATCCTCAGTTTTTTGGAACCCACACATTTGACAGTGTCACATTGAGCGAGGGATGTGTGCTCTATCCACCACCCTCATTCTTTCTGTGTTCAGCCAATGGGAACCCATTCTAAACTGTGCTATAGAACGAATCTGATCCTGCTTATGTAAGGCGGATGTAAAGGGAATCAAGCCATTCTCATCATTGCTGTTGGCTGCGAACCATTTTTGGTATCGGAGGCGTTTAAAGCCAACCCTTCTCTCATCAGGGATGTCTCTAACTGCATTGGTGTCACTTGGGTACTTAAACCTCCATGACTCAAAAACTTCAGACATAATACCTTCGACATCGACAGCCTCCAAAATGTTGATATTTTTACTGGATCCTAGCTTGTGGAGAGCACAACGCAAGTCATGAACCCAGCCAGTGTTGGAGTCAAAAGATTCCTCAAGAGCCATTCTAATGAGATCCTCAGGTTCTTTATGTATGGTCTTGTTCCAGAAGCGCAAAGCTTGTTTAAGCCAAGCAAAACACAACGGGGTTCTACCCAGCTCTTCCATGATAATATTAGATGTAGTAGATTGGCAAACACCCAACATTTGTTTAAGTATACCTCTATGCCATTTCTCACAAGCATGGTCATTTGAGATAAGTGTGTTGTTCAGAATAGAAGGAGCCCACACCTCACAGCCAAAATTCAGGATAGGTTGTACAAGAGAATCAAACAGGTGGGTGAGAATATCAATATTGTATATCTCCATAGTATGGCATCGCCTACGAAGCATGTGGTGTGCCTTTTGGGCCTTAGTGAGCATCCTAGAAAAAGCAGCTTTTGCACGATTGCTTGAGTCACCATCCACAAAGAGGGATCCCAAGTAGATAAAAGATAACTTTGTAGAAAGTTGTGCTCCATCATAGACAAATTTGTAATCAGGATCCATGCGGGCCTCATCACAGAATTGTTTGTTGAAAACGACAATCTCAGTTTTCTTTATATTCACAGCCATCTTAGTAGCCTCGCAGAAATCTCTTAGGCAGTCAAGCATCGGTTTAGTAAGCCTACCAATTTTGTTGTAATCTAAATTGGCCATCCCACTACCCGGGGGAGCAGAACAAACAGATAACCCAAATAGGCTTCGAGGGGCTGCACTGCTGCAGGGATGCAAGGGCGTACATGTTTACAAAACTGAGCACTCGGCAGTGTTTTAAGGCAGATGGGCCTCTTCACTCCTTGACTCGAAGTCCATGTCATAAATTGAATGAAATCTTATCCCTGACTCTAATGCTTTCCATACTAGGGCAGGAAACGAAGCAATCAACACATACGCTACGCTGGCTAGTGCCAGAGCCTGGAGGGAGGAAGGGATATGGAAGGGACAACGGAGTAACGGACCTGAATAAGTGTCCTGAACTTTTTCTGAAACTGTCAACTGCCCTATGGTTACATTCTGTTCTCGGGAGTGTGGTGCAGTAGTGTGAATGTTTCCTGTACCCATTACTCCGCCCGCGGACGGTGAGCAGCCTGAAGGCTGATATTCCGATAAACCATGAAATTAAAGCTGAATAACTGAGCCGACCAAAGGTGCTCTCAAGATGGGAGAGTACTGAATTGTGTCGTGTACAAAACAATCTAGCTTATTACTGTAGTGTGAAGAGGTACTTTCAGCTGAGACATTTTACCTACCGCGGACCGACGCCTGCTACATGAAGTGCAACCGCATGGTTGGGAACGAGTCACTGGGCCATCCCTAGTGTTGTTTATGAAGCGTGCCCTAGGAGTGAAGCGATCTATCCCCAGACACAATGCTTGGGAAGAAACAGGTCAATTCCCCACTCACTATGACTGGAAATCAATGATCAAATTATGGAACAACATGGTGAAATACTGTGATAGTAACTCTAGTTTTTTTTTACTAACTTTCACACCAGGAGGTGGGTCTCCCGACACAAACCAGCGACACGGAGGATTCAGTTCGAATGGTGGTGCCCCTCCTACAATATGCAAAGTAGGCGCACTTGATGAGGGATGTTGCACTTGATGATCTCAATTTGGCTAGGGGACGCAACAAGGGCGTGACCGCCCTTGTGTTGGATTGGACCAATTGGACGAGGGATCCGCTGTGGATCAGTGGTTGGGGATGGGGATGGCCGGATAGGTAGCCCCCCTGTAAGTAGGGTTGTTTTGTGTGCGGTGTGAGGTGTGCGGTGTGTCTAACCTTGTTGCTACCCTCGTGAACCTTGTTGCTGCCCTCGTGGCTGTTCTTGCGAAATGTGTGTCTCGTTTGAAAATACAACTTGTCTTAAATTTGCTTCGAGTCGGAGAAGAGGTGACTGTCTTTGCGAGTTTATTGAGCTGCCTGCCGTTTGCAAACGTCAGTTGGTGCGGTCCAAATTCAATTTGTAGGGTGAACCCTTAGGTTTCTTAGCGCATCCGTTTGGCGCCTCCGTTTCGCGCACCCGTTTGGCGCGCCCGTTTTGCTCGTCCGGCAGTACGCCTGATGTACCGAAGTCGCTACCCATGGAGGGGCGGTAACAAGGGCGTGACCGCCCTTGTGTTGGATTGGACCAATTGGACCAAGGGATCCGCTGGTGGCTAGGGATGGTAATGGGTAGGTCCGCTGTAACCATGGAGGGGCGGTAACTAGGGTTGTTTTGTGTGCTGTGCGCGGTGTGTGTGACCTTGTTTCTGCCCTCGTGTTAGGTATGGGGATCTGCTGGGGATGGGGAGCTAGGGTTGTTTGGTGTGCGATTTGCGTAACCTTGTTGCTGTCCTCGTGGCTATTCTTGCGGAACGTGAGTCTCGTTTAACGCGCTTTGGTACACAGTTGTGCGTTACCTCATAAACTGGGGCTGTGCACCCTCCGCCTGTGACTAGGCAATCTCCTTCGGGATGACTTGACTGTCGAATCCCAACGTCAAGTGGTTCGGGGCGCAGTTTGACTTAAATCTACCTGGAAGACGAGGTGACGTGACTGAAGATACATCTTGTCTGAAATTTGCTTCGAGTCGGCGAATGGTTGACTGTATTTGCGAGTTTATCGAGCTGCCTGCCGTTGGCAAACGTCAGTTGGTGCGGTCTAAATGCACTTTGTAGGGCGAACCCTTAGGTTCCTTAGCGCCTCCGTTTGGCGCACCCGTTTTGCTCGTCCGGCAGTACGCCTGATGTACCGAAGTCGCTACCCATGGAGGGGCGGTAATAAAAACGTTATTGTAGGGACGTGTCTGTTGTGCGATGTTGTACTTCTTGGAGATTCCCGGGATGAAGCTGTAGCCACCTATCACATAGAGGTGTAGGAACTTTGAAACTTAAACCAGCTAACGGGAACAAATTGGAGAAGTTCATATTCTCCAACCACCTTTTCTGTCACTAATGTTGAGTGGTAGATTAACCATTCAGATGACCGAATGGTTAATCTACCACTCTTATCACCTAATGCACCAAGTTATCAGATATGCAAAAAGAAGAAGAAATGAAGAATAAATTGATTTGTCCGCATTTACATTTTCCTGTTTTTACTGCTCTAAGACGGAGAGCAGCCAAATTGCTAGCTGAAGCTATGTTCAAGTACCAAGTTCAAGTTCAAGTGTTGCAACTGAATGGGAAAATGGGACTCCTGGAAGTGAAATGAACAAGTATTTGATAGGTCTTGTCCGAGTAGAATGCTCCCTGGTTTCCATGGGTATCGCACGGGGGGGACTTGGAAATGGGAGACGGTGAGCAGCCCTGCCCTGGATTGGCTGGAAAACATTAACAATCCAATCCAGGTGCACTGGGGAAGTGGGCAGCTTCAACATTTGGCATGAAGCCAACATGAGGAGCTTACTAGTGTCCATTCTAGGATATGATAATAACCCTGAAGGACTGACGTAGCTTGGGATCTAGCTCGCCTCCTCACCGAACTCTTCAGTGAACTTGACGAACACCTCTAGGTCACTCTTTCCGACAGTAGGCCTAGCACGTGGCAAAACCTTTTCGAAGTCGCGCATGGTAATGGGAGGCGGGAGTACCTTGTCGGCCAAATCATTATCAGCAAAGTAGTTCAGCGTCATTTCCTTGGCTGCTGGGTCTGAGGGCGCACAAGCACAGTATACCATGGCTGCATAGGTGGGTTGGGTAGGGTAGTGTTAGTTTGGGGTCCTGGGTTGAGGTGGGGTACTAGGGTGAGGAGGGGTTGGGTTGGGTCCATACCATGGAGCAGCAAGTGAAGGGTACGAGGGGGCTGATAAGGCATACACCCGGCTGCAGGGGAACAGAGAGGCAGCAAGAGCCGGGCTTATGAACAAGCTAGCTGTGTCGTACTCCTAGTATTGGTGTGCAGCACTTTTTACAGTCCAATGAGCATTTGGCGGCAAAACCCTCCCTCTACCCCCCTCCCTCCCAACCCTCGCTCCCTGCCTCCCCCCCCCCCCCCCCCCCCCCCCCTCTCTTACCTCCATCAGGGCCACTAGCCTCCTTGAAGTGCGTGGCCTCTCTCAACATTCGAATCGGCTGCATCAGCACATCCTTCACAACAACGCTGCAGTCGGATCCTGACATACCCTCTGTGCGGCGACCCAGCTCCTGGAAGTCCGGCTCTACAATAATTTAAATAATCCGTATGAGATAACACTTTTTGTTTTTGTTTGTTTGATACAATTGGGGATAACAGTTTTGTTATTGTTTGTTTGATAAACGAACACATAACACATCAAAAACTAAAAAAGTGAAGGGGATCTGGCTGCAACATACAAATACATGAGCGGGGGAGATTATGCTGTTGCGGAGGCTAGGTTGCTCACCTGTTAGGCTATTTGGTGTGTCTCCTAGATGGATTTTGAACATGTGTGCCCTAGCTGGCTGCTCAGGCAGGGGGATGTAGATTCGCTTGTCAAAGCGTCGACGAATGGCTTGGTCTAGATTGTACGGCAAGTTGGTTGCAGCTAGCACCAGCACTTTGTCGTTACTTGAGCCCACGCCTTGCATCTCAACCATCAGCTGTGTCTTGATACGGCGCGCTGCCTCACTCTCGCCCTCCCCGCGAGCACTACATAAGGAGTCGACCTGCAGATTGGTGGGTGGTGGGGTGGGGGGTGGGATAAGGTGTGGGTGAGGTGGCTGGGAGGATGCTGCTGAGAGATGTTGACCTAAGACTAATATGAAATCATAGTGCTGTTCATGTTTTCTGATGGGGAGTGGGAGAAAGGAATAGTGCCCTTCTGATCCCTTCGTACCTTGGACCCAGGTCATGTAAAGGTTTACCTGAGTGAGGATGATTTAGTGCTGTTCATGTTTCTTGATAGAGAGTGGGAGAATGGAATGGTGCCCTTTTGACGCTAGGAGGGTGAGAACATCCGCCGCTGGGTAGCAGTCATGTCCTGTATATATAGTTTTTATTACCCCGTGATTGCAGGACCAGCGTAAGTACCACGGCCCTACTGCCGGGTGTGCAGAATGGAGGAGCAGTTTACCCAACAGGATTGGCCTCATCGGAAGCCTGCATCCCAAGCCACGCCACGCCTGCATCCCACGCCCTACCATACCTAAACCCCAGAACAATCAGACCTATTACCATCCTGCACAGCTTTGTGCGTAGCGTCGGCAAAAACCTCACAACGATTGCCAGGTTGCCAGTCGTTTTTAGCTGATTGGCCCGCCATACACAAACTTTGGGAGGCGAATCGACGAAAAACTCAACCTGCGACCAACCCTGACCGATTATGATGGCAAAGATGGTGTACTTCTTAAACAGTACGCAGCGTACGAGGGGGTGTTTGTGAGTCAACGCGCCCAAAACGTTAATCGACGCGCGGGGTACAACCTGTACAACCCGCCCTGGAAGAACAATAGGCAGAGGGCATTCATCGCTGGTTTATACAACAATTACACAAGCTACCACAGTCTGCATCCTGCTTGTGAAGGGAGCAGAGCCTCTCGTTTTGGCTTTTGGCTTTAGACCCCTCTGGACCCACCAGGGTCCCAGGGGTGAAGCCCCAAGTTCCACCCGTGTCTCCTTCAGTCTGTCTGTCTCCAGGCGTTTGAACAGTTCCGGCCACCTCCGCACCAAAACATTTGACTCGCACCCAAACATTTGACTCATAGCGCATGACTAGAGTTATCAGCATCGCAGCGGCCAAGATACTTTGCACAAATTGTCCAATGTTGTGTAGCTTTTTCCGCTACGAGTAGCTACTAACTCCTCTACTTTCGAAAACTCCCAGCCTCCCTCCTCACCAGGGACCTGCTCCTCACCCTTTCTCGCAGGCTGCAGATCAAGTTTCAATTCGAAGCCCCTTCATACCTTTCCCACTGCGAGGAGATTTGCCTAGCCCTTACTTGTATTCCCTCCGTTGCTACCAGAACCCAAATGCATTCCATCCGCATGCTCTCCAGTCTTTCCTGCGCGCCCCAGCTTCCCCAAGGTGAGTAAACAAGGCAGAGACTGCGTACTCTTTGAGGCAATTCAGTCATATGCAACCCTGTCAGCTATCCCCCTCCTTCTCGGATGCCCTGTCAGTTTGAAATCTTTCGCCTAGTTCCGAAACCTTTATAGAAAAATCACTCGGCCAAGACATGACAGGTCGACCATGAATTGGGAAGCCCCAGTTGGGGGGGGGGGGGGGGGGGGGGGGGGGGGGGGGGAGAGTCTCACACACTCATGTGATTGAGTTCTGCACACACGAGCATTGTGTACCTGAATTGATTGTACCCACATACACTCCACATGCAGACAGTGAACAGCCTAAAGGCTGATGCACCATGCAATCAATAAACAAAAGAGAGAGTGCACTCCTGTATGAAATTGCACAGCGCTGCATGGGCTGCATGCTGATGACGTGGTGATCTGTGAACACATATGCACACGTGCTAACGCATATGCAGACGTGGTACGCTATGTGTGGTTACACATAAGCATATTTACACATATGTGTGGTTAAACATCAGCATATTTGCGCATATGCACGGTTACTCATATGCGTGGTCATATACATGACTAAAATGAACTACCCTGCAGTTTATTGGAGCCCCAATCCAACTTGCTCGATTTAAAATGGCAGGGTGTCCGGGGCACCCTCATGGTTGGCCCTGGTGCGTGCATGGTGGGTGCTGGCGCATAATTAGCGAGACCAAGACTGATATCAGGTGACAGGTGCGGGTTGCGGCCTATACCAGGTAACAGGTGCATATGCAGCCGACATGACAACTGCAAATGTGACAGGTCCCGAATTACACCTCGCTACACCTAAGCTTAATATAGAAAACACGGAAAGCACAACCCAATGAACTAGGGTTGTTGGTAGCGATGCATAACTACGCCAGGGTTGACCAATTATGATTCACCCGCATTCTCCAGTTTTTGACGCAAGTAATTTTATATCTGATTGCTCAAGTGCAGTAAATACCACTGCTCATTCAATTGGGTAAAATACTGAATTAATCAATAAACCAGACTCATTTAATTAGGTCAAATACTCATTTAATGAATGAATCAATCGATCAGACTCATTAATTTGAAGTCAAAAACTCATTGAATGAATCAATCGGACTCATTTTTATGGTCAAATACTAATATAATCTTTAAACCAGACCCATTTAATTAGGTCAAATACTCATGTAATGAATGAATAAATAAATACCGTACTGGCAGGAAAATGTACCGTTTCTAAAATTAGACGGTCGTTTTGAGGGGGTTGATTATAATTGAACGTTTTATTCTAGAGGACTATAGTTTAACATTTGACGGTTTTAATTATAATAAAATCCATTAACTGAATGTTTCTACTTGTTAACTAACATGTTACACTGGTTCACTGTCTTTCTTCAGAAGGTGAGCTGCCAATTTTGCTTTAACATGTTCCTGGCTGGAGGCAAGGAGGCATGTAACCAAGCTCAAGTTTCAAGGCAAAACAAATGTTTACAACGCCACTATGTAATATTGTTGGAACGACTTTACCATTTGAACAACATTAATAATCATGAGAATTAGCTTGTTTTACACTCTGTAAAATGATCAAATTAATTGATTCAAAATTTCAGATTGGCCAGCCTTAGGATAGTGGGTTCTGAGGCTTTGCACAGTGGGCTCAATGCTTCCCAAATGGTGTCTTGCAGTGGAAGGCGTGATCAACCACTTGGAGTTGAGAGATGAGTGCCTTTCAATGGTCACTACCTTGTAGAAGGCCTCCCACTTCACATACTTCTCCGTCTGATGTCTGGTTTTAACTCTGACCCGTCCAGAAGGTACCCCAGAGTTAAGAGGAAGTTCACTGCACTTTTAGTGAAATATTTGTCGCTCGGAACCCCGCGACAGCCTCTCGAACTTCAGCTGCAACCCGGGTTCAATTGGTTGTTAGAGGCGGTGATCTGTCTAGCTTCTAGACGTTTAAAGAAGCCCTTCTGAGTGCTTTGCTTGATGGTGATTTTGAGCTACTTGAGGTCGCAAACGTCCCCCGAGGGATCTAACGAGAGGCTCGTCTAGATCTGGGAAAGCTTTTCGAGCGCTGCGTGTTGAGCTGGCAGGCGCAGGCGGCAGGTCCCAAGGCGGGGTGGTAAGCCCTGTGTGGAGCCTATACCCTAATATCGCGCCTGATAACGGGTTGATACTTTTTTTCGTCGCGGAATATACTACACGCCTCGATTTGACGGTTGCTTCCGTCAAATTAAAACGTTAAATTTTCCAGTCAGTACGGTAAATAAATAAATAATAAATCAACTAAGCAGCCTCATTTAAGAAGGCCAAATACTCACATAAACAATCAATCAGACTCATTGAATTAGGTTGAGTACAGTAATTCACTAGAATGCACTTGTCAAGTACATTACTTTTATACGGGACTACACTGATGCAATTATAAGGCTAATTCAAACTTGCAGTCATACAATGATTTTTTCATACGACAGTCACGCTATTTGGAATTTAAATATATGATCTCAGAACAACATAACAAGATAAAGTAGGGCGCATACAATCATATATACAACATAAACATATATATAGAGTTGTGTGCATACAATCCCATACACAACATAGAAATACAAACTTTGGCACATGATATCCTATGTACAACATATAAATAATACGTTGTGTGCATATGATCCTATACACAACATAGAAATACAAACTCAGGCGGATACGATCATATGTACAACATAAACATATCGAGAAAGTTGTGTGCATACAATCCCATACACAACATAGAAATACAAACTTGGGCGCATACGATCCCATATACAACATGAACATATATAGTGAGTTGTGTGCATATGATCCCACACATAAGTAGGGCTGGGCCGACATATAAACGTACAATATACGTTTATGCGTATAAATACGCCGTATAGTTTTCCTCAAATCGACCTTATATACGTCGTACAGAAAACGTTTAGTCTGTACTTCCAGAAGTACAGCACACTTCCCGGCACTTTACTTTCTTGGTTAGCATTACATTTTTGATTTGGATAGCTCATTGGAAAGCTTTTGACCGCCTCAATCACAATATGCAATAAAATTGACTATTCACATGCGCAATTTTATAAACATTTGGCTTAAAAGGTTGATCTATATAGCCAGGATGGCACACATATCAGAGCGCCACCTAGCCTTCGATTCCACGAGCTGTGCTCCTACGTGGGCTTCAAGGATTGATGGTGCAAGCCTTGTGCAATGTGAACATGGACAATATTGCAATACCCTTATCTACTTTTATTATTATACACGTATACAGTTATATAATATACCAACTGGCATTTAATGGCTCCCTTAGATTGGCACCGCGCTTCTTGGTCGACACGCTTTCTGGTCGTGATTTCTTTCCTGAGATTTGGACAGCCTAAACTTACCAGATAATTGTTCTGAGAGTTCATATGTGATGCCAATGAAATTAGCTACGCGGCGATACCTTCAAACCCATGTATAAGTATTTTCTCAAAAAGTGCCTAATTATTATATGCGTTTTTATACGTTTATATGCATACGTTTATACGTTTATACAGCTTATAAAAATAAAAATATACGTTTGCTTCCCAAACCTACACATAAGATATAAATATAAACTAGGGTGCACACAATCCCATATACAACATGAAATGACAAACTTGGGCGCATACGATCCCATGTGCAGCATACATATATAGAGATGTGCGCATATGATGCCAAACACAAAATATAAATACCAAATTGGTCCTATGACCCAGTGGAGAGTATGACAATGGCATGATGCCATTGAGGCAATGTTCTCTCCCCATGTACTGCAAATGTACTGTAAATTGCAGCCTCGCCCTTCAACCCCTTCCTTCGCATGCGACGGGCGCTTAGGACTTGACTATTCGCATGACGATTCCCCCCTGCCCTGCCCGTGACTGCTAGAGCGGTTTTCCGTGTCGCTTGTCACACACGCTCAGAACTTGTCAGCCACTGGGCAAAGCCCTGAGAGTTCAGCAGTACTGGAGAGCTAATCACTCCAGCCTCCAGGTGTACAAGGTTGTGTGAGGCTAGGCTGGATAGTCAGCCAGGGGAGCTGCCTACAAGGTGCTGGTCATAGCTGAAAAGAAAGGCTATGGAAGGGAGGAGACAGTAATCACGGCTAAGGGGGCCAACGTCACAGGAGTCCCCGGGCCTCAAAGGCAGTTGTTGAAAATGCCCTCCTACGTGGCCATAAAACTCATGCCTACACCTCAGTCCTTGTCCTCTCACCTCATCTATAAAAATGATCGACGGCGAGCTCTCCCTAGCCAAGGCGAATAGCTGGCTCACAAGCTTTTCTGACTCTCCCAGCCACTTTGACACCAGGTCTGAGGAGGAGATGCTGAAGAAGGTGGAGTCGGCCTCTGTGGCTACCGCCTTAGCCAGGTATGACTTACCAGTACCAGGGGGGCCGTAAAGCAAGATACCACTCCAGGGCTTTCGTTTTCCTGCACAAAGCGGGGACGGTGAGTTGGCATGGGTTAGTTGGCATGCATTAGTACGTCCTGCACAAAGCGGGGACAGGTGAGTTGGCAATGGGGTAGTTGGCAATGCATTAGTATGTCCTCACAAAGCGGGGACATGAGTTGGCCATGGGTTAGTGGCATGCATTAGTATGTCCTGCCAAATCGGGGACAGTGAGTTGGCATGGGTTAGTTTGGCATGCATTAGTATGGTGTCCTGCCTGCACAAAGCGGGACAGTGAGCTGGATGGTTTAGTTGGCATTGGTTATTGGCTGCATTAGTATGTCCCTGCACAAAGCGGGGACAGTGATTTGCATGTGTTTTTGGCATGCATTAGTAATGTCTGGCCAACAAAGCGGGGACAGTGAGTTGGGCATGGTTTTAGTTTGGCCTGCATTAGTATGTCCTGCACAAAGCGGGGACAGTGAGTTGGCATGGGTTAGTTTGCATGCCATTAGTATTCCTGCCAAGCGGGGCAGTGAGTTGTGGGTTTAGTTGGCATGCATTAGTATGTCTGCACAAAGCGGGGACTTGATTGGCATGGGTTAGTGGCATGCATTAGTTAGTCCTGCACAACGGGGACAGTGGAGTTGTGGCATTGGTTAGTTGGCATGCCTTAGTAGCCCTGCACAAAGCGGTGACAGTGAGTTGGCCCCAATGGGTTAGTTGGCATGCAATTAGTATTTCCTGCACAAAGCGGGGACAGTGAGTTGGCATGGTTAGTTTGGCCATGCATTGTATGGTCCTGGCACAAAGCGGGGACAGTGCGTTGGCATGGTTAGATTGGCATGCATAGTATGTCCTGCACAACGCGGGGACAGTGATTGGCATGGGTTAGTTGGCATGCTTAGTATATTCCTGCCACAAAGCGGTGACAGTGAGTTTTGCATGGGTTGTTTGGCATGCATGAGTATGTCCTCCTGCCAAGCGGGGACGTGAGTTGGCATGGGTTTAGTGGCATGCACTTGTATTCCTGCACAAAGCGGGGACAGTAGATTGTGGCATGGGTTAGGTTTGCATGCCTTAGTATGTCCTGCACAAAGCGGTACAGTGAGTTGGCTGGGTTAGTTGGCATGCCTTAGTATGGTCCTGTAAAAAACACAAAGCGGGGACAGTGAGTTTTGCATGGTTAGTTGGCATGCATTAGTATGTCCTGCACAATCGGGGACAGGGAAGTTGGCATGGGTTAGTTGGCATGCATTAGTATGTCCTGCCACTGCGGGGACAGTGATTGGCATGGGTTAGTTTGGCATGCATTCGTAATTTCCTGCACAAAGCGGGGACATGAGTGGGCATGGGTTTTGTTGGCATCATAGATGTCCGCACAAAGCGGGGACATTGATGTGTCCTGGTTAGTTGGCATGCTTAGATGTCCTCCAAAGCTAGGGACGTGAGTTGGATGGGTGTTGCATGCAATTATATGGTCCTGCACAAGCGGGACAGTGAGTTGGCATGGGTTAGTTGGCATGCATTAGTATGTCCTGCACAAAGCGGGGACAGTGAGTTGGCATGGGTTAGTTGGCATGCATTAGTATGTCCTGCACAAAGCGGGGACAGTGAGTTGGCATGGGTTAGTTGGCATGCATTAGTATGTCCTGCACAAAGCGGGGACAGTGAGTTGGCATGGGTTAGTTGGCATGCATTAGTATGTCCTGCACAAAGCGGGGACAGTGAGTTGGCATGGGTTAGTTTGGCATGCCTTATATGTCCTGCACAAAGCGGGACAGTGAGGTTGGCATGGGTTAGTTGGCATGCATTTTAGTCTGTCCTGCACAAAGCGGGGACAGTGAGTGGCAGGGTTCGTTGGCATGCATTATATTTCCCTGCACAAGCGGGGACAGTAGTTGGCATGGTTTAGTTTGGCATGCATTAGTATGTCCTGCACAAAGCGGGGCATCAGTGTTGCAATGGGTAGGTGGCATGCTTCAGTAATGTCCTGCACAAAGCGGGGACAGTGAGTTGGCATGGGTTAGTTGGCATGCATTAGTATGTCCTGCACAAAGCGGGGACAGTGAGTTGGCATGGGTTAGTTGGCATGCATTAGTATGTCCTGCACAAAGCGGGGACAGTGAGTTGGCATGGGTTTAGTTGGCATGCATTAGTATGTCCTGCACAAAGCGGGGACATGAGTGGCATGGTTATTGGGCATGCATTAGGATGTCCTGCACAAAAGCGGACAAGTGAGTTGGCGATGGGTTAGTTGGCAATGCATTATAATGTCTGCACAGCGGGGACAGTGAGTTGGCATGGTTAGTTGGGCATGCATTAGTATGTCCTGGCCACAAAGCGGGGACAGTGGAGTTGGCAATGGGTTAGTTGGCATGCATGCGTATTCCTGCCCAAAGCGGGGACAGTGAGTGTTGGCATGGGTTAGTTTGGCATGCATTATATTCCTGCACAAAGCTGGACAGTTAGTTGGCATGGGTTGTTGGCATTCCTTAAGTATGTCCTTGCACAAAAAGCGGGACAGTGAGTTGGCCTGGGTTAGTTGGCATGCATTAGTATGTCCCTGCACAAAGCGGTGACGGTATTGTGGGCATGGGTTAGTTGGCATGCCTTAAGTATGTCCTCAACAAAGCGTGGACAGTGAGTTGGGCATGGGTTAGTTGGCATGCATTAGTATGTCCTTCCAAGCGGGGACAGTGGGTTGGCATGGGTTAGTTGGCATGCATTAGTATGTCCTGCACAAAGCGGGGACAGTGAGTTGGCCTGGGTTAGTTGGCATGCATTAGTATGTCCTGCCCAAGCGGGACAGTGAGTGGCATCTGGTTAGTTGCATGCTTAGTATGTCTGCACAAAGCGTGACAGTGAGTTGGGCATGGGTCATTAGTTTGGCCAATGCATTAGTTGTCCTGCACAAAGCGGGGACCGTGAGTTTGGCAGGGTAGTTTGGAATGCATTAAGTATGTCCTGCACAAAGCGGGGACAGTGAGTTGGCATGGGTTAGTTTGGCCATGCATTAGTAGTGTCCTGCACAAGCGGGGAATGATTTGGCATGGTTAGTTGGCATGCATTAGTAGTCCTGCCCAAGCGGGACGTGAGTTGGCATGGTTTTGGCATGCTTAGTTTCCTGAACAAGCGGGGACGTGGAATTTGGGCAATGGGTTTATTGGCATGCATTATAGTCCCTCCAAAGCGGGGGACAGTCGTTTGCGATGTGGTTAGTTGGCAATGCATTAGTAATGTCCCTGCACAAAGCGGGGACATGAAGGTTGGCATGGGTTTAGGTTTTGGCTGCATTAGTATGTCCTGCACAAAGCGGGACACATGGAGTTGGCATGGGTTAGTTGGCATGCATTAGTATGTCCTGCACAAAGCGGGGACAGTGAGTTGGCATGGGTTAGTTGGCATGCATTAGTATGTCCTGCACAAAGCGGGGACAGTGAGTTGGCATGGGTTAGTTGGCATGCATTAGTATGTCCTGCACAAAGCGGGGACAGTGAGTTGGCATGGGTTAGTTGGCGGCCGAGTATGTCTGCACAAAGGGGGACATTGAGTTGTCATTGGTAGTTGGCATGCATTATATGTCCTGCACAAAGCGGGGACATTGAGTTTGGCTGTTAGTTGGCATTCCTTCGTAAGCCGCACAAGCGGGGACAGTGAGTTGGCATGGGTTAGTTTGGCCATGCATTAGTAGGTCCTGCACAAGCGGGGACAGTGAGTTGGCATGGGGTTAGTTGGCATGCATAGTATGTCCTGCAGCAAGCGGGACAGTGAGTTGGCATGGGTTAGTTTGGCATGTACATTCGTATGTCCTGCACAAGCGTGGACAGTGAGTTTGGGCAGTGGGTTAGTTTGGCATGCATAGTATTCCTTGCACAAAGCGGGGACCGTGATTGGCATGGGTTGTTGGCATGCATTAGTATGTCCTGCACAAAGCTGGACAGTGAGTTGGCATGGGTTTAGTTGGCATGCATTAGTATTCCTGCACAAAGCGGGGACATGAGTTGGCATGGGTTAGTTGGGCATGCATTATTTGTCCTGCACAAAGCGGGGACAAGTGAGGCATGAGTTTCATGCGGTTGTTGGCATGCCTTAGTATTCCTGCCACAAAGCGGACTGAGTTGGCTTGGTTAGTTGGCGCATGCATGATATGTCCTGCCAAACGGGTACACGTGGTTGGCATTCGGTTGTTGGCATTCATTAGGGTCCGCAAAATTAACCATCGCATTAATCTTTCACGGCACACACGGAGACATGAGTTGGCATGGGTTGCGTTGGCAGCCTAGTAGTCCTGCACAAGCGGGGGACGTAGTTGGCATGGGTTAGTTTGGCATGCATTAGTATGTTCCTGCACCAAGCGACCGCCGAGTTGGCATGGGTTAGTTGGCTGCATTAGTATGTTCCCTTGCACAAAGCGGGACATGAATGGCATGATTAGTTGGCATGCATATACGTCCTGCACCAAGCGGGACGGTGATTTTGGCAATGGGTATTGGCATGCATTAGCATGACGTACATTCCCGTTACTGAGTAAGCTTTGTTTTTGTTCCCAGTTTTTGATTATCGTCGGATGTCTTTCACGCTACGAAAGCAGCTCTAAGGCCCACCCCCGGGCTAAGCTAATGGCTACAACCCAAATATTTCAGCAGGCTTCCTGGACAGCTGATTTGCCAGCTTCAGTCAAAATGTGCAACCTAGGACGGTTGCATTCATTTGGCTGGATGCCGGGAGGGGAAGCTATTAAAAAGCTGCTGCTCGTAGCCGAAAAGCAAAGCCCTGCATTACTCCTATAAAACTACTCCTATCATTTATATTACTGCTACTCTCATATGATCGTACATGATATCTGATGATATCCTTTCGTTTTGTCTTATTGGTCATCAGCAGGGCATGGGGCTAAAGGAGGTGCAGGGCATATCGCGGGGGTGACAAGCTTGTATGGCTCAGGGTCCCCAGCGTGATGAGCTGCAGCGGATAAAGTGAATCCAGGGGGGGCGTTCCGTGGTTGGGGGAGGGGAGAGGGGAGGTTGAGGAGGCTACATCAGACAACATTATTCCCAGTACCCACCTTTGGCATATAGCTGTGGTAATAGATCACCCATAGCCGCCACCCCTACCCCCCACCAACAGGTTATGGCACCCCCTGTGACACAATTGTGGAACTATTTATAGAGTGGACGACAGGACAGGCACTCTCTTCAACAGCTTCCTTGGCGCCCTCTAGTCCAGCAACATCATCCCACTGAAGAAGGTAGAGAAACCAATAGTTGGGGGTGATACCAAGAGGCATGCAAAAAATAATCATATGTTGGTCAACCAGGCAGTGAGACCGTGCAGGCAAGACACGGAGAGGATAGAGGAGGTCTGAATCGTAAGCACCCAAGCAGGCAGGCAGGTTGGTAGGTCATATTCAAGCATGTTTGTAAATATGCTGGCTGTCGTTGGCGAGGGCAATGAATCACCGGACCACCTGGAAATGCTACTCGCCATACTAGGCTTAACCAGTTCGCAGTGGGCTTCTGCGGACAAGGATGGGCACTAGGTGAGGCCACGACTCTGTTCATCTGTGCTCCTGTCTCCTTATCATCCTGCAATTCGGTCAAACAATGCATGGTCAGCGGCCATTAGCATGCAGGGAGGGAGGGAGGGAACGGGGGAGGGAGGGAGGGAGGAAGGGGGGGGAAGGGGGGGGGGAGGAGTTTAGGTTTCAGGGATAAAGGGTTGGGGTTCAGGGTTGGGGATAAGGGTTTGGGGCATCGACGATGTTACTTACATCCCCTGCTCCTCCAACTCCAGGCTTCCTCACTTTTGTTGCAGCTGTGGCACCTTCATCAGGGCGCCCTGAACTGTCCTGGCCGACAACACCCTTCAGATATTCGGCGCGGGTGCAGTACTCCTTGAACTGCAAGGAGGGGATGTTGATAGTGCAGCCTGAGGGAATGAAATTGTTACGCTCTACATGTCTGTAGCATGCTTGCATAGTTCATAGTTGCGCTCCAAGGAGTGAAATCATTGTGCACTTAACTTCAAATGCCCTGGACTTGAAATGCATGAATGCAGATTGATAGGCAAACTCTGAACATTGGCACACACGCAGACACAGATAGACACAACAAACACAGGCACCGGTACGCAGACATGGACAGGCAGATACTGACAGACACACACATATTCCCAGGCACAGGCATAGACACAGGCACAGACAGTCCCGAACATCGGCACAAGTGCAGGCACAGACACAGGGACAGACAGAGGCAGAAACAAAAGTGTACCTCGACACCAAACTCTGCCTAGCTGGTGGATGAAAGCGATGCGTGTTACGTATGCTTGCTAGATATCACAGTATGCGTACAAATACTGGACCCGCTGTTCATTTGCTAACGTGGCTGCAGTGAGAAGCTGCATATAAGCTAGTTCTAACCACCCATACTTCATGCCCAATGTTCAGATCACACTAGGGGTTGGCAGCTGGATAGAAGTTACACATCTAGGACAAGGGTTTGCTCGAGGAATGTAGTTGTTGGACATCCTATGGGGCCCCCTATGCATGAGATCTGCAAGCTTGAAGCCAAGATCAAAGCAGCAGGCTGGACCATTTACCTTACGGGTGATTGCTTCCCTACATTTCGCATTTTTTTCCCACTTCAGGTAGCTATTGAAATATTCCAGGGAGGCGAGGTAGAGCTGCAAAGCTTTGTCATAATTCTGTGCTTCATCCTCGACGACAGCTTGCTTCGCAAGGTCTATGCCTTTGTCCTGCAGATCACATCATGTAGCGCAGAGTCAGAGCAGGGGAGGTGCGCATGCGCTGTTTGATGAGGATGCCTATCAGTCGCAGGGCCGTACCTTAAAGGTAAAATACATGGCTAGAAGGTGGAGGTACTGTTTAGAAGCGAGAGCCAAGAGGTTGGGGAGAGCTATCGGGGTCACTCAGCAAATTCAGGTAACGCCCTCTGTCTTATTTCGACATCTTAGGGACTCGGATTTTCGATTTGATCTAGGACAAGCCTGCAGTGCTATGGGCATCTTCTACGAGGAGCTGCGAGGTACTGCCGTGTGATGTACTGTCTGTCACATGTCTGGTCTGGCCTGGTCTGGTCACAAGTTGCTGCTTCGCAGCTCCTTCCGGCCCTGCTTCCAGCTCACAGTCCCCAGGTCCCCACTTTTTACACCCAAGTTTTAGGATTTAGGAATGCGAGTGTTAGGAATGAGGGAAATGAGGCTGTACTAGGCAACCCATTGCCGCGGAGGATGTCTGGCTAGCAGGCACATGGCATGTGTCTATTGCGTTAATAATGGTTGGTTTTGGGGCAAACACTTATTTGGCTCGCGAGCGTCGCTATTGGACGCGGAATCGGGTAGCAAGAGGCATAGCTGCTAGCTTGACTGAACGGCAACTGCTCTTGACTTCTCCTTTGTGCGCCCCGGAAACAAAACGACAAACGACAGGGGGACACGACAGCTGAGAGCCTGCCGAGGGGGTCTAGTTCTAACCTATAGGGGTCTAGGTTTACGTCCAGGTTTACGTCCAGGTTTCGAACCTGGACGTAACCTGGACGAGACGCTAGGTTTCACTTAAAACCAAACCTGGATGTGCCTGGACACTTTACCCCACGCCTGGACTAGATTCCCCAAACCTGGATGTGCCTGGACACTTTACCCCACACCTGGATGTGATTCCCCAAACCTGGATGTGCCTGGACACTTTACCCCACGCCTGGATGTGATTCCCCAAACCTGGATGTGACTGGACACTTTACCCCACACCTGGACTAGAAAAATCAAAACTGGATGTGACTGGACACTTTACCCCACGCTTGGACTAGAAAAATCAAACCTGGATGTGACTGGACACTTAACCCCACACATGGACTAGAAAAATCAAACCTGGATGTGACAGGACACTTTACCCCACGCCTGGATGTGATTCCCCCAACCTGGATGTGCCTGGACACTTTACCCCACGCCTGGATGTGATTCCCCAAACCTGGATGTGACTGGACACTTTACCCCACGCCTGGATGAGATTCCCCAAACCTGGATGTGACTGGACACTTTACCCCACACCTGGACTAGAAAAATCAAAACTGGACATGACTGGACACTTTACCCCACGCCTGGACTAGAAAAATCAAACCTGGATGTGACTGGACACTTTACCCCACACCTGGACTAGAAAAATCAAACCCGGATATGACTGGACACTTTACCCCACGCCTGGATGTGATTCCCCAAACCTGGATGTGCCTGGACACTTTACCCCACGCCTGGACCAGAGAAATCAAACCTGGATGTGACTGGACACTTTACACCACGCCTGGATGTGATTCCCCAAACCTGGATGTGTTATTGTCCGTCGAGTCGGACACTTAGTTGGCATAGCGCACGCGTGGTCCTGTGGCCCCAGGACCCGGGTTGCCTGCCGCCGGGCCATAGGCTAGCTATGGCCCGCACGTGTCTTCGGAACCTTCCTGAAGACTTCCTTTTCTATATAGCCGCACGAGTTGCGATGATAAGCTATCTGCTCTTCAGTCTTCACTGTGTAACAACTCTATCGATTGAAAGGTTATCGGCCCGACCGCTACCCGCAGACAGCGCCCCTGCGCCCGTGCCAAGTGGATCTTCAGCCCTGCACAAGGTGACAGTTTTCCCTCGGACTAGCTCGACGGCTTGAGTACTGCTTTTGGCCCTGGATTGTCCACGTATTCACGTGAGAAATCTAACCTGCGCTGCCTCGCCTACTGCCCACACAACTCTCCCGTTGTCTCTACCATCCGTCACAGACGAAACGTAGACGCAGTCCAGGAGTCTGAGTAGATCTTTGACGTGAAGTTGCACACACATCATCAGATCACACACAGCGTTGCGCAATCCCACAAGGTTTGCTTGTGCCACGGAGTATCAACCCTGCACACCCTCGAAGCCCCCCCCCCCCCCCCCCCCCCCCCCCCCCCCTCCTCACCTTACCTCTGTAAATTTCTTCCCCATTCCCCCTGACACTTTGGTACCCCAATTTTCCTTGGCCTGCTACTCTCATCAGAGCATCCACCATTTACCGCACCAACAAGACCCATTTGGTTCCCTCCTTTGCTGTCAATACTCTCCATCACGCCACCTCTCCTCCGAACCGCACCCAAAGACTTGAAGCCCACAAGCTTCACACCCGATTACCCCACAGGAATGGGGCCGGTTTATTTAAAACCCGGTGTAAGACCAAGAACCCCAATCCCCCCCGAGCGCCCGCGACAGACACATGGCGACGCCAACCAAGCTCCCTTCACTCATCTTCGGACGGCACTCCTGCTGTCCCATGGCACAAGTTTGGACCTTCCTTCTCCGTTCACCTCAGGTCCCACACCCGGGTGATCTCTGTTGCCATTGAGCAGTGGCGAGGACGTTTCCCCGTGAGCCAGCAGATGCCCGACGGATACCCTCTGGAGGAGTCTCATTACCGCATGTGGACAGGCTAATAGGCAGCGTTGGCTGGCTCGTGCTGTTCCCTACCCATCACTTGGTAAAGACGCTTGTTGCACTAATGGCATCCTCAAGCATTGCTCTGAAGCCCATCCAACAGGCCTCCTAAGTCTAACACTAACGTTGCTGCCTAAAGCCTACAGTTCCCGTCAGACCATCATATGGAGAAGTGAACTCTGGACCTCGAGACAGGAGCAGTGATATCCAGTATAAAACCTCAATGCATGACAGCGAGCTACTGAGGCCACTTGCTAAAACATACCTCTCCCGCAGTTTGAGCTCTATACCGTTGCTTCCCAAAGTTAATGGGGTTCAGCAAAACCTCCCTCCCTGCATTCCTTCAGCATAATTGTTGCAAGGACTTACACCTCGTCGCAGAATACAATGGATCAGGTTTTCCTTTCACAACTGTGTAGTTGCCCTATTTTGCCTCTTTTCTGACCGCGCAAATCATCAGGTACCGCCTCCATGTTGTCTACCAGATCCGCTGCCTCCACTCATTCTCCCCTGAAGAGACTGAGTCACATGCGCTGCTGCTAGCTTTCCAAGGCCGCGGCCTCAAAAAGGACCGTCTCCCCATCTACTCAAATGACATGCTGGAACTGCAATATGCTATGGCACAACTCAAATCATTGCCCTAGCCCTCACACCTAAGCTGAAGTACAAAGGGCCCCCCCACACCCCCACCGTTCCCTGCACATCTGCACGACAGGGATCTTCATCACCCAATCAACCCCAATCACCACCCACATCATCACCAATCACCGCCCCCAGGATGCAGCCAGAGGTCATCCCAGCCAAGTCCAGTCTCCAGAGTAGACCGCAGAGCATCTGCCTAGACAACCAAGGACGTTGCGTGACCGCGTGGGGCATGCCATGTTGCAGATGATGACGGTTCCACCTCTCCCAGTCCACAACAACAATGAGCGATGAGCACAACTTCATGGCCTTCAGCTTCTGATGACCCACAGCCCCTACCAGTTTGCTGGACTCAAGAGTCAAGTGCCACAAACCCACTGTCTGACCCACATGCTCCCATGGATGACAACTGGCTCTTGTTTCTCTTGGACCCCCCACCTGAGTCCTTAATTGCTTGCCAGTAGTAAGGAGAGATGAAGTCTAATGAATGCCAAGCCCTAGTTGTCCCAGTGATGGTGCACCGTCTCGCTCCCCCCCCCCCTTTGGGGATCGTGGAAATGATGATGATAATGGTGCTCAGCCCTTCCAGACAGCCTCCTGACAGATGGAATTTTAGACTGTGTCGAGCCCACTCCCACTGCACCAGTAACCCGTCCATCTTGCATGACATTCAGGATCTCCCCCAGCCCATTAGTCTCCACCTGGCAGACCTTGGAGCATCACCACTGCTCTGCCTCCAGAAAGGAAAAGCCAACATCAGGGGTCACCTTGGATCCCTGATCACACTCAACGATGTGCTCCTTGCTCCACCCTTGACTGTGGTCAACCATCACTCAGTCTGATGCAGCACACAAACTCTGTCCACCAACCTCCAACGCCATTCAATTCCAGTGTTTGCCGCTAACCCTCTCCCTCCCCACTGCCAAGGGCTCCCCAAAAGACTATTCTCTTATGCCCTAAACAGAATGGACCTCTACAATCACTAGCACCGCTCTAAGATCCCCTCCCCTCTTCCCAGATAAGCATGCCCCGGTAATACTCTCCTTCTGCATCATGAATGGTCACCCAAGAACATCTGCTACAATGATCATGCTGCTTCCGCCAGTTGGCAGCAATGCAACCATTCCCCATGACACTTGCTGCCAGCGAGCTCCAGCAGCCTCCCAGACCTGGTTCCAGCAAATGGTGAGGATGACATGCCTGACCTTGTTCAAACCATCGTGCCCTCCATTATCCAGTCAGACAATGGGGGGGAATTCGTCCCACAGAAGCCAACAATGACACTGCTGAATATACTTGTATCCCCAACAATCATCCCATGACTTCAATCCCCATACACTGATTACTCCACAGCCCCTAGCTAGCAGATTGCCCCACTTTCCCCCATGATGAGCTGGAATCTGACAGAAGACACAAAAGCCCGAAGAGAGATGGACAGATCCTGCTGGAGCAACAGCCAGCACGCACTATGAATCCCTATCCTATTGATTGACAGGGGTCCTCCCCCAACAGGAGCTATCCGCAAGCCCTTGATTTTGAACCAATGTATTTCCGCTCACTACTTCTCTCTCTCCTGATCACCCCTAGCCCATGTCAACATGAACACCCACCCTCATTTCCCTTAACAACTCATGGCTCTTCCCCGGACTAGGTTAAAAAAAGTTTGGAACCCTGCTGCTACCCTCACATTCCCTTCCCCCCTTAAGCCTTCAGCAATCAGACCTAGACAACGCTGTCCCCCATCCTCTTGCCCAGCTAGCCACCATTCCCTGCCCTTCTAGCTGCTGATGTCCAAGATCCCCCCAGCAGCCGATGCCAACAGTCACTACTTCGTTTCTCATTCAATGTGGACCCTCCTCAAGCATGTCAACATATTGCCAACACCTGTGTACAAATATACCCCACTGTCCCGTCCACACTGCCATGGGGGGGGGGGGCCCACCATCCATTCCATTGGGCCATAGCCTAACAGCAGCTATTTTCCAAGCCATGCAAGGGTCTGGTTTCCTCCCTCCTCCTGGCCCAAGATGCTCATGCACCCCATCAGCTGTGTGTATCCTGGGGGCAAGTAATGTGTGTCAACAACCTCTGCATATGGCCGGGAGCCCGTGGTTTCACATTCATCAACATGCTGGACACCCTCCCCAAAAATGTCTAGGAAATCTTTCTCCATTCTCCAATCTCTCCACCCTTCCTGGAATCAAACTCCACACGCCCCCCCCCCCCCCCCCCCCCCCCCCCCCCCCCCCCCCCCCCCCCCCCCCCCCCCCACCCCCCTCCCCCCCCCCCCCCCCCCCCCCCCCCCCCCCCCCCCCCCCCCCCCCCCCCCCCCCGCCCCGCCCCCCCCCCCCCCCCCCCCCCCCGCCCCCCCCCCCCCCCCCCCCACCCCCCCCCCATCCCCCCCACCCCCCCCCCCCCCCCCCCCCCCCCCCCCCCCCCCCACCCCCCCCCCCCCCCCCCCCCCCCCCCCCCCCCCCCTCAACCCCCCCCCCCCCCCCCCCCCCACTGGACCTTGATTTATAACCCATCATCTGGTAAACCTAACTTTATTATGTTTGACATTCTTCTTGTTTATTAAATAAGCCATGCAACACTCTAGGATTAATGTGCGGTTTCATACTCTCTTATCCGTACTCCTTCCACTACTTACTTCCCCCTGTACTGCTGTATTCTTTGTTTCTTTTAGTACTCTCTCTTCTTCTCTCTTAGCTTCTACATTCTACAGGCATGTCTGCAATTCTCTAATTTAGGGTAATATCCCAAATTATGGGGTGAATCAGATCCTATCTATTCTGACAGACATCCTGGCTACACTATACCGTTGCTGCGCTAAGCCTACAGTTCCTCAATACCTCATATGCCCCACTGGCGCTTACCTGGCAGCTTCTCTCTTCCTCCTCCTGTGCCTCAGCCTTTCCTCCTATGCTGTCCTACTCTAGTATAAGTCCATAGCCAAGCCTAAAGCCTCCCATAGTATTAGTATTCTACTCTGAGTTACAGCTACCTTGAGATGACTTTGGAAGTATCTCAAACTCAGCATATCTCTCCATCTTCCTGGACTTGATTCACGAGCCAGCGGGGGACGTCTACCTAGCAAAGAATTGCTTACAAGCCAGTTCAGTCTTTTATAACTTCTCCTAAGTTCCTCTCATGCCTCCCCCACTGCATCGCCTTCCCTGGCCCCTAGCAGACACTGACCCTAAAATCCTGCCCTCAATGTGCTGCACCCCTTTGGCTGACCCAAATATTTATTTATTTTACTTTTACATTTCCTCTTGTGCCATCCGTTAGCAGAATAATACAATAGCCCTGTCACCCTTTTCCCCTCTGTAATTTTCTTTAATGTATGCCATGCCCTCAGCTAATATCCACAGGGATTCTTGTACCCAAGAATGACCTTGATTGGGGGGGAATGTTATTTGTCCTTCGAGTCGGACACTGAGTTGGCATAGATATAAGCGCACGCGTGGGTCCGCTTTTGCCCCTGACCCGTGTTGCCTTCCGCCCGCCGGCCATAGTCTAGCTAATGATGGCCCCGCAACGTGTCTTCGGAACCCTTCCTCAGACTTCCTTTATCCTTTTTTTTCCTTTCCTTTTCTATAAGCCGCACACGAGTTGCGATGGATAAGCTTATCCTGCTCTTCATTCAGAGGTCTTTTCCACTGTGTACAAACCTGTAACAACTCTAAATCGATTGAGAAGGATGTGCCTGGACCACTTATTAACTAAAACAATATTACCACCAAAATTACCAAAACCAATTACTACCATAATAAACCCATTACCCATTACCCCCGCATTACCCAAAACATTTAATTTAATACCCCCATTACAACTTTAACACACCCCCACCCAAACCTTTATACTTAACAAACCCCACGACCTTGATGGATTCCCCAAACCTGGCTGTGACTGGACACACTTTATATATACAAAACTAACAATAAATTAACCCCACGCCTGGATGTGATTCCCCAAACCTGGATGTGCCTGACACTTTAAACTTTAAAAAACCACATTTAATAAACTTTAGGTTAACCCCCCGACCTGTACAGAAAAATCAAACCTGCTGGATGTGACTGGAACCACTTTCCTCCTTCCCCACGCCTGGATTTGATTCCCCAACCTGGATTGTGCCTGGAAACAACTTAACATTACATATACCCCACGCCTGGATGTATCCCGCCAACCTGTATTGGACTGGAACACTTTATTACCCAAATTATAAAAAACTAAAAAAATTACCCTTTAACCTACACGCCGCGACGCATGATGTGATTCCCCAACCTGGAGTTACTGGACCCTCTACTAACTACGACCTATAACTCTACTACTCAATAAACCTCTACCCCAATACCTAGACTAGAAAAAACCAAACCTGGATGTGACTGGACACTTTACCATACCACCACGCCTGACTGAAAAATCAACACCTGTATATGAATGGACACTTTAACTCTTACCCAAAACCTCGACTAGAAAAAAATCAAACCTGGAACATTGACTGTGGACAAACTTTAAACCCTCTAAAACCCACGCTGGATGTGATTCCCCAAACTCTGGAATGCCTGGACAACTTTTAACCTTACTTACATAACAACATAAACACCCCGTCCAACGCCTGGCTAGAAAAATCAAAACCTGGATGTGGACAGGACCAACTTTAACCCCAATTACCCCGCCTGGATGTGATTCCTTCCCCAACCGCTGGATTGACTAGACAATTTAACCCCACGCCTGGATGTGATTCCCAAACCAACCTGATGTATTGACATTATTAGTTTATAATAAAAAAACCAAAATTAAACGCTTACTTAATTACCCCCCACACCTGGACTAGAATCTCAAACTTTGGATGTAGACTAGACCCTTTATAAACCACATTCTAAAAACCACTTTAAAATAATACCAATAAACCTAAACTCCCAACACCCCTGACTTAAAAATCAAACTGTATGTGACTGGAACGCCTTACCCCCCATTACCATAACCCATTACCCCAAGCTCCTGGAGTGATTGTCCCTCCAACCTGATTTACAAACACTTTAATAACCCCCACCTGGACTAAACCGGAGCAAACCTTGATGTGCCTGGACAACTTTTAAAAACCAAAAAACCTATTTCCCCACGCCTGGATGAGATTCCCCTCGGCCCAACCCTGGATATGCCTGGGACACTTTAACCCCACACAAAACCCTGACACTAGTACAACATCAAAACTGGATTGACTGAACACTTTAACCCCACACCTGGACTAGAAAAAAATAATCAAACCTGGATGTGAACTTGGACACTTTAATGATTATACCAAATTTTATAAAACAATAAACACCATAAAAAACTTACCAAACCCACTCCCTTGATGTTGATTCCCCAACCGGATTTGACTTGAACACTTTAAAACAAATTACAAACCCCACGCCTGGATGTGATTCCCCAAACCTGGATGTGACTGGACACTTTACCCCACGCCTGGATGTGATTCCCCAACCTGGATGTGACTGGACACTTTACCCCACGCCTGGACTAGAAAAATCAAACCTGGTGTGACCCCTAGAACACTTTAAAACCCACCGCCTGGATGTGATGCCCAAAACTGATTTGACTTGGACAACATCCTGTTAAACCCCCACGCACACCACAAAATTACCCTTTACCTTAAATTTTAATACCCCACGCCTGGGACTAGATTCCCCAAAACCTAGATGTGCCTGGACACTTTAATAACAAACCCACGCTGTATGTAATGTGACTCCCACAACCGGATGTGCCGGACACTTCTAAACCCCACGCCTGGATGTTATTCGGGCCCATGAACCTGGACTGGATGTGACTTGACACTTTACAACACTATTATATTTAAATTTTCCGTTACTTCCCCAAACCTGGACTAAAACACTAACACATCAAACCTGGATGTGACTGGACACTTTAAAAAAAAAATTAAAAAAAAACTTAAACATAACCCCCGCCTTGATTTTATTCCCTAAACCTGGATGTGACTAGGAACCTTTAACCAAACTTAAACCCCACGCCTTGATGTGATTCCCCAAACCTGATGTGCCTGGACACTTTATTACATTACAACACCACGCCAACTAGATATTCCCCAAACCTGTATGTGCTGGACACTTTACTTTAACCAAAAACCCCACGCCCTGGATGTGATTCCCCAACCTGGATGTGCCTGGACACTTTTTAACCCCACGCCTGGAGTGTTCCCCTCCCCCCCACAACCTTTGGATGTGACTGGGACTTTACCCCATTTTACCACCCCACGCTGACATTGTGAATTCCCCCAACCTGGATGTGAGTGGACAACTATTAAACCCCACGACCTGCTGTGATTTCCCCAAACCTGTATGTGCCTCGAACACTTTAAAAATATACCTCTTTAAATCTTACCTATCCACGCGCCGGGATGTGATTCCCAAACCTGATGTGCCTGGACACTTTAAACCCCACGTACCCCCAACCCTTCGATTGATTCTTCAAACCCTGATGTGCCTGTACAACTTTAAACTACCTACCCAACGGCCTGGACTAAAAAAAAATCAAACCTGATGATGTGACTGGATTGACACTATTACCCACCCCACACTGCCTGGACTAGAAAAAAAACCAACCTTGGATGTGACTAGACCTATAAACCCAACCCCACGCCTCGATGTGATTCCCCCAAACCTGGATGTGCCTGGACAACTTTATACCACTTTAACTCACTCCTCCTGGATGTGATTACCCAACCTGGATGTGACGGGACACTTATCCACAAACACACCTGGACTAGAAAAATCAAACCTGGATGGGCCTGGACCCTTTAAAAACTTACCCCCGCCTGGACTAGATTTCCCCAAACCTGGATGTGACTGGACCACTTGACCCAAGCCTGGATGATGCCGATTCCCCAACCCTGGATGTGCCTGGACCTTTGCTACACCTGGACCAGATTCTCCCCAAATCTATGCATGTGCTGGAGTCCTGGACGCTTTGGTTGCCCCACACCTGGCTAGATTTCCCCAACCTGGATATGCCTGACCCCCTTACCCCAACCTGGCCTAGATTTCCCCAAACCTGATGTGCTTGGACACGTGTCCCTACACCTGACCAGATTCCCCGATCCCCAAACCTCTGCATTTGCCTGGAGCACTTGCCTCCAGCAACAAAATTGCCCCACGTGAATGGCGGTTATCTAAACTTGGTTGGACCGTGCCTTGAAACACTTTTACCCTGCACCTGGCTATACTAGAAGATTGTCTAAGTCCTTTGCTGCATTTGCACTTAAAGGATTTTAAAGGAAAG